>PVIW01001760.1:0-268055 GCA_004026585.1 Noctilio leporinus | reverse complement strand
TAGGTGTACATAGGTTCTTATGAATTGGTGTTTCAGGATTCTTTGGGTATAGTCCAAGTAGTGGAATTGCTGGATCAAAAGGCAGTTCCATTTTTAGTTTTTTAAGGAAACCCCATACTGTTTTCCACAGTGGCTGCACCAGCCTACATTCCCACCAACAGTGTATGAGGGTTCCCTTTGCCCCGCATCCTCGCCAACATTTGTTGTCTGTTGATTTGTTGATGATTGCCATTCTGACAGGTGTGAGGTGGTATCTTATTGTGGTTTTAATTTGCATTTCTCTGATGACTAGTGATGTGGAGCATTCTTTCATATGCCTCTGGGTCCTTTGTATATCTTCTTCAGTGAGTTGTCTGTTTGGATCCTTTGCTCATTTTTTAATTGGGCTGTCTGTCTCCCTGGTGTTGAGTCGCATTAGTTCTTTATATATTTTGGAGATCAGACCCTTGTCTGAGGTATCGTGTAAAAAGATAAAACTAGACCACCAACTTACACCATACACCAGAATAAACTCAAGATGGATAAAGGATTTAAATATAAGCAGTGCCACCATAAAGGTCCTGGAGAAAAATATAGGCAGCAAACTTTCGGATATCCTACGCAGAAATGTGTTTACTGATACTTCACCAGGGGCAAAGGAAATAAAAGAACAAATCAACAAACGGGACTATATCAAATTGAAAAGTTTCTGTTCAGCTAAAGAAAATATCAGCAAAATTCAAAGGGAACCAACTGTATGGGAAAACATAATTGCCAATGTAGAACTCTTTACAACTAGCATTCCAGATGTGCTTTATCCCCCAGTATAATGACAAAATGGGGTGTAGTTCCCAAAGAGAATATGGGGCAGAGGTGAGGCTTCTGTGCTTCTGCATTTGCTGCTGAGGAACACAGTCATGAAGCCTTTGCTTTTCCTTGGCAGCCTCAGCAGAGATCTCATACTAACTGCTTTAAAATCACTGAGTCAGGGCATGTGCCATTCTGTTGAAGAGGGCTGGTTGTGGAACTGGTAATGAAATGGGAATGCTGTCCTGTCGGCCTATCCTGATCATGGTGAAGATAGTGAAGTATGGCGGCGCAACCAAATTACAGGTTAACAAACCAAGGGACCTTTTAGATCCCCTTTTTCTCCTACCCTGTGCATCACACATAACCTCACCCAGTGTTTAACATTACTGTCCTTCAGGACATTTGAAACAAATGTCCTTCACAATTTTAATAGCTTAATCCAACTTAATATAATCTGCACTGATACAATTTTTTCTATCTGTGCATTTTTTCTAATTATTGAGTCATTTGGTTAAGAATATATATGTTGTAAACATGATAACGCTCCTGATGACTTATTTGAATTATACCTGACATTAATTTTGTTTACCCTCTTTCTTCTATTCAGTCCATATACTCATTTTACAAAACAGCCATTATTTTTTATTTTAAGATCTTTAAGAACTACTGGCTTTTTTTTTATAGCCATATATTTTACTGAATTTTATTCACCTGTTTATATGTTTTACTATATTTGTAAATTTCCACCTTATCTCCTTTTCTATTTTCTTTTTTTAATTAAAATATAATTTACATACAGTAAAATTATATTAGTGTGTAGTTCTGCAAATGTGACAAACACATACATAGTCATAAAAGATACTCATCCCATCAAGGAAAATACTCATTCACCTCAAAAAACTCCTCCTATTCTCACAGGGGCATGTTAAAAATAATAGAGGAAATGGAGAAGCCAAAGAACTTGTATGCATGACACATGGACGTGAACTAAGGGGGATTGCCGGAGGGAATGAGGGGATCTAGGGGTGGAGGGCAAAGGGGAAAAAGTGAGACAACTGTAATAGTAAATTCAATAAAATATATTTTAAAAAAGAAAGGAAAAAATTTCTATTCCCTTTTAAAGTAATTCCTCTCTTCATTTCTGTTCCACAGTGACCACAGGTAGTTTTGCCTTTGCAAGAACATCAAATAAATGAAATCATACACTGTGCAGCCTTTGGAGACTGGCTTCTTTTGCTTAGCATAATGCATCTGAGACTCATTCATTTTTCTGGTTTTATTAGAGCCTTACTGCTTTCTAATGCTGAGTAGCTGCTCATTGTATGGATGCCACCCAGTTCGTTTACTAAGTCCCCAGTTAAAGGAGACTGGGGCTGTGTCCACTTTGGCTAGTTTGACGAAAGCTGTTGTTAACATTTGGGTACAGTTGTGGACATAAATCTCAATTTCTCTTGGTTAAATATACATGATTGAAATTGCAACTTTATAAGGAACATCAAATGTTGCCCAGTGTTCATAATATTTTACGTTCCCATCAGCAATTTAGGATATTTCTCATTGTTCTTCAACCGTGTGAGCCCTTGTCAATGGTTGTTTTATTTTGTTTTCTATTCTAATAAGGGTGTATTGATGGTTTTAATTTGTGGTTTTAATTTGTATTTTACTAATGGCTAAAGGTGTTGGGCATGTTTTAAAATGCTTATTTGTCATCTAAAGGCCTTAGTTGGTCAAATTTTTTATTCATTTTATCATTGGGTTTTTAAATTATTATTAAGTTTTGAATGTCCTGAATATACTCTGAATACTAGTTCTTCAGTCAACATGGTTTGTAGATCTCCGAGTTGTTTTTTTCATTATTTTAGCTGAGTCTTTCCAAGAGCAGACATTCATATATTTCATAAAGTCAAAATTAGCAATTTATATTCTTAATGGTTGCTTCTTTTGGTTTCAAGCCAAGCCAAAAAAATATCTCCATAGCCCAAATTTACATGTTTTTCTCCTCTGTAGCCTCCTAGAAGTTTTATGGCTTTAGATTTTACATTCAGGTCTGTAATCCACTTTGAATTAGTCATTCTAATGTGATACAAGGTATGAATTGAGTATGGATTTTAATATGGTTATCCAATTTCTCTAGTGCCATTTGTTATCGCTTCTTTATTGAATGGGTATGTCCCAAATATTTTGAAATCTTGTTCTTATTTCCCTAATTACTATTTCCTCAGATATAAATCATTGCTTTTAGTGAGTCTGGTGTTACCTTTTGCTGTTTTGCCTTTTTATCAATATTTGGTGAATTTTGGTTGCATTTTCACCATTGTTGCTGAAACTGTTTTATTAGGTGTCTGCAGCCGTTTTGAAGCCTAATTTAGTGAAACGAGGAACTCTGCAGCAGGACTCCTGTCTCTAAGTGATTCCTCTCAGATATTGACAACCTCCAGGGGCATTTTTTCCCCATCACAAGCTTCCACATTTCACACTTTCACCTGAAGACAGACATTCTGATCATTGCTGATGAGCTGGAACTATGCTCCTATGGGTCCTGGCTTGCCTCATGCCTGCTAATTCCAGCTTTCATCTCATGTTGGCCCAGGCAACCCAGATGCTGCTCCCACTTTCATGCCTTTCTATGTCTTTGCCTTCATGTTTTTGGTCTATGAGAGGAATTTCATATTGTCCAGGAGGCTAGTGTGAATCAATGTATCTCTAAGAGAGGGTGAGGAGTATCACAAGGAACTGAAAGAAAAATCTCACATTAAGAACCCAGTCTTGGAGAGTATTACTAGGTAACCTAGAAACCACACAATCCCTTTTGCTTCATAATTTTCTTCTGGTTTTACTTCTCAAATTTGACAACACAGTATCAAAAGCATGTAACTCTAATCACTTTTAAGTTGTACATCAATTTATATGGTAATTATCACAGTTTACCTAAATAAATAATCCATTTAACCTGAATTATGTTAAATGACTACATAGACGGCATACTTTATAAACTTAATCTCTAGTAATAAGATTATAATTTGATGTTTATAGTCTGTGTTTTAAACTCATTGCTAAGACATTGTCTATATTTGTTTTTAATTCCTCATTGTCTTTAAAATAAGTTAATCAACTTATTTAGTCAAAAGTCAACTCATTTTCTGGCTGGTGTGTCTCAGTGGAATGGTGTCAGCCTGCGAACCCAAAGGTCGCTGGTTGGATTCCCCCGTGACAGCACATAACCAGGTTGCAAGCCAGGTCTCCAGCCAGGTCAAGTGAAAGGCAACCATACACTGATGCTGCTCTCCCTTTCTTCCTCCCCAATTGCCTTTCTCTCTGAAAATAATAAATAAATAAAATCTTTAAAAATAAAAAAGGAAATTAATTTAACTGTTTTGTTAGACAATTTATATAGTAAGAAATAAAATGAAATGAAATATTTCTTATTGTTGTATCGCATATAACCAAAGCAAAATGCTTATAGTCTAAAAACCTAGAAAAAATGTTTGAGGAGGAATTCTATTTCTGTTGGTTTTCTGTGAAAAACCAACAGCTCTTCGACAATGACATGCTATTCAAGTTATTTAATTAAGCAACGTTAAACTCATGAGTAAAAGCAGTCATGCAAGATAATGTGATTACCATTATGATATGTGTACATATGAAAATAATTGAGCACTAAAGAAATTTTAAAATGAAGAGATTTGTATTTCCTTGTGAAACTAAGCATTTAGGGGAAAGTAACATATTTGGATACCTGGATTTTATAGCTATCATTGAAATGAATAAAGACAAATTTGTCTGGATTATTTAATAGTTCTGTAGAGAAATTGACTTTTCTCTACATTAGAGCACCAAAAGGGAGAAAGGTTTGAGATCTCAGTGTAGGCCTAACTGGATTGGCAAACATTACTAAACCCGCAAATTATACCCTGAGGAGAGACACATGAAACACTTCACGTTTGCTGTGATGGTTAAGATAGCTTACAGAATGTAAAGCCCTGAGTTTTCAGCTTTATTTTCAGAATTTTTCTTTTTCAGGCAAATTTCAATCACTTGAATCAAAAAACCAAAATGGAGATTGATTAAAATCTGTTTCTGAAAGAATGGAAGCCATTGAGCATGAATACAGAGAAAGTCAGAGAGACTGTGACACCAAGGCATTGAGATAATGATCTTTCCCTCCTGGTTTGAGAACCTGTCCCAGAAGTCAGGTGTCAAGGGCCTCATATTCTGAGTAAGAGATGAGAAAACTCCTTCAATACTTGACAAACAATAAGACTGAATTAGCTACCCCAGGGGCAAAGAATGCAAATAAGGGAACTGAAAACATACTCCTAATCCTCAACTGGAGAAAGAAATCAGAGATACTCTTGGTGGTGATGGAAATACCCCAGACCTCCCAGATTCATGAATTCCATATCAGCAATATGCATAAAGTATTTTTCACCTTCCTAAGAAAATACCCTGCTCTTTGATGTCAAAGCAAACTTTATCTCAGCAAAATTCTGAAGAGACAGGTGCTGATGTTTGCTAATTATTTAAACTAGATTCATTTTTTATAGGAATGACATTTTAAAATATGAATTAAAACACTTCAAAACTGGGTTGATCTGATTCTCAAACCCTCACTTTTGATTTTTTTTGTCCATGCCTCCTAGACCATAAAAGCCACAGTAGCTATTAATGCTCTTTGCAAATAGCTTCAAATGTTAACTATTATTGTTGCTTAAGACCAATTGCTAGTCTCTCTGCAACTACCTTATCCTTAAAGAAAATTGAGGTTTACATTTTATAAATGAATAATTGTCATGAAAGCTAGTCTCAAAATCCTTAATTATTATTATAATATTTAAGAATTAAAATACCAGGGAAAGAAAAACAAAATTGTTAGAGGGTTTATGTTTGACTTTATATATATATCTTCAGTGTGTTTGAGTTTAATAATAGTTACACAGAACTTTTCTCAGATGACAGACACTTACCTGGCTGACCCAAACAGGAAACTTTATCAGATTCATAGGATTTTAGAAATTGAAGGAACTATACAAATAAAATAATCCAAGTTTCTTATTTCAACGGTGAGGAAATGGAAATCAACAAGTAATCAAATCATCACATGACTCAAGTTACACACTGAGCAAATGACAATGCTGGAATTCATACAAGGTCTATATAGCACAACATGAGTCTTTTTTTGACTACATTATAATTTTTTAAAGAAATATATAATCTCCTGAAAACTTATGGAACAGCTTTCAATTTCCTGGGACCTCCATGTATATTTACATACATAAGTGTATGCAATTAATTGTGTGCTTGCATAATTTGTATCAAATGTCACGGAGTTCTGCAGCATTCCTCTGCTCTGTGATGGTAACATAGAAGGCATTTCCTTAATCTTTGTGACTTTAAGCAAAGAAAAGGACAGGTGCTGAGTTAGTTGTTGCCTGATGGTCAATCTCATTAGTCAGATCCCCTATTAATTCTAAGGTCATTCTTTTACTCATTTGCAAATATCCCTTTGTTAGGGCAACTGATTAATTAAAATATTTTTAAGAAAAATTATTCAATGAGACCGCAGTTTGAATATTTCATGTTTTTCCACTTGTGTTATGTGGGGCAACCCCAGCTTGCAGAGATCCCCCAGTGCCGCATATGAAATGAACCTTCCCAGGCCGCTTGTGTTAGGGAAGAGAAGGCCAGCCAGTGTCTGATAGATAAAGGTTTTGATGGCCCACCCCTAAAGGTTTTTATTGATTATACAAGGTTGGGGATGCATGTACACACCACAAATCATTACCACAGTAGAGTATTCAAAAGAAAGGGAGTTGTTGAATTTAGATAACAATAGAAGAAATCCGATGATCCGCTTCAGATTTCAGATTGCGCAATTGGATATTCTTATTTAGCATTCTATTTAAGTAAGCTCATTCTTGCCATCTGTCATTGTCCTGGGCAATGTGTAAAAAGATACATATTTTAGAAAGGATACATATTTCATCAAGTGTAGTAAAAACACATAAAAATTAAGGAAATATCGATTGATCATATGAAAATAAATTTTGTTCCCAATAATTTTAAAATGCAAAATATATTTCCCTCTCTTCATAGTTTTAGAAGGATGATTATTATTTACAATTATTTAATTTCAATTTTTTGCAAGGTGTTTTTTCTATAAAAGTTACTATCATTAAATAATTTTTATGATAAGTATTATGAATCATTTCAAGTTATGGCTCAATACTTTCTGCCTAGTGACTTTCCCTTCCTAGCATAAGACCCAGAAATTCCCAGTTATGTGAATACTTTTATAGTTGTTTCTATCCCATGGTTAAGTGACTACTGAAATAAAATTTAGAAACAAAAGTTTAGGAGAGCTTAAATATTGCCTCATTAAGGTAAAATATTGGATATTGTTAGCCTTTTTTCTTTTTAATGACAATTTGGTTTCTTAATAAGAACTTTTAGATAAAATTGCTGGCTATTTTCTTATAAGACTATCAGACACAAAATTATTTATATTTTAATTCATTGTATTCTTAAAACTTTTATATGAAAGTAGGAAAATAAAGATTTTCACACAATAAAAATTGTTATATAGGATCCACATAAAATATTGTTTAAGTAAATAAGACTTGTTGAATCCTGTTTTTGGGATAAACAACCCAAAATCTGAGACAAATATAACCTTTAAAAATTAATAATTAATAATAGTTGAAAATTAAATTAGAACTTATTTTAGACACACTTGTCAGTGATATATGAAGTTAATGTTGTAGGGGAAAAGAAACAAACAGCAAAAAACCTCAGTGTCATCCAGAATAATCATTTATTCAGAGGACATTTTAAAAATCAAGATTCAGATAAACACAGACTCGAACAGCACATGGAGTCTGCTGGGAAATATAAACAGCAGTTGTTCCTAAAGGGCAGCCTGATTGTTGCAGATGGATGGCAGGCCTCTCAGGGGAAGGGAGAAGGAAATATGTTACTTAAGTTGACAATGGGTAATTGTTCTTAGTTTGTAAGGACAGAGTTTCTCACAGGATAAAGGGAAAGAAATGAAGTACCAGGACCCCCACCCCATGCCCTAAACCCGGGAGAGAAACAACAGTCAGGTACAATTGCAACACAGAAAGGCCCCTGGCTGGGGGTGGATCTGCCCCCTCTTTGGGCCCAGAGAATGAAGACAGCTTCTGGGCTTCTTTGCTGAGGAGGAATCCTGATCCTTCCAGGGTCCCCAGCTGGGCACCCACCCATCTGCACAAAGCTGATGGAGTGGGCAAGGTGTAGCTGCATAGGCTGTCGGGCAAAGGGCTGTCTGTGATGCTCTGGTGATAGCAGCACTGCTACGCAACAGCACCATTGCCAGACTCTGGCTGCCACCCGGAGATGAGAAGGGGTCAGCCATGAACTGCTCCGGGGTTGTGCCCTCCTGTTAAGCCAGAAAGAAAATTTGATAGCAACTGCCATTCCAGCAGGTCCACTTACTGACTCAACATGGAATGACCATTTTGTTATTCTTCTGCTTCAAAATTAACCCTAGTCTGGAGGCAAAGTTACTAAAAAATTTAAAACAACATCATTTTATCTTCCTTTTCAGTTGTTTTTTTCCTTTGCGTCTCCATTATTTTGTGTTACACATGAGTTGGCCCTATATTATTATTAGTCTTTTGAAGCAATCGCATGACTCTTTATTCAAGTTTATCAGAAAATATATCATAAAGATATATTAGTTTTATAGCTAGAAATAGAAAGGTAGGTGTTTTCCTTGTGTTTCTATGAAATAAAAATGAATATATTAATTATTCAAATAAAAGGAAAAAAGTGGCTTTGAATGAACAGAAATACGGATGTTTTATAAGATTTAACCTCCAATTACTATTAGGCATATGCACTGGTAAATAGACAAGCAGAAAAGCTTCAGAGTGACAGCCTGGGGAAAGAGAAATAATTCTACTAATTCACAAGACATCTGCTTATTCAGACAATCACAGCCAAAACTTAGAAAATGCATATTAAATTTTTATAGATTTGCTTAGCTCTATCAGCATGCTCATTTCACCGAAGACATTTTGGACTTTAATTTTAATTTGTAGGGTAAGCTTCTCAAGAGTCAAAATCTCTGGAATTGACACACTCTATTCATCTAGATTCCATTCTTAATTAAACAAACAATTAGGAACAGAGATTAACTGGTATAGTTCCCCAAAATAGTGTTGAATGTGCATAAATCAAAAAATGTGTAAGCACAATCTCTTCTTAAAAATTTATTTACAACTACTTTTAAAAATCAACAACAAACACATATGTTGCTATTGTTTTGTATTCCCAAACACTTGAAAATTAATGTGTTCCATAGATCAAAGGGCAATATTTTGGTAAATTCTAGGACATTTCATCTTACATCTAATGATATGTTCATTGAAAAATTGTTCAGTAATCATGCACACCCTTAACCATATTCTCCAAGCCAGTGTCAAGGTGGGAAGGGCTTTGAGAGGAAAGAGGCCTCTCTAACATTCTATTTAGGGACTACCTTTGATTAGAGGATTTCATCCAATGCCAGGAAGTCACACAGCTTTGCAGTTTCTTTCTGCTGGAAGGTCCAGTTTATTCTTATCCCCCAGCCAAGTTAATTTGGCTGTCCTGAGTGATTAATTGCTGTGCTCAGAAGTAAATATCCTGTGCCACATCAAATTTCTTCATAGCTCTTGTGTGTGGTCCCCCTGCATTTATCTACAGATATGTATACATGGTGATTGAGTGAAAACATACCCTCTCCTACTCCCACTTTTCTTTATCACACAAAACAACCCTAAGTGAGGACATATTCCTGGATTGGTATAACTGCAAAGTCTCAATGTGTTACAAAGCATCACAATTAATGACATTCTATACTCCCCCAAAGTATTTTGGCCTGAAAACTTTATTTGTTGTCAAAATACCTTAATTAGAAGTTGAAAATCATAGACTTTGGCCTATCTCTCTTGGAGAGGGTTGTTGGTGTATGTACGCGTGTTCTGTGCATGGAAGAGAGTGATTGGATATTGAGTGGTCAAAGCCTAGATTGGCAGGGGCTGTTGAGGGTTACAAATATCTCTATATTCCCCGAACTTTCTGAAAGTTAGGTTGGAAATAAGAAAGCAAACCTGGATAAGATAGTAGGAAGGAAGTAATTTCTGATAATGCTGATATGAGTCAGTTAAAAGATATTCAGTCCCTTTCTCCTTATCTTCCCCTGGCACACTGAGTGACTTTGGAGGCCACATGTTGTGTATGATGTGGCCTGTGTCACCTCTTGAATGAAAACTACCTTACAGAGTGGTCCCACAAGCATAAGACTCTGAGTTGGCTGAGAATTAAACCTATATTGCAGGAAACCACTGAGGGCCT
Source organism: Noctilio leporinus (assembly GCA_004026585.1). Classification (NCBI taxonomy): domain Eukaryota; kingdom Metazoa; phylum Chordata; class Mammalia; order Chiroptera; family Noctilionidae; genus Noctilio; species Noctilio leporinus. Next base: position 257,888 of record PVIW01001760.1, on the reverse strand, counting down.
GTCTGTTGTAGTAATTACCCTGACTAATATAGTTAGAGGAACCAAACCTCCAACTTTTAAATTTTAAATCTTTGAATTTTTCAAGTATATCAAAACATTACACCTCATAAATAAAATCAGAGATTTTGACATCTCTTTACCCATTCTTCCACTTGTGTGTGTTTCCATCAGTCCTTATTCAAAAATCAAATCTGTGCCACACCCATGCAGTACTGGTCAAATGAGAAAGGGTTGGGGAAAACTGATTATCTCTTGATTCTCAGCTTAAGGGATGCCACATATATTCAAGATACCCTCCTTCCCTTACTAAAATCGACCACTCTCTTTGAATCATTTAATCTCAAGTAAGAGAAGCCAACTCTACATAGTTTATTCAGGGAAAAAATAGGCACTTATTAAATTACATTGGGTAGCTTAAAGGCACTGCCTGACGGACTGCTGCGCTGGGACCTAGAGGTGCCACCATCCACACAATGCTTGTGTGTGTGTGTGTGTGTGTGTGTGTGTGGCTTCACTAGCATCTTCTTTCCTCTTCCAAATCTCCCCTGTATCAGAACTAACTAAAAAGTGAGGCTGGACAAGTGAGTAAATGGATTCCCCACACAGGAGCATGGAGCGATTTGGAGAATTTCCTGAACACATGAAAAATGTTCAGGGGCTGGGCGACCAGAAGAAATGACCAATTTTCACTGCAGCCATGTACAGGCTGCTACTGTGGACTCTAACAGATGTAATAAACACCTACTAATTATCTATAACATGGATGAAATAACAAAGAATGGCCCAGACTGAAGCACTTGGTTATTGCTGTTCACACAGCATCATTTTAAATGATACAGAGCAATTGGACTGTGAAGCCTGGTTATACAGCCCCCATGAGTTCCACAGAATTATTATTTCAGTCCCATACAGTTCAATAGCAATCAAAGCCAGAGCTGTGGAGCGTGAGCTCCAGCACACACACAGCCCCATCCGGTGGACTGAAAGCAACTCAGAGCCTGCTAGGATGCTGAAGAAAACTGACTAGGCTTTCACTATCAAAGAGAAGTGGGGAATTAGAGCAATTTTCCTGACACTCCAGGCAAAAATGGGTGGTTTGCCTGGATTATCTAGGTCATTGCTTCAAACTCCGACATTCATTTTGCCCATGGAGAACCGTCCTATTAGCTCCAGTTACCACAGAGTAACTAAGTCAGAAATATGCCCAGGGTAAAAACAGCTTCGTTGCTAACAATCACCATCTCCTTTTAACTGGGTTTCAACATCCGTGCTTTTGGGTCACATTGATCCAGGCCTGGTTTAGAAAAGCAACCTTTGGAGAAGGATTAAAATTCCACAGGCTCTCAACTTGCTATTATGCTTAAGACAGAATGTGTCAAATGACATGATAGAAAATAAAGACTCAGTTCTCTTCCCGGCTGACTTGCACGGTTCCTCCATGATAATGATAGGAATGAATCAGCTGCAATGATATATGTAGGTTAGTAATATCATTATAATAAAGTCTGTAATTTAGATTAGCCTTGCTTCTATAAGAGAATTGCCGCATCCTCCTCACCCTCTTCTCTGACGTCTCAGCTTTGCCCCTGGCTTACTCAGGGTTCTGTTAATTGGCACAATTAGGACTGACTAGTTATTTACAAGACGCAGAGGAGCTGCTGGATGAGTGAAGCTTAAGTACTGGGAAGAGGGTTTTACGTATTCTGCAAGGCTCGCCTTCCCGATACCCCGATTCTTCTCTGCATCGATGAAAAAATCGAGGGCAAAGGAATAACCAACAACATCAGTGTTGCTGAAAACAGTGTCACTCATTTCATCTGTGTACATTTAAATCCAAGCACCGTTTTTGGTTCTCATTTCTCTTCAGAGGCAGCAATGCAGCTGCAGACTTGCTGAACTTATTTTCCCATTAGTTTTATGTCCTCATTATTTTTCTGAAACTAATAAATTATAATAAAGTGTCCATAAGAGCCAAAGTATTTGCAAAAATAATTTTCCCATACTAAAGGAAAAGGATACAATGGAATAAATTTTCTTCATTATGGAAGAAAATTCAGGTCCATTCCCATTAAGTGAATTTAGCTTCTGAGACATATAGAGCACATGGGTTTACAGTTTACTGCTGAAATTCTTATTTACCAAGCAACTACTCAATCCATCTCGCTAAACATCTTAACTAGGGAAATGAAAAAAGCCTGGAATTAAGTGGTTGTTTTTAACATGCAGAATCAGAGAACAAAAACAGGGACCCACATCTGTACTGATTTTAGTTCTATAAGCCTTGCATCTTCTCTTAGGAGATCAGTACTTGCCAACTGCTGGTTAACTGAGATAATTATACAGCACTCTGAGGAGGGAGCATAATAACACTGTGAGTGTCCAAGGTTTTGAACAATTAGGACTGATTTTGTATAGTGTATAATTTATAATAAAGATTCAGAATGCCTTTCTCTTTTCTCTTTTAAGAACAGCTTTCATCCTTTTGCTCTAGATCATTATACTTGGAGACATGTATTCACAGTCAAATTTGATACAGATAAATATAAACATCTGTGAAACTAGAATAATTTTATTGGCATTTACAAGTTACTGTCTCAAGCCATTTCTCTATGATTGACAGAGCCCTAGAGAATAAATGAAGCTCACCCACATCTAAAATCTTGTCTAAAATGGGTAACCTGACAGGAAAACCTTAACATACTGTAGTTGTTAAGAAATTAGGCAATATGAATGAAAAAGATCATCTAAAAATAGTATGTAAAAACAATGAAATGATCAATTGTATAAAGTAACTAAATGAATAATATTTTTAGTTATACATAAGTTGTGATTATAGTGTAGTAAAAACAAGACAAATGAATTTTTAAAAACAAACAGCAATATACATCACTAATTGGCTCACTTACTCACTAACTCACTTCACTTTTTCAGGCATTCAAAAAAAAAAAACTGTTTGCATTAGGGAAAAGAAGGTACTCTGAAGAATGCTGGAGACCACATAGCTGAACCAAATACTGTCCTCAGGAAGTTCAAAGATTAGCTTATGGGCAATATATGTAAAAGATAAACATAGTAGCAATTAATATTTCTATGATAAAATGGAATTTTACCTAATCGTATTGCTACAAATCACATATATAATTTATCATAGCTAATCAATTTATAGTAATTTTCCTTAAGTAATGATGTGCACAAAAATCTAAGTCACATAGAATGTAATGTACACAGATAAAGAAAATGAAAAGAATATATATTGCCTGCAATTCATTCACTATAGTACTGTTTTAAGTAAACCATAGCAACTGTTTTAATGGTATAACCCACTTTCTAATAAACAAAAACAATTAGCTACCCAAGAATTGAGGCATATTATAATGAACTTGCTGAATAATTAGTTATTAAAAACATATTTTGCACACCAAATTTATTGTTTAATTTTCATCAAGATTAACTTCAAAAGTTGAAGTCTCAGAATGATTCCATTGCTTTCTCAATCCAAAAATACATTTCTGGAAATAAAGAATATCAACAGCCTTGGAAATTGTAATCAATAGTTAATGTTTCCTTTTATCCAAATAAGTTCTAAGATCTAGAGACTTCAATGGAATATGATAGAAGAGCAGAAGAGTTGAAATAGATTATTATCATTTTATGAACATGAAAAAATTGATAACATACAAAAAGGATGAGATGACTATCTTTTGAATGTTTTATTAAATATTTCAAATAAGCAAAAAAACCCAAAAAGTTATGTAATATTTGAGTATTCAAAACAGAGCTTAAGACATATTACAGTTGCAAAAACCCCAGGTCTCATTGCATTATTAGACATTCTTATCGATCACTAACACTTATTTAATTTTTTTTTAAGTAAAATATTTTTAGTGTAAATTTAAGTTCATAGCAAAATTGGGTGAGTTCCCAACACATGCACAACCTCTTCTACAACCAGCACCCTGCACCAGGTTGTACATTTGTTATAATCTACAACCCTACACTGATATATCATTATCACCAAAGCCTACAGTTTACTTTATGGTTTACTCTAAGTTGTTGTAACAAATGTATAATGGCATGTATCCACCATACAGAATAGTTTCATTCACCTAAAGCTCCTCCATATTCTACCTATTTATCTATTCGTCCCCTGCCACCCCCCATCTCCTGGCAACCACTGATTTTTTATATATTTTTATTTACTTATTTTAAAGACTTTATTATTTTTAGAGGGAGGGGAAAGGAGAGAGACAGAGAGGGAGAGCAACATCAGTGTGTGATTGCCTTTCACCTGCTTTCCACTGGGGACCTTCTTGCAAACTGGTTGTGCCCTGGCTGGGAATCAAACCAGCGACCTTTGGGTTTGCAGGCCTGGGCCTTAACCACTGTGTCACCAACCAGGGCAGTAAGGCTAGCTTGGGACAGAACTGGAGCCTCCTCTGGTGACCATGATGGGCCGAAGATGCGTGCTAGGGTGCGAGGTAGGGGAGCACATGCAAGGGAGCAGGGAAGCGGACATGATGCAACCCAAGACCCAGCCCACAGGGAAAAGGACAGACTGACCCACCCAAGGCAGCTTGAGGGTGACCTGCCCATGCAGTGGGTGTGAAGGGGCACATGGGTGTACCTCCATTGATGGGCGGTGTGGGAGGGCCAGTGCTGGGCTGGGGGGCAGGCTCATGCATGCAAGGACCACATACCCACTGGAAAAAAGGGTAGGGGAGATGCTGTGCAGTGATTTTGGCCACAATGATGGCCAACTGGAGGTATTCCCAGCATTGCTGGCTTGGGTTGCTCATGATTTTTTGAAAAGTATGCCCATAGTTCTGCTTTTTTCCAGAATGTCATATAGTTGAAATCATATGAGTGAAGACCCTCCCCCGAAATGAAGTTATCTTCTGGAGGGTGGGCCCCTTGTAGTGCAAGGTTCCCCTGCTAAGCAAGTGTTCTAGGATATGACACCCATCTGTATCAGCATACCAGCTGGCATTGTTGTGAGACGGTATGAGAGGCTTCAGCAAAAAAAAATTTTTTGAGACTTGAAGCTCACTGTGGAGGTCCCCCGACCTGCAGAGATCACCTGGCATTGCAGATGAAATGACTACTTCCCAGGCAGCTCATGCTAGGGGAAAAGAAGGCTGGCTAATGTTTCAGAGACAGAATAGAGCTATCAAGCAAGGTAAAAGAACATAGCAAGCTCCAAAGGTCATATGGAACGTTCTTATGGGCCAAATTCCCATGCTGGGGACCACTGGGTATAGCATGGAGGCATGTATGCACCCAGCTTTCCAGGTTTTCCAGTCAGGTCTTACAGATTTCCCCTGGCCTACATGACCTCCAAGCCTTGATGCTTTTCCAGGGGGACCCTGACATTTGCCTATTTTATGATGGGTGCTTTAGTGTACCTATTGTACCATGCTTAGTGTTCAGTACTTTTTGACCCAAAATGTCATGACACTCATGGCCCACCCTTCTTATTTCCTGGATCTCACCTCAAGCAACTTATTTTTGTTTACCTGCATGAAAAAATTTCTCAAAGGAAAATATTTTGCTAATGTGAAACAGGTAAAACAAAAAACAGCGAAGTACTAAAAGACATCAAAATTGAGTTCAAAAACTTGAGCAGTGGACAAAAACTCTTGATCGGTGTATTGAATCAAATGGAAAGTACTTGAAGGAGGCTGAAGTTTAAACATGTAAGAATAAATACACATTTTTTTATAAATAAATTTCAGGTATTTTGGGCTCCCCTTCATATATTATGAAGTCTTTTCAGATTGGCTTTTTTCAATTAGTAATGTACATTTAAGTTGCCTCCACATCTTTTGGGTTTTCTGCAGACAATGATCATGTCATCTGGGAACAAAGACAGTTTAATTCTTCCTTCCCATTCAGCATACCTGTTATTTCCTTTTTGTCTTATTGCATTAAATAAAACTTTCAGTAGCATGTTGAAAGTGAGTGATCAGAAAGGGCGTTCTTGTCTTGTTTCTGATCTTACTGGGAAAACTTCACCTTTCTCACCATTAAGTTTATTGTTAGTTATTGGCTTTTGTGGATATTCTTTATTAAGTTGAGGAAGTTGTCTTGCATTCCTAATTTGCTGAGAGTTATTATCATGAATGAGTGTTAGATTTGTCAAATATATTTCTGCATCTATTAATACAATCATTTGACTTTTTTCTTCTTTAAACATTAATATGGTGAATAAAATTAAATGATTTTTGAAAGTCATATATATCTGGAATAAACCATACTTGGTCATGATGCATAGTTCTTGTTATACATATTGGAGTTGATTTGTTAATGTTTTGTTGAGGATTTTTACATCAATGTTCACAGGAGTTATCAGTCTGTAGGTTTTTTTATTTTCATTTGTTGATGTTGTTGTTGTTGTTGTTTTTATTTATTTTTTTATGTACACGCTTTACCCTGGTTTTGTATCAGGGTAATGCTTACCTTATACAATGAGGTAGAAGCACTCCCTTTGCTACTAACTTCTAAAACAGAATGTAGAGAACTGGTATAATTTCTCCCTTAAATGTTTGGTAGAATTTGACAGTGAACCCATTTGGGCCTGAACCTTTCTATATAGAAGGTTATTAGTTATTGATTAAATTCCTTTAATAGATACAGTCTTATTCAGATTGTCTAATTTTTTCTTATGTGAGTTTTGGCAGGTTATATTCTCAAAAACTTGGTCCACTTCATTTAAGTTATCAAATACATTGGCATAGAGTATTAATAATATTCCTTTATTATCCTTTTAATGTCAATGGAATCTGTAGCGATACCCTTTCTTTTACCACTAAGTGAATAATGCAAGTACCTGATACACACAAATAGGCATACATTGTTGTAAATGTTATTTCGAACAAAATTTTAACTCTTAGATCAATTAAGAAAAAAAGAAGTTTATGGTCATTTACTGTATATTCTTGGATCCTCTATCATAAATTAATTAACTGTACAAGCATGGTTTTATTTCTGGTCTCTAATTTTTCTTATTGATATAGGTATCTGTTTTTATGCCAGCACCATACTGTTTTGATTACTCTAGCTTTATAATTTAGACAAAAATTAGGGAGCATGATGCCTCTAACTTTCTATCTCAAGACTGCTTTAGCTACTTAGGGTCATTTGTGGGTATATAAAAATGCTGGGATCAGTTATTCTATTTTCCTGAAAAAATCCATTGGAATTGTGGTAGGGATTGCATTTAATCTGTAGGTTGCCTTGGTAAGTATGGATATTTGAATAATAGTAATGTTTCTAATCAATGAACATAGAATATCTTTCCATTTATTTGTGGCTTCACATTCTTCCTCAGTGTCTTACAGTTTTCAGGGTACAAGTCTCCCACCCATTTAAATTTATTCATAGGCACTTTATTATTTTTTATGTAATTGTAAATGGGTTTTCTTAATTTCCTTTACTAATAGTTCATTATTAGTATATACAAATGCAACATATTTCTACATATTGATTTTGTATCCTAAAACACTGCTGAATTTATTTGTTAGTTCTAACTGTTTGTAGTGGAGTCTTTAGGGTTTTCTATGTATAATATTATGTCATCTGCAAATAGAGACAGTTTTATTTCTTCCTTTCCTATTTGAATGACTTTCATTTGTTATTTTTATCTAATTGCTCTTGTTAGGACTTCCACTACTGTTGAATAAAAGTGAGGAGATTAAGCATTCTTGTTCTTGATCTTAGAGGAAGAAACTCAAGCTTTGCACTATTTCAGCGTTGCACCATTGAGTGTGAGGTTAGCTGTGGGTTTGTTATGGAAAGCCTTTATTATGGTGATATATTTCCCCTTTGTACCCACTTTGTTGACAGTTTTTATTTTAAATGGGTATTGAATTTTGTCAAATGCTTTTTTCTGCCTCTATTGAGATGATTATATGATTTTTACCTATGGTTTTGTTAATGTGGTGTATCACATGATTTAAGGATGTTGAACCATATTTGGCTCCCTGAAGTAAAGGCACTTGAACGTGGTGTATGACCTTTTTAATGTGCTGTTATTAAATTCTGTTTGCAAATATATTGTTGAGGATTTTTGTAATTATTTGTACTTGTGGCATCTTTGTCTCATTTTGGCTTTGGTATCTGGGTAACTGTCTTTGTAAATGATTTTGGAAGTGTTCCCTCCTCTTCTGTTCTTGGAAGAGTTTGAAAAGGATTGATATTCATTATTCTTTGAATGTTTGGTAGAATTCACCAGTGAAGCCATCAGTGCTGGATAGTTTGTTGAGTGAAGTTTTACTACTAATTCAATCTTTTCATGAGTTACCAGAGTATTTAAATTTTTTATTTATTCATGACTCAGTCTTTTCTGGTTGTATGTTTATAGGAATTTATCCATTGCTTCTAGGTCATTCTGTCTGAAGCTTTTCATTTCAGAATTGGCACACCGCCCCCAGCAATTCATCAATTTCAGATCTCATTTTCCTCCTGAAGCACTTGTTCCCAAGTGCTCTGGTAAGTTGTGATTCCCTGAATCTATTTCTCTGTTCTTCAGTTTGGGGGCCCACAGTATTCCCTTTGACTTCATTTTCTGCTGGTTTTGAGAAGAATTGTTGGTTTTTCTGTTTTAATTTGTTTTTAGGACAGAGTGCATATTATTAACCTTCTTACCTGCCAGGCCAAAACCCAAAAGTCACTCATTTATTTATTTATTTTTAATTTATTCACATATACTTGTATTTTACTATGTATACATGAATGTCTAAATAATTCATAGTATTATCTTTTGATTTTAAACATTTTATAGTTGATATGATACTCTAAACATTTTTCTATCTTTGTTCAATGTTGTGAAAGTTATCCAGATTAATAAATGTAGCTGTAGATAATTCACTTTTTAAAAAGATTTTATTTGTTATTTTTAGAAAGAGGGAAAGGGAGAGAGGGAGAGAGGGAGAGAGACATCAATGTATGGTTGCCTTTCACCTGCCTCCAGCTACAGACCTGGCTGGAGACTTGGCTTGCAATCTGGTTATGTGCCCTGGCTGGGAATCAAACTAGTGACCTTTGGGTTCTCAGGCTGGTGCCTTATCCACTGTGCTACCAGCCAGGGCTAGATTATTCATTTTTAAGATGGTAGTATTTCCCACTACATAAATAGATTATAATATTTTTCTAGTTTATAGACTTTCAGGAGTTTTTTTCTAGACTTTCCTTATTACAATACTGCAATGACCATTCCTGGCCAAGTACAGTATATATATATATATAAATATATATATATAAATATTTATATATATATATATAAATAAATAACATATATATATAACTATGCATATCATATATAAATGCACTTTCATATATGTTTATATATGAAATATATATAATATGTATAAAGAAAATATAAAAATGCACTTTCATATATGTTTATATATATGAAAGTGCATTTTTATATTTTCTTATGAGCACATTTTTAGACTTTGATAAAGGTACCCTTTGAAATAGAATAATGCCTCCATAAGGCATGTGAACATAAATAGTTTAAATGGAAGCAATTCATTTCAACTTCAACATTATTTTTTTCCTAAAGTGATTTTCCTGAGAAAGTGCTTATGGTTGAAGTGTCTTGCTGTTGCTCCTTTCCCATTTCTCCTTTCAAAACTATCATTTTCTCATTTTACATAAATGTATTAAAATGGCTAAGGTAAATAACACTGACAATATCAAGTGCTGGTGAGATATGGAAGAATGGGAACTCTCATCAATTGCTGATAAATGCACAAGTATATAGCCACTCTGAAAATGGTTTGGCAGTTTCTTAAACCATTAAACATATATCTAATATATAACCCAGAAACCCCACTCTTACATATTTATCTTAGATAAATGAAAACCTACAGTCATACAAAAACCAACATACTAATTTCAAGCAGCTCTATTCATGGCTGCTCCCAACTGGAAACCATCCAACCTCCTCAATGGGCAAATGAATAAACAATGGTGATGCACCCATGCAATTGACTAGTCAGCAACAAAGAGCAGTAAGTTTATACAAATCTCAAAGGCTGTGCTTAGTGAAAAATTGCCTCAAAATAAATATATAAATGGCTCAAAATATATAAATGCATTCATACTATATGAATTTATATAATACACTATAAAACATGGATATGTGGTGATGGAGACCAGCTCATTGTTTGCTGAGGGCGCACCTATGTATCAAGGCAGCACCAGAAAGCTTTTTGTGGGAAGGGGTTTCTGCAACCATTCTGTTTCCTTACTGCCATGGTATTGACATGACTTCATACCTGTGTTAAAATTCACAGAACTATACACATAAAAATATATGTTGATTTAAAGCAAAATATAAAATAAAAATAAAAATTGGGTGTGTATCCATTTGGAACTTCACCATGGAACACTAACCTATAAAGTTCCCTTAAGTACCAAAATGATAGTTTGAAATATTGTGGTTTATTTGGAGCAGCAGTCCCCCACCTTTTTGGCATCAGGGACAGGTTACATGGAAGACAATTTTTCCATGGACCAGGGATGTGGTTGGGAAACATAGGTGCAGTTCAGGTAGTAATGGGAGGGAGACCCCTGATTCAAAGAAAGTCAATAACTCCAGTGACTGTATAACATAGCTTTATGCAGTATATGTGGTTATAATGCTCAACTTTCAACAAAATTTTGGTAAGATGTAATCTTTTTCTTAGTTAATTTAGGCTTTAAAATTTTAGTAATGGATCTTTATGTGGTTTTTAATATGTAATAGAGTTCCAGTAACTAAGAGCTACCAGAAAATTTTTTATTCTCCTCTACTTATTCTATTTTCTGTGTGTAGAAACCATCTTAGCTTTTAGATCCATAAAACTGAAAAACAATAAGAACCCGCATAAGAACAGGATTGATGCTATGCCCTGAATCAATTAGAATGCCAGTTATTTTCTCATGTCTTCTCATATCTGTCTGAAAATTTGTTCCTTCATTTCCTTCATCCTGTGTATCTCTTTCTTCAAAGTTATTTTCTCAATATTTTCTACTTATATTTCAAAGTGAGGATTAATAAGATGAAAAAAATTTTTATGTATATTTATGGAGCTTGGAAGTTTTACTGGAATATTGAGTTTGGTAAGGTCTAACCAAAATAGGAATGCTCATCCAAGTCCTAACCTTTGTACTCACAGTGTGACCTTATGGGGAGATAGGGTCTTTGCAGATGTATGAAGTTAGAATGAAATCACTATGATGGGCTCTAATCTAATATGATAATTGTCCCTATAAGAAAAGGGCATATGGACCGAGAAACATGCATAGAAGGAAGATGTGCCAAGACAGGGGAAAGATGGTCATCTATTACATAAGACCTGGAACAAGCCTCCCACAACTGCCACACCTTAAGCTCAGCCTTCTTGCCTCCAAACTGTGAGACAGTAAATTTCTGTTGTTTAAGCCTCCCAGTCTATGGTACCTTGCTGCAGCAGTGTCTGAAAACAATACAATTAAGCTCTAAAAGGTAGCATTTTCACATTGTTTCTCTTTGGCTGATTAGGTTCTGCAAAGTACCTACAATACCTGCGGGGATTCAGGGACCTGGCTGCCAGCATTCTGAGAGCTGAATAAGGGAAGTATGTTGGGTTCTCTGCATTTAGTGTTTTTCAACATTTACCCTAATTACAGCTGAGCCAGGTGTTGCCCAAGCCAGATACTCCATTATAACTTCTCCAAGCGTAAGCCTCCTGCCTACTGCCAAAGTGTGGGAAGAAGTTGGGGATTTCTGTTTCTCATGCAAATTTCAACAAATTTTATATATTTATTGCCAAACTTAACTTCGTTTCCAGGTACTTGGTGCTACTAAATCCTGAGCCATCTGAGACAGAATTCTGTGGTAAAAATAAAGTCATTTCTTGGCTTTCTCCACTTCCATCTTAGATTTCAGCTTTTTCAAGGGCTGTTAATTACATTATCACAAGTGTAATGCTTCCTCATTTCCAAAATGTTAATGCTGTTCCCACTTGCATTTTCTAATCCTAGTGGGTTTATGCTTTCTTTTAAAATCCAATTTTAATTAGGAGTCTCAAGTTCCAATATTTCATATGCCCTCAGCTGTACATTATTTAAGATATTTGATATATTTTTGGTGTATGCTTTGAACAAGGAGGTATTTTTAGGTTGATCACTCAGGTTGATGGCTGGAAAAAACATATTGTAACCATCATATGTTGATTATGATATTAAGTCATTTTTTGTTCTAAAATATGTCATATTTTTAGGGGCTAGGGTTGACCTAATGATAATTATATTAACCAGGGCCTGCAATCAAATGGGTTATTTTACTTTAATACAAATTGAATTATTACATAATAAGATATATAGATAACCATATGGAGTTACACTGATGTGGTGGAACAATTTATATTTATATTATTAGCAATAGCTGGAAACTGAGTCTTAAAATGTAACTTCTGTTTCAGTCCCTGCCATTGACCACTGTGTGCTATTAGACACATGCAATTTATATAAAGGTTTAAGTTCTTCATTTATAAGAGATGTAAGTTAGTTACCAGAAAAAACATTTTATAATTCTGCACTTTTAATTGAAATGGTCACCCTTTTTCATGCTTAAATTATTTTCTAATATAGAAATGTACAAGGTCTGTCCCAAAAGTATCAGCCACACAAAATGTTTTGTTATATTGACATTGGCTCAATACTTCTGGTAAAAACCTTGTATGTATATGCTTCAGTTAGAAAATAGCTTCTTAAATAAATAAATAAATAAAATTATTCCATCCAAATGCAGGAGATTAATATAATTCAGAAAAGAGAAGGTTGTGATTTTAAGAAATAAAACAATAAAATAAATAAGGTCTAGAGTGGTGGCAATGAAATGTTGTTTTAATGTGATTGTGTAGTTAAGCAGAAGTGTTTTAAAAAAGAAAAAGGAAATGTGGAACAATACTGTGAAAGAGAACTGGGAGATATGAGAGATAAGATCTAAAGAATGGACTGGTCTAAGATCACTGGTTCGATTCCTAGCCAGGGCACATAACCAGGTTGCAAGCCAGGTCTCCAGCCAGGTCTGTAGCTGGAGGCAGGTGAAAGGCAACCATACATTGATGCCTCTCTCCCTCTCTGCCTTTCTCCCTTCTTCTCTCTCTAAAAATAATAAATAAAATCTTAAAAAATTAAAAAAAAAAAAAAGAATGGATTGGTGAGCTCCAAAAAAGCTAACTTCTTGTAACATATGTTGAAAGACTTTCCTTTTTAAAGACATCTTATAGACTAAGGTAGCTTATATATCAACATCATATCTGAAAAAGAAAAAAAAAAGGAAGTAGCTTCTTGTATCATTCTGGTTAAATAGTTCTTTTATTTTAGTTTAGTAAAAGACAAAACACTTTAACTAAATACCCCTTTTCTAAAAATGATATAAATTTGTTTCTTTTTATTTTACATGACACTTTTATTATGATACTACAGATAATAAAATTTGTTTAAACAATTTTGAAGTATATAATTCAGTGACATTAAACACATTCATGTTTGCAGCATATATCACTATTTAGTTCTAGACTTCATCGCCCAATCAGATAACCTTCATTAAGTGCTTAATCTTTATTCTTGGTTCCCACCCACTCCCAGAAACCATAATCTGCTTTCTTTGTTATTTTGCCTATTCCAAATAATTCTTATAAATGGGACCATACAATAGATGGCCTTTTGTATCTGGCCTCTCCCACTTAGCATATTTTTTAAAGGTTCACTCATAGTGTAGCATGTATCAATACTTCATTCCTTTTTGTGGTTGAGTAATATTCCATTTCTTGGGAATACCACATTTTGTTTTTTCATTCCTTAATTTTCAGACATTTGGGTTATTTCTATCTTTTAGCTATTGGGAACAGTGCTGCTATGAACATTCAGGTGCAATTTTGTTTGAACTCCTAGTTCCAATTCTTTTGGGTATATACCTAAATGTGGAATCAGTGGGTCATATTGCAAATCTATGTTAAACTTATTGAAGATCTGCAAAACCATTCTTTACATCAGCTGCACCAGTTTACATTCCTGTCAGCAAAATAATAGGGCTATAATTCTCCACATCTTCACCAACCCATTTTAAAATAATTTTATTATAATCACCCTAATGGATGCAAAGGGCTATCTAACTTTGGTTTTGAGGTCCCTAATGATTACACTGATGTTGAGTATCATTTCATATGCTGTTGTTCATTTGTATATCTTCTTTAGAGAAATACTTTCAATTTTTTTTAATGGATTGTATTTATACTGTGAAGTTGTAATTTTTTAATATATGTTATATTAGATTCTAAACCCTTATCAGATATATAACTTGCAAACATTTCTTCCATTTTTTGGATTATCTTTTCATACTCACTCAAAGTTTCTCTTTAATGATCAGAATAAGTTATAACTTGCAACATATGATATGAATCTGCATTATTTATTTAATAAGCACCTATTCCATTTCAAGTATTGTGCTGGGTTCTGGGGAGCAAATTATAATAAAAATGAATAAAGAAACAATTAGACAGATAGCCATTGACCTTCAGGAGCTCACAGTATATTAGAGATGACAAAATGTAAGAAGACCATTATGTTATATTTTGATGAAAGCAAACAATAGAGCCATAGAAAATGCACCTGAATCTAAATTGGGAAAGGCAAAGCAGACATCCTTGGGGAAGAAGGACATATGATTGATTGCAAAGAAGAGCAGAGAATTAAGTTGGCAACAAGCCATCAGGAAGTAGAAAGAGTGTGCAGGACTGGGAACCATGCTTCACATTTGGTCATGGCTGAGGTTTTACTTCCCAACCCAGGCAGTCTGTAGGATACTCTCTCTGGCTGCTGCATGTTTGTGACCTTGCTTTCCAGTGGGGTGGGGCTAAAGGTTATACTACTCCGAAGTGGCGTGGAGTTTTGAACTTGTTTTCCCACCTGGGAGAGAACATAGAGTAAGGACCCAAATTAGAACTGCCAGCTAAACTCTGTGGCTAGCCCTGGCCAACAGCTTGGCTGTACAGAGGGGCAGTACTGCTGGTTACAATGTCCACCCACAGCTTGCTGCAAGTAAAAAATGTAGTCGGCTAAGATCTGAGCACTAACTGCTGTATGTCCTGTCCCCCTTCTCTGTCTGTATCCAATTCCCTGGTGGCTGAGGCTGGCAGATTCCTTCAGTGAACACCAAGAGTCTTGACCAGAGTGGACCTTCCAGGAAACATTCCACAATGCTGAGAAAACTGATAATAACCTTGGTCTCTCTTTTTCCCACCAGTGCAACCACAGACCCAGGGGAGCTCCCTCATTGTGTGGATGTGCAGGCGTGGGAGAGGGGTGATGTGGTCAAAGTGAAACTGCTTCTCTTACCCATTTGGTCCTTCTTGGTCTCAGTGGTCCAGGGGTGCTTCAGCCTCACTCCCAGGGTTCTGGGATTTTCACAATGATGTCTTTTCTATGGCTAATTGCTCTTTGGTCTCCTCGTGAGAGATTAAAGTCAGAAATGAACTATGTCACCATCTTTATGATATTACCTCCTTCATAGTCAATTCTCACCACCCTTGCTTTGCTACATACTATTTTTGCTTATATAGACTTCAGCTATGATCTATTTTTTATATGACTCCTTTTGCATTATAAACTATTGATTCTATTACCTCTTTGCTAAAACTCCTGATTGCCTCACACATTATGTTATATAAAACCATCACTCTGGTAGCAGTTTATGGAACCATTTGTGATCTGACCCATACAACTTTCTGACCTCACTTTCTACCACTCCCTTTCTTGATCACTCTGCTCCAGATTTTCTCTAAACATTTCATTCCAGATCTTGTCTCTAGATTGCTTTTCCCCCAAATATCCTCATGTTTTATTGCTATAGTTCCTTCATGTGTCAGCCAGTATAGTACTTTATCATAGAGGACTTCACTGACCAAATTATATAAAATAGCACTGCCTTCATCCTGTATTCCCTGCTTTATTCTTGATAGTATTTATCATCTTATATATTTGTTTGTTATTGATCTAGCTCCCTGAGACTGACTAATCCATCAGAGTAATGCTCAAAATATGTTTTCTGAGAAAATATAAATATAGAATATTTGTAAAATGATGATAGATTTAGTTTTGAACATGTTGAAGATTTTTTTTTAAGATTTTATTTTATTATTTTTAGAGAGAGGGGAAGGAAGGGTAGCAGAGAGGGAGGGAAACATCAATGTATGGTTGCCTTTTTCACCAGCCTCCAGCTATGGACCTGGCTGGAGACCTGGCTTGCAACCTTGTTATATGCCCTGACTGAGGAATTAAAACAGTGATCTTTGGGTTCTCAGGCTAGTGTTTTATCCACTGTGCCACCAGCTGGGTCTGAATATGTTGATGTTTTATATGATCATTGAATATACATTTTCTGGAGTTCAGGAGAAAACTATTGAGATATGGATTTAGGAGACATTAATATAACAAGGAAGACAAACATAAATATGGATATAGGAGACATTAACATAACAGTGAAGACATACATAAATACGGATACAGAGTGCATAGTTTGTCAATAATACAAGTATAGCCTTAAAGTTAAACAATTATCAACCTTAGCACTAACCCTAAACATTATGACTCTTCTTATGGAAAAGCCCAATTCACCTGGCCATTGGGAAAAAAATGGAGACTGCCAGGCCAAGAGGCAAGAAGTCTTGGGGACATTTAGATTGAACCTCACAATATACATGTATTTTTACTGTCTAGTTTTAATGAATGGGCACATAGGAATTCAGAATTCCCAACACTACTAAACAATTACCTTATTTTATTTCACCTTCCAAGTTAAAAAAAAATAATAAGCAAAATTGGATCTTATATTTAGGAGATTTCTATCTGAGCAATTGTAACAAATGCTAGGTAGATTCTTTACTGTCAACCCTGAATTAGTGAATGGGGTTCAAAGATGAATACAAAAAAACTGATCGTTACTCCTACATGCTAAAAGGCCCAGAGAGCAACCTAGGACTTAAAACAGAAACAGTCAAAATTATTCTGCTTTTCCCAGCCATTTTCTCATTAGGTTTTTTTCTTCTCCCTAACAAAAGTTTTAAAATAGGAACAGACTCAAGGGTATAGATGGTAGTAGTGGGTTACTGGCTCAGAGGGAGAGATTTGAGACTTGTCTCTCTTTTTCTGTAAGGAAGTAGAATGGGGACACATTTCTCTCCTCTCTTTACAGCCAAGTAACAAGGCTTAAAAGGAAATCTGGCATCTCATACCTGTTTGTTCACCTGCTTTCTAAAGAAGTTCTGATTGGCCATCTGCTCTTTTGAGAAGAGGGTGAGGTAGGGGATAAAGATAAATAGATGAGCAGAAAAAGAATGCTACAGTGGAATAATCTATAATCCCACAAATTTTGAGAGATTTTTCTGTGGCTTGAATAGACCTGGAAGAAAGATGACAATCTTAAGCACCCCAGCCAAGGCCAGTCTTGAGGACTTTTAAATTATACAAAACCTGGGCAAAGAAGATTTTTCAGAAGGATGTGACCAGAGAATACTTGCCTGGAAAAGGTAGCTGAGGAGGTATTGCTACTGTCAAAAATTAAGTTTTCCCAAGAGACCATCACAGAACCAGCCCATGAGATGTATTATTTGATGGCCACGGGCCCCAGGACATGATCAGAGCCTGGCCTGGGTACCTATGACATAAGCCAGATGATATGCCTGGAGGCTGCATACCTGCATCATAGGCAACCTAAAAAAGACTGTGATAGCACTTACTAAAAAGACATTTGGCCCTAGATGGTGGCTTAGTGGATAGGTGCTAGCCTGCGAACCCAAAGGTCACTGGTTTGATTCCCAGTTAGGGCACATAACCAAGTTGCAAGCCAGGTCCCCAGCCAGATCCCCAGCTGGAAGCAGGTAAAAGGCCACCATACATTGATGTTTCTCTCTTTTTCTTCCTCCCTCCCTACCCTTCTCTCAAAAAAATAATGAATTTTAAAAATTAAAGAAAAAGATATTTGATGGTTTTATTAATTTCCCCCTTTTCCTCATGCAAAATCAGAGAAAGGGACACAAAAAAGGCAAAGGGAAAAATGTGATAAAATAGTGCATATAAGTATACACCTATTTCTAATTATCACCTAAAATTTGCCTGGCAGGAGTGCATGGGGAAGACTGAGCATTAATTAGATATAAAATTTTAAAATCAAGTAGATTAGAACTTCTTTAACTGCTGCAAGAGATTGGAGTCATGTCTGTTAGCTGAGACTTTTTAGAGCCAACGGGGTAGGTTTTCCCCTACATGGTTGAAAACAGTGAAAGGAAAAACATTTTATTTTTGAATCTGGTTATACAGTTTTTAAAAAACTGTTATATTATTGTGAGCTTTAAAAAACACTTTTTAATGCTCTTTATATCTTCTTGAGAATCACAGTTTCCATCTGGTATCCTTTTCCTTCAACCTGAAAAACTTTCTTTAGAGTTCTTTGTAGTGCAAAGCTCTGGTAACAAATTCTCACTTTTTTTTTTTTTTAACATGAAAATGTCTGTATTTTTGTCTTTATTCTTGAGACATGTTCTCTCACTCGAAAGATGGCATTCCACTAGCTTCATGATGCCATTGTTTTTATGATAACTCATAGATCATTTGAATCATCCACTTCCGTCTTTTTAATGCTTTGTTTTTCTGTGGCTCTTTTTAAAATGTTCTTTTTCCTTTGGCTTTTAGCAGTTGATTGGGATTGCCTTAGTATCATTTTCTTTGTAGTTATCCAGCTTAGGATTCATTTAACTTCTTGAATGTTTAAATTTATGTCTTTCAATATACCAATGCCAATAATACCAACATATTTCCCTGTTGGGCATTGCCTAGCATCAAGTTTTAAATATTCTTTGGGTTATTCTTGAATATATCTGTCAGAGCACTAGACCAACAAAAGATTTCTGGTCATTTTTCTAAGAAAGGAGACTTTATTGACATTTTGCATACTGTCATTATAATATTCTCAAGCTATACTCTGAAAAACAAATATTTAAAACTCAATACTGGACAATGCTGGATAGGAAAGTATATTGGTATTGTGCTTAGTAAAGATTATTTAAAAGTTCTCCTTTCAAAATTACTGAGTCCATAGAAGTATCACATACATATATACAATAATTGACTCAATTTTGTTTTTATTTTTAAAAGATTTTATTTATTTATTATTTTAGAAAGAAGGAAAAGAAGGGAGAAAGAAAGGGAAAGAAACATCTGTCAGTCAGTTGTTTGTCATTCACATCCTAACCAGGAATTAAACCCACAACTTAGGCATGTGCCTAAGACCAAGAATCACACCAGAAACCTTTCACTTTGCAGGACAATTCCCAGCCAACTGAGCTACATTTGACTCAGTTTTAGAGACAATAAAACTAAACTAAGAGTTAGAAAATGAGGGTATAGAGAGCCCATGCCCAGATTACCAGGCAGCTGAGGAGGGGGATTTGCACTCTGGTTGTTTAGCTATCTTTACAGGTTCTGTACTTAACTAACAACTCACATTGTCTTGATATTTTTTGAGCAGGCAATTAAACATCTATGTCAGTTAAAAACAAAAAAAAAAGTTAAGCTCACGATGTTTCCCACACAACTTGACAATTTAAATCTCAAATTCACTGTGAACACTCATCTAAGACAAAAAGAAGTGGAGAAATGGATGCTCTGTGAATGTGTCTATTTTCCTAAGGGTGGGATAAATAGCAGGTCAAGAGATAAAAAGAAAATCAGAAAGTTCTTACTTGAAAGATCATCTCTATTATCATGGTCTTAGTGTACATGAACATTAGTCCACTGATTTATTTCTTCAAGCCAACAGAAGAACTTTTTAAAAAAAATATTTTATTTATTATTTCCAAAGAGAGAGAAAGAGAGAGAGGCAGAGAGGGAAGGAAACATCAATATATGGTTGCCTTTCACCTGCCTCCAGCCACCTGGTTTTGTGCCCTGGCTGGGGAATCAAACCAGCAACCTTTGGGTTCACAGGCTGGCACCTTATCCACTGTGCTACCAGCCAAGATGAAAAGAAGAACTTTTTGAACCTCACTAGATATTGTTGTAAAAATGTTATTATAGAACTGTGTTCCTTAAGTGTGGAAGTCAGTGACTATGACATTTAAATGGTGATGCAATTTTGAAACCTGTGTGCTGTTGGTAAAGGAACAAGTTAGTAGAACTCTAACAAAGGAGAAATACCGAATTGCAAACTACACTTTAAAAATAAGAAATTGAATCTATAGGGCCGCATAAATATATTGACTGATTTTGCTCACTATTCAACCCTTTTCCAACCTGAAACTTATGGTAAAATAGTTTGCAGAGAAAATGCGTTTATCATTAAGAGTAGAAAATATAAATCATATATATATATATATATATATATATGACTTCAAATATATATAATATATATATATATATCCAAAGATGAAGACAGTGATGAAATGTGAATGTACAAGTTAAATAATAACACAAAGTAACCTATTTTGCTCTACTCTAAAATACTTTGAGATTTTTATTTGTAGCAATTTGGATTAGAATCACTGAGCTAGAAGGGAAATTGGATATTACTGTATTTGATTTTAGAGATGAAGAGATCTTCATCAGTCACAGTAAGCATTAATTAATTTATTCAACAAATATTGGCTTCAGTTATATGCCAGACACATACAGTCATATATATGTTAGACTATGAATAAATGAAATAAGTAAAAGATGACTTCACAGAACAACACAGAAATAGGCTGAGATGTTGTATATATGGAAAGCTAGCCCTATGCTTTCTTCATTTTGAAAGTATAAGCTAAATGAATGAGCATAACAACCTGAAAAAAAGAATAAAATTTAATTACATTTGATTATGAGAAAAGTGGAACTTAAAAAATCAAAGTTCCCCATGGATTGCTAGCAAGTGGGACTTTGTTTTTACTGTCTCAGTGAAGCTTCAGTGTCCCTTTTTGAAAACAATACAAAATAATGCAACCTGTCAGTGAATAGTTCTAGGGTCTCAAATGTCCTTGGCTCAGAAAAAGTATTTGTTTCCTCCTATGTAATCATCTCTTATTACTTCTATTAATTCTGGAGACTTGTGTGATTTAGTTTAAGAAGTGAATTGTTGTTTTAGAAATATTGGATGAATGGCAAATATTCTATATATTCTATTGCACAATAAGAAATAATAGTTTCCTGCATACCAAAAAAACAGTATTTACTTGAATTAAATGATTAAATCAAAAAGGCAATAGAAATTAACTTTGTATGGTGTGTTTTCTAACACCATCTGAGTCCAACTTCACTCAGAAAATATCCCCAAATACTCCATTCCCAAATATTTGCTTATATTATACTAAAATTTTATTATATTATAGTTCATGATTATGATCAAGTACGAAAGCTAATATTTTGCTCAAAGTTGACAGAATGATAAAACCAACATGGAGTTAACTTTTACTACAGAAAGAAGTTACACAAAATTACAATGTACTCTTTCTCAAGTCATAAATAATTTTTATTTCATTCTATCAGTAACATAACCCATATCTATTTACCTCTATCTATAAAGCAAGTGCAAGTTTCTGTGGAGGATAAATTGATGGCCCAAATATAAATATCACCTTCAAAATATTTAGAGATTAATAGCAAAGATAGAAAATATATGCAAATTAAAACACAGATATACTTAAGCCCTGGCTGGTGGCACAGTGGATAAGGCACTGGGCTGAAAACCCAAAGGTCTCTGGTTTGATTCCCAGACAGGGCACATAACCAGGTTGCAAGCCAGGTCTCCAACCAGTTCCCCAGCCAGAGGCAGGTGAAAGGCAACCATACATTGATGTCTTTCTCCCTCTTTCTAAAAATAATAAAATCTTAAAAACAAACAAACAAACAAACAAACAAAAAAACAACAACAACAACACAGATACACTTAGGACCCCACTATTGTGTAAACAGCAACAAATCATTGGTAATGATTATCAATGTTAGAATGCTGCCAGAAGCTATCACTTGAGGGATTTGCTATCTTTTGTTTTAAAGAACCTTTGTAGAAGATAATGAAACCTACTAGAAAGCAATGCACTCAGCTAGTTAGAGAGTGTCTGACTTTACCTGCCATGAGAATAACAATGGTCCAACTCTGACACAGGTCTGAAGGAAACCCTGTGGTCTCAATAATGGGAGAAACCAGCCTAGAAACCCAGCACAGAATAATGGAAAATGTCTCTTTTTGGTGAGGGTCCCACTCTAGGCCATTTCACTGCTCTGTGGGGGACCCCCAACCTGCAGAGATCCCTCAGTGCTATGGATGAAATGAATGCTTCCCAGGCAGCTTGTGCTGCAAGGAGAGAAGGCTGGCTAATGTCTGATAGACAAAAAACCCTGTTTGCCCACCTCCAAAGGTTTTTATTGATTACACAAGGTTGGGGGTGCATGTACACAGCAATTCATTACCACAGAAGAATATCCGAAAAGGAAGGGAGTTGTTAAGTTTAAATAAAGTGATGCCAAGAATCCCAGATGATCAGTACAATTTTAGAGAGGGTGAGATTACATGTGGGTGAAGATTTTAACATTTGCTGTGGGTGTGATCATTAAGTCTAGGAAGTTTAGGTCACAGACACAGACTTCAAAGGACCTGTGGAATGTTCTCAAGGCCGGATTCTCACCAAGAGGCCCTTGGCTACAGCATCAAGGCCTGTATGCACCCAGCTTTCCCAGCTTTTGGTCAGGTCTTACAGGCTTGGACTGGCCTGCACAGGTCTCCATGCCCCAACACCTTCCCAGGGGGATGCTGACACTGCTCAAGAATTATTCTGAGTCCTTGGTTAATAGTTTTCTAGAATGATTCCTTCTTTAGTACTTAAAAATTCCTGATTGGACTGAGTATTCTGTCTCTTCTGTGATTTTTCTCTTCTTGGTGAAGGTATTTTGTGCTATTGAGATAGGTACAAGGAATAAAGTTTTCATTGAACAAGAACTCCAGAGTACCTCAGAGCAAATCCAGAATTAATTGCTTTCAGTTGTCAGCATAATTCAGTTTGAGAACAACCATCATCCTTACTGCTCCAAAGAGAAAAAAAAAGAAAATACCACATATCTCTTAACGTTCTAGAAGCTGACCAAAATAATCATGTAAACTGGAAGTTTTAACAGACTACTCTGTCTACCATTCTTGGTCTAGACATACCCCTTAGGATCAAAACCTCTAAAAAGCCCTCCAGGCAAGATCAGAAACAGAACTAGGAATTTGTTCACTATTCTATCTCCTTTCATTCTATAAGAATTTACTAGGTAGCACTTCTCAGAGAAGGTGGCTCTTCAACTGACTTTTGAAGACTGTCCAAAAGGCAGCTGGATTTTGTTTGGATGAACCTTATGATGTGGATTGTTATGTGCAAAAAGCAGGGTGAATTTAAGAGACCACATGTAATCTGATATGTCTTGAACTGAAGCAAGGTTAGGGGTGAGGGAAGTGTGCTAGTTATAGCAACATCCAACCACAATGGACCTTCCCTGCTTCCTTAGAGATGGGCTGTCTCTTGAAAGTTAGAGACTTATTGAACAATACATAAGAGGCATGAACAACTTTCCATTTTAGAAAGAATCCCTCTAAGAGGCTGAATAATTAATGGTCAATAAATAATTTTTGAATGAATTAATGAATGATGAGGGCCATAAGTACTCCAATGAAAAATAGATTAAAAAAAAGATAATTCTTGAGATAACAAGATGATGTACTCTGTGAAACTTGAAAAATGATTTAAGTTTTGGTTGAAACCAAATGAGAGGAATCAAGTATGGCCAATGTGAAAAAAGAAAGGAAAGAAAGAAACTCTGGGCTTCTTATTTGGGCTTTCCAATCATACTCACCCACACAGACAGGGCTATATTTTGGATGCAAAAATGTTGATGCTATTTATCCATAATTGGCATTTATTGAAGCTGCAGAGGGATGGCATGACCTCTTTAATTTAGTCTAGTTAGCCGTTCTACAACTTCTTTGGATTGATGTGCCATTTAAAGCATGTCCTCAAAATCTCTTGCAAAACTGGCATATTGTCCCAGCAAAAACAGCTGCTTTGATTCAAACAGTTCATATAAAAAACAGCAACACAAACTTAGCAGTAATACCAACATTTTTCAAAAGCCACAAACAACCCACAAAGGGTAAACAAGATTCTTCATCTATTTTTAACATTTGTTTTAATATCAATAGCAACACTTTAAAAAAAACAAATGCTATTCATTTTCCAAAGTTATTTTCAAATGCAGATCTTTAAAAACACTCTAAGGCAAGCCTTTGAAATCATTTAATCAACTCCAGCTGCTTTAAAAAGGTGATATAATCCTACACTATTTGCCTTAACCTCCTCTGATTTTAGATGTAATTGAATTAATCCAGAGTTATATTACAAAAGAGAAACACTAAGATTTTGAAACAGAGAGATAAAATGTTTAAAATGATTTTTTAGTAATTTGGAGGACAGCCATATAGATTTTGAAACTGAACAAGTGATCACAGAGAATATTTGCAAACTTGAAAAAATTTCCTACTTTAATCCACTTTTAGTTTTGAAAGACATGCTTAAGAAATAGGCGCATATGTTTATTTAACTGCATTTAAAGCACCTTACCTAAAGATAACACATATTGTATCCCTATATTCTCTGTGTCCAGGCTTTATCTCTTGTGATAGAGAATATGCTAAGTATGTATATAGAGCAATTTTAACCACCACCTGGTTAGATAGAAATGTATTATTCACTGACAAATTACAGGGCATTTTATCAACTTTCTTGATCATCTTGCATTTCTAAAACCTTTTCATTTCAAAGTAAGTTTAGTATTACAGAAATGTTGCAAACATACCAGGAGAAGATCCTATATATCTCTTAACCTTCTTTACTTACTTTAAATTTTTATATAACTATAGTATCATTATCAAGGAAAGGAAATTAATATTTATAGAGCACTATTAACTAAATTTCAAATCTTGTTCAAATTTCACCATTTTCCACTAATGCCCTTTTACTGTCCCAGTATCTCATATTGTATTTAGTTGGGAACATCATGAGTAATATAGGTAGATATCACATAGCCCTTGATACAATGAATATCACAAAACTATTTTTGTGGTAATTTTCGACAAAAATGTATAAATTCAATGCAAAGAAAACACCCACTTAACCCAAATTGAGAAATATATAATAAAAATAATTTCTCAGTGCTCTCCAAAGCACCAAGATCATGAAATACTGAATCCTCCTGATTACTAAATTAAGAAACAGAGACAGCCTTGGCTGGTGGCACAGTGGTTAAGGTGCTGGCCTGTGAACCCAAAGGTTGCTGGTTCGATTCCCAGCCAGGGCACATATAACAAGGTTTCAAGCCAGGTCTCCAGCCAGGTCCGTAGCTGCAGGCAGGTGAAAGGCAACCATACACTGATGTTTCTCTCCCTTTCTTCCTCTCTCCCTTCCCCTCTCTCAGAAAATAATAAATAAAATCATTTTTAAAAAGTAATAAAATCTTAAAAAAAAGAAAAAGAAACAGAGATAGCTTTAGCATAACAAAACCATGGATACTAACAGAATGGGAGCTCCTCCTACCAGTAGCATTGAGGTTCAGAGTAATTAGTGATCAGCAGGAGTTGTGCCTTTTATAGAACCCCAAAGGGATGCTGGTGAGAGACAGATAGGCCTCTTACAGCTCATTTCCTTGTTCAGAACTAAGACAATCAATGTCACTTGAGTGCATGCATGAGGTCGCAAAATATAGATTCCATGGGTTGTAGTGGACTATGAAGGAAAATAAACTGAACCTGATCACCACTAATTTTTGTGCAAGAAGTCTGAAAAGGGAGAAGGAAACTAGACGATGAGCTTTAGGGTCTGATATTTAGTTTGTTCAAAAGGATATGAATGAGGTACACTGTATCTGGTCAGGATAAAAGCCAGAATCACAGATGCAATAGAAGAGAGCAGAATCCACAGGCACTGGAAGTCTGGGTGGGTTTGAGTCCAGGATGCCAGAGAAAACTACACCTCCTTGCGTACAGTTCAATTGACCATGACATTGTGCTCTCTAACACAGAATCACCCAGGTTTCTCCTTAAATCTGCATCTTCTATGACACTATCCTCAGAACACACTGGGAGAGAAAGACCTAAAATTAAAGGGCTCATAGGTATATTTTGGGATGGGTCTTGAAATCTCAGGTACTTTTATGTACAATTTTGTATCTGAAAATATAACCACATTTCTGGATTTTGAATTATAGCATCACCATATTTGCAGGGAACCAGGAAAACAAACAAAAAAAGCAAATGAAGTCATGTAGACCATTCCTTGATTGGAAAAGAAACAAAAGCTGCTGGAATGATCTCCATTTTTTCACTAATAGTAACTAAATGATATGCATTTTTTCACTAATAGTAACAACTCACAATTAATTTTTCCACAACAGTGGGCTAGATAATGCTTTACAACGTCATCCAACCTGGCTCTCATAATAGTCTATGAATTGTTACTGTCTCTGTATTGTAATTTGAAAAACTGATGTTGAAAGAGGTTTATTTTCTTCTGGGACTATTACTAGTAAGAGGTAAAGCCAGACTTAGCATGTGGGTCACTAACATTTCTAAGCCTTTGACTATTAAATTATATCAAGCAATTCTTTGAGACTTAATATTTTATTGCAAATCTACTTAAATTAAAATAAAAACACACACTAAACTTAATACTATAAAAGCTTTAGTGTTTCTAGTAACTTCAGAGAAGTTGTCTATTTCCCTAGTAGCTGTGAATAAAACAAATAAATTTCAGCAGCCAGTTTTGAAGGAAATTTACCAGTGTTTCATGATTATAAAATTTCCAGCTTCCTCATCTCAAATGATAATAGACTCCTTTGTTGCACAAATTTTTCCATTGTACAAATTCCATTAATGTAAGTAACTAATTAAGATTGACTATTAATACTATTTGGAGCCAGGTTGATCATTGTCAATGTCACTGAAGCTCTGGACATTCTCTTACTCAGGAAGTGTTGTGGATTAAAATGAATCATCTCACTGCATCATTAAAAAGTCTTATTTAAAGTAAACTGCCTTAAAATTTATGTGTTAAAAGTTATATGAGTTTAAAAATCTATGAGATGGTAGATGTAAGGAAAAACTAGAAATCAGAGTATTTTACAATCAGGTTTTTTTCTTGTATGAAACCATAATTTATTTACCCAAATCTAGTGTTAGACCATAATATGCTTTTTTATAAGACTTTATTTATTATTTCCAGATAAAGAGAGGAAGGGAGAGAAACATTAATGCATGGTTGCCTTCACCTGCCTCCAGCTACAGACCTGGCTTGCAACCTGATTATGTGCCCTGGCTGGGAATTGAACCAGCAACCTTTGGGTTTGTAGGCCGGTGCCTTATCCATTGAACCACCAGCCAGGGCAATCATGTGCTTTTTGATTAATAAACTTTTTAGAGTAGTTTTAGGTTCATGGCAAATTGAGTGGAAACTTTTTTAGAGTAGTTTCAGGTTTATGGCAAATTGAGTGGAAAGTTTAGAGATTACTTATAACCCTCCTACCCCCACACATGCACAGCCTCCTCCACTACTGATACTCAGCACTACAATGGTACGTTTGTTATAGTCAAGGAACCTACATTGGCACATCATTATCGCCTCAAGTCGGTAGTTTACATCTTCGTGTTATACATTCTATGAGTTTGGACGAATATGTAATGGCATGTATCCACCAGTGCAGTATAGAACAGAACAGTTTCACTACCTTAAAAATTAACTTTGCTATGCCTCTTTAACCACTAACCTTTTTACTGTCTCCATAGTTTTGCCTTTTTCAGAATGTCATAGAGTTAGAGTCACATAGTACACAGCCTTTTCAAATTGACTTCTTTCACTTACTAACATGCATTTTAAATCCTTCAATTTAGTTTCATGGTTGGATAGTTCATTTCTTTTTAGCATTGAATAATAACATTCCCTTGTCTGGATGACACATGGTTCATCCATTCATCTACTAAAGGACATTTTGGTTGCTTCCTAGTTCTGGCAATTATAAATAAAGCTGGTATAAACATTCATATGCAGGTTTTTGTGTGGACACAAGTTTTCAGTCCATTTGGGTAAACATCAAGGAGCACTGTTCCTGGACCATATGGTAATAATATATTTAGTTTTATAAGAAACTGCTAAACTGTCTTCCAAAGTGGCTGTAGCACCCATGATCATATTTTGAAAGATCTAAGAGCTCTCTATGACATTTTCTTATTCTTAAACTAATCTAAAAACTCACTATAAATTTACAGGTGGTTTTCGTTTAAAACCTGTGAGTTTAAAACATATAAACACCTAGTTCCACTCAAAATCAACTGGATCAGAATCTCCGACGTGTTACACCTAGAGTCCTCTGATTCTATTAGGCATCTGGGATGGAGAATTCTTGACCTTGGTGATCTTGGTGACCTGGGCAGCCACCTGATAATCCCACCATAACAACAATGCAGTGCTGCCATTGCATTTGTATTCATACTTCTATTTGAGAAAAAGAATCTAGTGACATGATGATATTTAACTTCATGTGTTGGTAAGGGCAACTGGCTGTCATTAAGCTGCCCTGTTCTATTTTCAAAAGGACAATTTTATAAAGGCAGCCATTTGCTCATGTTGAATTGCTTTTCTGGTTGTAAAAACAAATCTCCTGTGCTGGTCTTTCAAACCTAAAATATATTTTCATAGCAACAACACTGTAGCTTAGCAAATGACTTTTTTTTTTAAAAATAGGCTTTTATAACCACAAGAACAGCATAAAGTTAAAATATATTGCTCTTTAATTGTTTTTGGCAACTGAGAAAGGAACAGAGAAAGATTTAATGTGAAAATGAACAAATGTTGGTAAAGGAAGGCCAAATGACCTTTGAATGTGTTATATCAGTACTATTTCACAATATGTGAAATGGTGGAAGAATTGAATCATCAACCATCACATGGTTGCATAGACATATTCACCTCAAAAGATGTGGTTTGTTAGGGCTTAGTACTAAGTTGAACATATCTCATCTATATACTAAAGCACAATAGTGTTACTGGTATGTGCAAAGTATATAAGATATTGGCTGGGATACTAAAGCAGGTTCTTCCCTGAGACATCAGGAATTCTCTGATGATCAACTCTAGCTTAGTTACTCTCTGACAGTCTAGACAAAGCTTCCTTAGGCTGCCCACCAATCTGGAACTTTCAGCCAAACTACGTTCTGCCTCCCCTCACAAGGGCTCAACCTTCTGTTAGACTTTCTAGCTCTCTGCCCATTTTATTTCCCAGGTGCCTGTCTTTATAAAATTCTTACATGTTCATCTTGGCACCTGCTTTTCAGAGGATGTAGAATAATGAATGGGTCATTGAGAAATTATAAGTTGGTGGTTGAAAATGAGATACTTTTTTTCCTTCAGCAGGTACCACTTACATTAAGTTGATAATAATTTTAATATTGGATTGTTGATTTTTGATGTTTATAAACAGCATTTTTAATTATGTCAATACTGAGAATATAAAGGCTTTTGTTTTTCCTTCAAAATGGATGTATGCATTATTTAAGTTTGAAAAGGTGCCCTAAATAAACATTAACCTGCTATAATTCTCTGTAACTAAGGGGAGTTGGGAAAAGTCATTTTTATGATTTATAATCAATATACTTTAAGTAAGTTGTTTTTCAATTCAGCTACATGACCTTCAGAGATGAAGGCACATATTATTATACTGAATTCTCGCTCAAGCATTACTCTTAATTGTTCATGCCCACCCCTACTATGAAGCAAAACCATCATCAGCTGCTAATGGTGTATTTTACTAAATGCTAAATGCACCAACTCCACCCAGTCTTGCTCATTCACCACAACCCAGCTTTTAAACACTGCTCAGACTCCTGCTTCAACCACTTCTGCCCTCTTAGATTGGCTTCTCCAACAATTTAGGGAAACCTAAAGGCCAACAAACAAGTAAACTTGGACAGCCACAAACCGCAGTGCCCCAAGTCTATGCTACTGAGTTTGCTTAGTTGGCATACCTCAAGCTGGGGCAGATCCATTGCTAGTCTTGGCTGAGAACCTCCAATGAACTTCCTGAGAAGGCTGGATATGTCTCACAATAATATATGAAAAATCATTGTTTGCCCTGTTCAGGGATTTTGCATGAACATAAAGCAAGGATTCTTTTATTGCTTCATCACTATATTATCATTGCTATCATGCTTCAAAGTGCCTCAGTACCTTTGGGATCTAACCCACTTTTTATTTTCTAGGACAGCTGTGGGTGGGGAGATGGATAGCAAGAAACACTCATGATTCTTGGCATTGCTGTCCTTGTTATTCACTTTTAAAGTGAGGGTTTCAACTGATAAGGGACAAGAAGAAGAAATACAGTTGCCATTTCAGGCAGTTCCATCACTGAGCAACTGTGAATAGCATGGAATGTGCCATTAGGGTACCAGGCTCTTTCAACCTTTACACACTAGAGAATCACCTGGGAACTAGAGGGTGACATCTTTCATAACTAAAATGCAGTATCTCAAGCAAGAGATTGGCATTAATTCAACCCACATCCCGGACCAATTAAATGAGGCTCTCTAGGGGTAATACCCAGGCATTCATCACCCCAGGCAACTCCAATCCTCAGCCACATTTAAGAGGATTCCTCTAGTTCTAAGCCATTAGTTCCCAAACTTTTTTATGCATCTGAATCACCTGGACTTAATACAAAGATTGCTGGGGCTTAACCCCAGTTTCTGGTACAGTAGTCTTAGTAAAGAACTTGCATTTCTAACAAGGATCCAGAATTTGTTGATGTTGCTGGTCCAGGGAATTTGAGACCCAACACTCTAGGAAATTCTGGGTTTCCCAGAAGGTCCACCTGAGCAGGTTTCTGCTTAAGTGGCAGAATCATTGATTGGCAATGATTATGTCACCTGAACATCACTATCCATAGAGAACTAGAATATTAAATATTTTCATCAAGCACAGTGCTGCTGCTCTACCCTATCAGAATTCTCTTAAGAAAGAAAGGGAGAATAAATATCTGGGAAGTCAATACTTCCTAAAAGTTTTGGAGATGGTATGTGGAGCCTAGACAACGGCAGTGTCTACTGGCATAGAACCTCCAGCCACCCTGGTTCTGTCCACCCATAAGAAGGTCTGAGCTCTGACCATGCAGATGGTGAAGCTGTGGGTTGACAACTGACAGCGTCTGCTACCAAATATACCTCTGTGACCTACTATTAACATAATTGTCTGGGTATTCTTTAAAGAAAAGAAAAAGCTCATAGTCAGCAACTTTGTCAAGTGTCAATTACATGGGAGCAGGTATGATGAGACATTAGCTCCTAATGGCAGGACTAACTGTTCCCTCAGTGAATGACATTCAGAGGGTCATTAGTGAATTGCCTATACCACTGGGAGGATAGAGGATATGTTAGCATTTTTACCTCATATGGCATCTATCATTCTTTCTCTAATACCATTTTTTTCTATGAAGAGTTCTTACACATTTCTTGGCTAACACGATGTAGCTTTAGAGTTTTAGAATCATTGTCAGTAGATTAGCTGAGTGACTGAAAGAGCACAGACCACTAGAAAGTGCTCTAATATCCCCAATTCTACTCTTACCTTCTGCACACCAGGCCCATTTCCAATGATTGCAATGCTTCCCATGTTTGTAATGGTTGAATCTGAAAAGGAAAGTAGTTCCTGAAATACCTTAGTGCAGAGCAATTTTTAAGGATTTTAAAGCTTTTCCTTTCAAGTCACAAAATGTTCTAGAAACTTCTTACCATTGACTCTATTTTATCCCATACAAATCTAACTAAGCCCCTATTCCATCAGGCCCTCTACACACTGGAAAATATTGGTCTTTAATCATTAAGATGGCCCAAATGCTTCAAATAACTCTATTGCTCCTATGAAAACTAAAATTATTTTCACTTGAGAAGGTTCAGGCCTGTAATTTCCTTTGCCAAAAGAATAGGGCCCATTAGCAAAAAATCACATGAAGCGATGGTTTGCATCCAAATGTCTTACTGTATATAAATAAAATGTAAATATCGCCCATGTATATTGGTCTCAGTTGTTTGGGGGAAAAAAAAAGAGCTATAGTAGTTGCTACAATCTTGATGACATTATTGTTGTTTCTCTCTGGGTAACAGAAGAAGGTTCATTGTTGGAATGATAGACAGTCACAGAGACCCACACATGTTCTTGGGTCTGTGGCTACCACTACAATTCCCAATGCCTATTTTAGGATGAAATGCTGAATCTTTGTTTCTCAGGATACTTACATTTTTACTCAAGGCTGCTGTCCTCTGAGGGGGCTCCTCCAGCTGCTTGGGCTTTCACAGGTTAGCAGGGTCTTTTGAGTAAATGTAACCATAATCAGGTTTTAGCAGACACTGTAGTAAATTGGACCATTAGAGCTTTTCTTCCTTCTCCAGCCATTTATTGTCAGTATTAAAATTCTTTAAAAGTATGTACTCATCTCACCATTTTCTTCCTATTTTCATAAAGGTGAAATTGTAATGTTTTGTTGTTCATGAATAAGCCTAATTCCTTTTCTACTTATTGGATTGTCTACTTAAAATTGATAAAGAAAAATCACACCCCTTCCATTAGAATGGTTAAATTAACTCACCCAATAGCCTTTAGGGAAGTATTTATTGAGTGTCAGTACATGGAGACTCTGTGCTCATGGGAGAGGTCACTGCAGGGAGCACAATGTTATAGTTCCAGTGCCCAACGAGCTCACATTTATCCAGAAAATTGATTTATAAAGTACATACTTAACCACCTGCATTTCTTAGTTGGGCAATCATGGAATGAGTTTCTTTTGGATAGTTTTCTAACTATGGTGGGGAAAATTAAGCAACTGAAAAGAATCATTCCCTGGCATCCAGAGTGTTCTCTACTTTTGAATCCCTCTACTCTAACCCCATTACTCTCCCTCAGATTGTGACCTTTGGTTCCAAACCCACAAAGGAAGTTAGTAAATTAATCCTTCATGTCTTTTCCCTTACAAAGTGGTGAACTTGACTCTTGGGCATAGAAAACCTGTCATTCCCTGACGTTCCTCACCTCTCACAGAGTAAGTACTGGAGTCCTCATGACTGTGATTGCTCAAGACAAGTTGAACCAATGGTTGGGTGGATGGATGGATGCATGCATGGATGCCCAGCTGTGCCCAAAGAGAGTACCTAATTTAAACTAATACTTTATTGAAGACACTACCAAAGCTTATTCAGTCTATATGGCTTTTTCATAAGTCTAAAATTATTTCTTCAGATTCTGAAGAATTCTGTCAAAGCACAGAACTTAAGCCTTGTGTTACTGCACAGGGAAGGAAGATGATATTTTGCCATGTAGAACAGTCTCTTCACAGAATCTGGAAGGCATCTCAGGCAACATTAAGTTCAATTCCATGGTTGGCAGATGAGAAAGGGAGCCATCAAGGGTGAAATGTTCTACCTGAAGTCATGTTGCTGATTAGGCACAAAACAATGAGTAGAACCCAGTGTTCCATATTTCCAGCCCTGAGCTCTTCCCAGGATAATACATGAGCCACATTAGTAAACAAGGCAAAATGAGGCAACATCATGGATGTCTTCAACAATTCATTATAAACTTGAATGGACAGATGGTTCACCAGGCCTTTTGGATGCCAGCCAAAGGTCTGGGCAGAAGCACAGGGCACCTTGAATTTATATTTGTCTAAGAGACTACAAAATGTTTACCCAGAATGTGTAGCAGATGCTGCATCTTTCCATCTGCCTTGGTTATGCAGCTGAGACTAAAATTCTGTGTGGCCATGTTCTATGCAGTAATTTAGTTGTGTTTAGCTTCTACAAAAATAAAATTAAATTAAAGACAGAACAAAATAACAACCTGACAAAAACTTGAACTTTGCATATAGCAAGGTTTTACTGAAACTTTGTTAGATGTTTCTTAATTATAAAATGTGTATAAGTTTGAATATTATGGGGTGCTTGGGGAAAAAGATTAATGGTACAGAAGAGAATTAAGAATTGTGTCATAAGTTAAAGGAGCTGCATTCCCTTTTTTATTTAAACTCATAGTAAGATCATATTATTTTTGTTCACTCAATCTGTGTCACACACAGATGGAAGTTTGTATCATTTGAGAGGCAAATAAGAAACTCTGCTGGCCCCCAACTGAACTTAATACAAATAGCAGCAAAAGAAAATTACTCTCTTGGGTTTAAAAAGTTGGCCTTACAAGTCAAAATAACTTGGAAGAGTTATATTGTCAAATCACATAATTATACCATCATAATTTATAACTTTGTGCACACACCTTTAATGAGGCAGCATAAAACAAAATGACCAATTCTCTTACTGTTAGACTGGACTTCTTATTGCTTGGGACCAGCCTCTTCAGTAAGTTTCATGTTGCATGGCACATTACTACACCATAATTTTTCTCAGTTAACTCTTAAGATGCTTTCAGTTATAAGTAAAAAGGTGACTAACTCAAACTGACTATTTGCCTCTATATTGAACTCAGTTTTTGAACCAAAAGGTGAGGAGGATGAGCAAGTTTTGAGTGTGACTTGATCATTGCACTGTTTCTGCATGATTCTCTTATCTTCCGTTTGCCGATTTAGCTTCATTTTCACAATGGCTTCCTCATCAGAACAGAATGGCTAAGAAAGATCCAGGTCTCATATCTATATGCCACACCATTCATAGCAACAGAAATCATTTTTCCCCTATTCCATATCCAAACAAACTCATGAGATGCACTTTTGGGGGGACCAAATTCCTATACATGCCTTTCTCTGAACCAGTCATCATGGTTAGGAGGATGAACTGTTCTGATTGGCTAGGTCTCATTGGGAGCCCCTAGAACTGAGTTCTTACAACTGTAAGAGGGCTGGGATGACTGCCACAGAATGCACTGCACTGGATATTGTAAAGAAAGGAGCTGTTGTGATGACAGGGAAATAGGAGAAAAGGTAACAAAGTCAGAACTTTGCACAATGCCTGAAGAGGATAGACATAACTGGATTCTAAATGGGACTTGCGTAATGCTGAATAATATATCTCTTTGCGATAGAATGGAGAATGGTTGCTTTTAGTTGAGAGAGTTTCAGAAAAAAGTTGACAAGGGCATACATTTGTTTTTATCACACAAATGCAATAATTTACAGATGCTTTTCCTTAATTAAAATCCCTTAATTAAAAATATCAGGAGTAGGTAGAAAGTACCAAAACATCAACATAATTGGTATTTTCTACATACTTAAAAAAATATTTTCTATATGATCACAGCTTAAATTGAACGAGAGTTGTTCACAGCATTCTAGATTGGAAAAACTATAAAGAAAAAGAATGAGAACTTCTTCCAACTACTGGCATTACTTTGACCCTCAATTTACTGTTTAAGTATAATTATTTAAATTCAAAGCCATCATTTTCTTTAAAAGGAGTGGGTTTTTTTTCTTGTTTTGTGGCTACAATCTTTATAGTCTAATGGTTTAGCCTGAATATCACTGTTCCTTTTCTTTCATTTGATCCTATAAATTCTTCAGGTAGCTCCCTCCTTGATTCCCCACTATAGTGGACCTCTAAATATACCATGATGAAGTGGCATTTTATGAAGTTAATTAAGTAATAAATGCTGCAAATGGACATTAGCAGTACAGAATAGTAACAAGTACAGTACATTTGGAAGATATGAAACCTAAAATTTCACAACTAGTGGTAAACTTTGGTTACATCATTCAAAGTGGTTTCTTTGATGAGGATATTAATCCCTTGCCTGCCTATCTAAAAGCAGAGAACTGGACAAGATGATCTTTTGATTGCCCCTTAGGAGAAAATATCTATGATTCTTGGGAAAAAGTCAGCAAATGACACTTGCAAATGACATGGTAATAATCCTATGATATTTTGAAATGTTAGTATTAACATAAATGGGCAATTGGTGTATTCGTTGAAGATAAACAAATTACCACTGCAACATAAGTTAGTAAAAGGGCAGCTTTAATTTTGAGATTTTGTATCCTGTGTCTCAATCAATCATTCAATTTTGAGATCAGTTTTAGCTGTGACTTTTTTTGTGTGTGCCATCTCAGTATAGAAAATAAATAATGTGGCTGTTACCAGAACCAAAATATTATACTAACCTGATGGCTTCTCTACCACTTTATAAATGGACTGAATATTTAAAATTAATATATTAAAGAGCATTGTTATTAGCTTGATTACTCTCTCTAGACTACCGCTTTTGTATTTAGCTGTTTCCTTCATTTTCCTAAAACATGTGTTTAGTGTTAAGACCTGTTGTAATAACTATGCTTTTAAATAGATTTTTTAAACAAAGTGAGTAAAGAGCCATTTGATGGAGAAGGACTGAAGGCAAGCAAACTAAACAAGTGTGTTCAGAAAGTTACATGGATTCATTTTGAGACTAGGGATTTTTTTAAATTGATACCAAAAATGACTACAATAAAAGCTAATTTATAATACATGTATATGTAAATAAACCTTCATTTGTACACGTATGCATTGTTTACATATACTACATATCATTATATGACAGGTACAGTGCTAGGAGTGAATAGAGACTTCCCTTGACCTCATGGAACTACAAGCAAATTTATTGGCAGCACAAAAGGAGGCTATAAGAATTCTACTGAGAAATCTGAAAAGATTTCACAGATATCCACCATAAGCGCATGATTGGTAACATTTTCCGGTGAGACAGAAAAGAGATGGAAGAAAACACAGTGCAGAATAGAGGGGAAAACCTATATTTTAAGGGTCTGATGGTAAAGGAGAGTTTGGGAAAAATACAATCAGAGAAGTACAATAAGAATCAGGGAGCAGGATGTCTTAGTGACCAGAATAGAGAGAGTTTCAGAAAGGTGGTCAGCTTCAAAAAGTGTAGAAAAAGTTCATTAGAAAGATGTCATAAAAGAGACATTAGGGATTAGCATTAGTGGGCATTGGTGATGTCTAGAAACAACTTCCACAAAATGGTTATTTGTAAATAATTTTATTTCTTTATTTGCAGAGAGGGGGGAGAAAAGGGAGAAAGAGAGGGAGAGAAGCATCAACGTGTGGTTGCCTCTTGCACACCCCAAACTGAGGTCCTGACTTACAACCCAGGCATGTGTCCTGACTGGAATTGAAACATCAACCTTCGGTTCACAGGGCAGTGCTAAAACCAGTGACCCACACCAGCCAGGGCAAATTAGCTATTTTATCAAGTGCTATTCTGGGCATATGTCTAGCAAACAGGCTACATCACCAAAACATTTTCAAATCTTATAGTACTCAATCTTTCTATGATGAGTGGATCCTGTCTGTCTTTCTGTATCATGGGATCTTGAGAGCTTAAACTAGGTGGTACAACAATAGCTATGATGTACAGCACCTTTCTTTTGGTTTCTCACATCAACTATTCATTTTCCTTATAAGATATTGAGGGACACTCATGTTCTACATGAGGCCTGCCTGAGAGAGAGTATTTTCATCATCTAGAGAAAGGAAATGAATTACACCAAGCTACCTATTTATTTCAAGATAGGCCTGTGATTGATAATTTATAATCTTCCTTCTCTGAGTTTCACCCATCTGTGAGGAGAGAATTAAAAATATTGGTCACAACTATAACAAAGACAATTTTGTTCCTCATCTTCTGCTGAGGAAAATCACTAGCACCTCACATCTATTTTTTTTTTTTTTTTTTCACATCTATTTTTAAGAACCTGAGACTGGGTTGGAGGACAACTTTCAGTATGACAACAGTTTCTAGGACTTGGCCTGGAGGCATCTCAAATCTCTTCTTCCTACCAACTTAACCTCTCCTTGACACTAGATGATTTTTTCCTTCATTTTTTTTAATGAATTACTAGTGATTTTATTCAAATCTACACATTAATACTCTTCCATGTAGGCTTACCTATAATAAAATATCAAGATTTAGCTATGTTTATATTCCAAGAACATGTGCCATTAGAATATAAAACTCCAGACAAATCAAATGTAAAATAGAAACTTATAATACAAACATAAAATTTGAAAGAACTGATAAGAAATATAATAATGATTTATTAAGAAATAATTATTAAATGTTTAAGTCTAAATAATGATGTTGTGGTTATAGAAGAAAAGGACATATCTGAAATGATATAACATCTGGAATTTATTTTAGAATAATCCAGAAGAGGTAAGGTGATTTGGGGGAAAAGCATAAATATAAAACAAAGATGGCTACATGTTCTTAGTTGTTGAACTTGGTAATGATACATAGATATTTAATATATTATTCTCTCTACTATTCCATAAATTTGAAATTTTTCATAGTTTAAATTTGAAAAATTAATGTAAACCCCATGGAGGCAAGGATACCAGCTATCTTGTTCATGTACATGTCTAGCCCAATGAGCAAATGCTTATAATACAATATAAATACTAGAGGTATGTTACTCTGTTTTACATCATGTTTTTCCTTCATTTTTAAATAAGAGTCTTCATCTTGGGTCCTAGGTTTTGACATTTGTTTCTGAGGTCGCTTTTCTTCTCTGAAGCCAATGAAGTCTTCGGAGAAATGGGAGTCTATTGTTCTTCCATAAAATTTTCATAACTGTTTTGCTCTAGTTTTAATCACATTATGTATAATTAAAATTGGGATTATTCTTTATTTTATTATGATAGGTTTTTTGGAACCAACTTTAGACTCCCAAACAAGTATGCATCATGTAATTTGTCCTATTAATATGTGAAATGTAAACCAATGATATTACATTCTGGCATTTCCTTTCTCTTTTGTCTTTGCCTCTCTTCTGAAAGCAAGATTTTTCAGTGTTTATTGTGTTATGAAAGGTATGTATAGTGATAAAAGAGAAGAAACAAAATAAAAGAAAGACATTTCTCTCAGGGTGAATTTCAAAATATTCAGCTCATAAGGTAATTAAAAAATTCATGTAAACATATATTTAGAGAACAAAAAGGATTAGATTTCTTTTTCTCCAGCATAGCCTTCCAAGAATAGAAAATAATTTCTTGGACTAAGAAGAGGAAAAACACTCAGAATAGAAAAAAGAAAAAGAGAGAGAGAGAGATTAAAGAGATGGGTGGGTACCCAAGAAATGGTGTTTTATCATTTTACATGCCAAGACTTGGGGAGGCACCCCATTCTCGCAGAGGTTTTGGGGCATGAGAATGGAAAAAAGCAAAGTATTGCTTCCTGGATAGAGATCTAAAAGGTGGTAAAAGCCCAGTGAGACAAATGTTCCCTGCTATGTCTATGTGAAATGGTTCTTACACAGCTTTGTTGGGGTTTCCAGTGTCTCATGTGTGTAAGAATGTCACAGAAGGGACATCAAAATCACACCTGCGTAGGCAATTGACAGAAGGTCAGACACAGGCATGGATGGCTCAGTGGATGTCACATGAATATTGTACATGGAATGGAATCCTACAAAAGGAACTCATTACTGCCCCCTAATTCACACTGGGGAGATGAATCACAGGTCCACAAAGAACACAATAAGGGATAGGATATGAAGTCCCAAGCTGGGAAGTTATGTCCCAGCTACAGTTCAATTCTATCACTAGCTAAGAAGAAGAGAAAAGATTTTTTTTTTGGTAGATAGCAGTTACCACCACAGGCTGCCCAGACTGTCACCAACCATTCCACAAAATCTTTCCCAAACATAAAACATCACAGATCTCAATCAAGGGAAACAGCTAAAAATTCTACCTGGTTACTTTATCTTAACCAAATTTTATATTCCTGGGGTATTCTTCTATTCTCTCTTAGGTTTGGACATGAATCCCATTGTACAAAAATTAATGCAGTAAAAACTTCTGTTCTGACCATTGAAGTATGGTAAAGTAGGAATACATTTCTATTTCTGAGGAGCAAGAATTGCAAAAGATCCCTGGCCTGGTATAATGATTTACTTCCTTGGAGAAAGAATTTGAATAATAATAGTTATATCCAGTTGTTTAGTAAGAAATACCATTGGTTTTTCTAACTCTGTGGGATCCCTGATTTTTACATGCTCTCTATTTTCTTAGATCTTTTCTTGCAAACCAGCTAATAATTACCTGAGTTTATCAATCTTATAATTCTTTAACATAATTGACAAGGAATAGATAACATACATACAATATGAATCACTTTCTTTAGAGCCAAAGGTACTTAGGCATATTGTCTACTTTCCAGGTTATTAAACTTATTGGGGTAACATTGCCTAAAAAATAATATAGGTTTTAAATATATAATTCTATAATACATCATCTGTATATTGCATTCCCTTCTTACTGGAGAAACATGAAAGATTAGTAAATAATTATAAGTAGTCTGTTAAGGGCTATGACAGCTGTAAACACAGCCTGATGTTAAGAACAAAATAATAAATCTAACTTTTAGGTGTATATAAAAGAAGTCTTAAAGGATAAATAGTAATTTCTCTTGTTGGGGTGAGGGAAGGAGAATCAAGGATTAAAAATAAATATTCAGCCTGCATGAAGACTTAAAAACAAAGCAGAGGGTGACACAATGGGAAAACTGGAGTATCATATGACTGGTATGTAAATTGTTATTTAAAGAACAAGTTGAGACCAGTTGAAAGAGTAGGAGAAGTGATAAGAAATGATATTGAGGAGCTAGATTTCTGGGACCTTACCATATCTATAATATTACAACCATGCAGTCAAGATTTATGAGGGGAGATATAAACTATACAGAAGGAAACACAATTTCTTTCCTTCACCTCCACATGGCAATATCATTCCTCAGGTCTCCTACACCCTCTTTAGCCTTAGATCACATGCCATACAGATAAATCATCTTACTCCCACGTGGCCCATGTGAAAGGAAATCTGCATATTTTTTTCATTTATAGTTATCTCTATACTCTCTTTATTAAAGAAGAGCCCATATAATTTTATTCCAAGTAGAGGCAGGATTAAATCCAGAGCTGTTACAGTTTCACTTCAAATAATAAAAAGTACATAATATCTCAGAAAAGTATATTTTTGTTACATAAGTATAATGTTTATAATCAGAGCAATAGTAACCTTTGTAAATAACCTTGCTTCCAATTGCAATCTCATAAAACTTATTTTATTTCATTTTCCCAGGGCTATAGGCAAATAATATAGCCACTGTTTTTAATAAGACAATGTAAGTAGAAATCAATTATGCTGTATAAAACTAGAGGACAAAGTGAAAGGCAGTAGAATTAAAAATAGCACTAGTCATATAACCATCAAGATGTTTTTGTTTTGTTTTGTTTGGCTATGTTTTAATATTTTAATAGTGTCTTATCTATTTAGATATGCTGTATTAGATTGGTTTATTTTTCTTTTTATTTTTATTAAAGCAAAATATAATTTTTATTCTTTTTTACATGTACTATTACAAGGAAAGTTGAATGGAAGTTTGAATTTCTGTGGAAGTTTTCTGGGGGAGAATAACAGAGTTTACTTTGGTTGCCTGAGCAGTCCTAAAAAATCTATACACACATGAAGCTAAATCTCACTAGATCTACTTCACATAAGCCTTACACATCTCCATCCTCAGAACATCCCTCACCCTCCTCTTTATTTGCCACTGGGTTTGCTTCCTTCACATCAGCTAGCTCCCTTTTGAGCAGTAACTCACTCCTTTGAGCTTCCTGATTTAGTGTTTTACTCACTCACACCTGATCCTACTTTGGGTCCATAGTGAGGTTTTATACTTTGGTCTCCCAGGTTTCCTAAACTCAGCATCTGAATATCCTTCTGCACACCACTCCCAGCACAAAACCAGTTCTGCTCACCCACTACCATATTTCGTTAAGCCTAATGGTATGAACTACTCTCATTTTAAAATCTCTAAAATCAGAATCTGACATGCAATGAATGGCACCTTAGAATTTTAAATTGACATCTGAATACAAGAATTTAGTCTGAAATGTTCATATTGTTGAAGAGTCTTAACTAGCATAATAACTCCATATAGGAAGGAAATATAGTATTTCTCAAAAAAGTTAGAATAATACATCCCTTTCCCTGTTCATTTATTTGTAAAACTAAAATCACATTCAATAACATGTCAAGTCATTCTAATTCTGTATTTTTAAGGCAAAACTGATTTTAAAATTACATCTTAACATATAAAAAGTTAGAAAATAAAAATACTAAAACTAAAAATAAGATGATCAACAGATGAGAAAGTGTAAATAAAAAAGCCTACACTTTTGTGATTTTACTTGTTTTTCATCTGCTACAAATCACATTTACACATTCAATTTTAGCAATTATTTTATATTCTTATTTTTCACTATCTGCTATCATTGTGTTTGGCTTTCCTCAGACTATTTTCATGCTAGACAATCAATCAATCAATCAGTGAATATCTTTAAAAAGAGACAACACAATCATTAAATGTCTTCAGAAATCATCCAAACAAGGCATTGTACAAGAGGCCCAAATAGATTCTTCCAACTCCTACATTCCAGATGTATTTTAGGTCCTTTGAGAGAGGAGTTATAAACACATCTACATCTAATATCCCAGCCCACATGTGCCAGATACCCAATAAATATCTATTTCATAATGAAAGTTTTATTGACAGATAATGACAGCAATTTTAACAATAAACTGCATCATATGAGAGTGTCTTGTGAACAATGTGAGTTTTATAAACAGGAGTCTTTTCCATGAGGGAGAGATGTGGAGAGGCTGACCTTCTCTGAGGTTACCTGGACTAGAAGGTGAAATGCTATCTATAGACCATAGAGTGTCTCAGTGCTGACTTACAAATGACATCTCTTTTCTAGGCAGATGCAACCCTATGTTGTGTATAGTGTCATACAAAATGTAGACTGGATTTTAGCACCTTTCCCATATATTTGTCCAGATCCTCTTGCTCAGTAAGCATCCTGAATAACTACATATACTCCAGCTCTGGAAAGAAGAGAGCTTATAGCTGAAATGTCACTTAACACTTTTCCTTAACTATTATTTGTTCTTCCAAATTATTCTTTCTTCCCCACAATGGGAATGACCTTTATTTACTTATAATTTTTATTCCCTTTATTAGTAGATCTCCCTCACTTGTGATTTAACAATATATTTTAAATGTTATTCTCACTTTAAAATCACTTTTTGCCTTCTTTTTTGCCTCCTTAACTTTAAAAGTCGTTGCTCTGGTATATTCATTATTAGCTCTTTTAACCTTGTAGTCACTTGTGAGGTAGGTCTGACTCACAGCTTCATTTTATAAATGAAGCTGAGGACCCAAGAGAGTCTGTGATCTATCTATTTAGGCTCCTGCAGGAGATAATGAGGCCTGGATTTTAAGCCTAAATTCTGAGTACAAATACTTAAAAATATTTTATTTATTATTTTTAGAGAGGAGGGGAGGGAGAGAGGCAGAGAGGGAGAGAGACATCAATATATGGTTGCCTATCACCTACCTCCACCTATGGAGCTGGCTGGAAACTGGCTTGCAACCTGATTATGTGCCCTGGCTGGGAATTGAACCAGTGACCTTTGCCATTTGCAGACCAGCACTTTACCCACTGTGCCACCAGCCAGGGCTAAATAGAAATTTGTAAAGGTAAAGTCTATGAGGATAGATCCTTTGTCTCCTTTACATCCAAATTTCTACTTTCTAAATCATTAATCAAATTATTATTTAATAAAATGCAGCTTGTTTTATACTTATTTTTGAGAATCTACTATATGGCACTTATCATTTTAGACACTAAAAATATAGCTGTGAAGAAAACCAAGAACAATTCCTAATCCTTATGCAGCTTTTATTCCACTAAGAATGATTACAAACAAATTAGCAAGTAAATAATATACTATGTTAGATATTGACTGATACTATGGAAGGAAAGCAAGGAACAGGAAAGGGAATGCAGAATGGAGATAAGAGACCGGCTATTTAAATCAGGTGGGTAAGAAGTGATGCAGGTGAATCCTCTGGTCACCTGCCATGGCTGTGGTGTGCTGCCAACTTTAGTTTTGGTAGTGACACTGCAATTTTTATTGTCTATTCATCTGAAGAAGTTTTTTGTTACTTTTACTAAAGTAAATATAAATTGGTAGAATTTGGAAAGAAAAAAAAAAACTTTTTCATTGTATTCAGAGCTTTTGTATAACTAGGTGAAGTTTCCATGATAAGGAAATATTTGAATTCTTAAATACACTATTATAAGAAAGAAGACATGGCCATTATTCCATGTTCTTAAATTATAATTTTCAATTTCAGAAGAAAAACAAAATAAGTAATTATCATGCATTAGTTGTGTGTTAAAGTGGGAAATTGGCATAAAGCTTTAAGTTGTGTTTATCAGATGTGAACCATAGTGGTATACGACTGCTTTGTATATACATAAGTGCTACAAATAGTCTCAGCACTGAAAATGTATTGATACCTCTCAAATGAATGCAATTTTTGATGTAGGTGATTTGATATGCCTCAGAAAGTGTCTGAGAGTCTGAAAACCTGTTCATCTGTTCGGTAATGAAGATACTTCCTGTTTTTCGTTTCATGTTTCATAGTTAACATTTAAATTTTACATTTCTAGTACTGTTAATTTAAGTAAAATTTGTTTTGTGGATAAAATGGGGTTGCCAGTGAAGAAAATTAAAAATAGCCTCATTCATGTAACTGCTTAAGTAAAAAATTTGTTTTTGCTTTATGTTAATAAAGTTTCAAAGAAGCTGTTTGTATTTCTGTTTAAATATAAGTGATGTTTAGGCTTTATTTCTGTTTAATAAGGCCTTTAGCCATTGATTAAATGAAGGAATGTATCTTTTTGAAGAGATTTATATTCTATAAATTAAAAATTGGTTGTAACATAAAAAAAAAGAAGAAGTGATTCAACATTGACTGATATTTGAAT
This sequence comes from Noctilio leporinus, assembly GCA_004026585.1. Taxonomy (NCBI): domain Eukaryota; kingdom Metazoa; phylum Chordata; class Mammalia; order Chiroptera; family Noctilionidae; genus Noctilio; species Noctilio leporinus. Next base: position 212,927 of record PVIW01001760.1, on the reverse strand, counting down.
AAAGATCTGAAAGAGGAAAGGGAGTGAGCCAAGTTAAAGTAAAGCTTGCCACGCAGACAGCACAACCAATGCTAAAGTTCTGATGGACTCCTCATTGAGGATTGCACTTTGCATGTTTCAATAGCACCAATGAGGTTAATTTTGCTAAAAAGTGGGCAGTGAGAAAAAGAAGGGAGACAAGGTAAGAACCTAAAAGGACTGGGCAATATATACATTAGACCATTGTTAGGACTTTATCTTCTACTCCAAGTGCAACGAGAAGCCACTGGAGATTTTAAGCAAAGCAGTGACAGAATCTCATGTCCATTGAGACATAATCAATCTGAATGCATGTTTAGAGTGGACATTCAAAGGGAAATAATGAAGAGAGAGAGAGCTCAGTATTAAAAAGATAACAATGAAAATGACTAACAATTGAAGGTAGAGCTGGTTGAGCCTGCTGATGAATTAGGTAGGGCGGGGGTGGGGGAGGACAGGAAGGGAGGGAGGTGGAGGAAAGGAAGGGAGGGAGGTGTTTCAAGAATGACTATTGAATGAATAAACATGCTCTTGACAATATTATGTCTTCAAATAATTACAGCATTTCAGTAGTTTTAGTTTATACAATAATTTGCTGCACTTTATTTTATTGAGCTATTAACCAGTGTTCTCAATGTGTGTCATTGTCTTCTAATTGAACTTTATAACTTTCTGGGGGTTTTTGGTAGTTTTGATTTCCTTAAAAATGAATCTTAAGTGAACAAAAAGAAAAGAATAAAAAATAAAAAAGTGAAATCCCAGGAGACTGGTCTATAGTTAAATATATAATTCAGGTATTTTCCAGAGTTGAACAGAAGAATCAAAATTTTAGATACAAAATTGCCTAATGTTTTATTAATGCCCTACTTTAAATTTTCAAAATTTTTAAATAATAAAGACATATATAAATATATATAAAGACATATACATACGTGTGTATATATATATATATATATATATATATATATGTATATTTTAATTTTCCTTCCATAGAAGGACTGAATAGTTTATTGAGGATTGTGATCAACTAAACTCTTACTTATTCAACAAGTTGTCATGGTTGAGTTTGACATCTTAGAGATTTTTGCTTATTTTTATTCTTTATACTATTTACTTACCTTACTTATTTCAAACAATACTTACTAGGAAGACCTACTGCATTTTTATGTTACCTAATTTATGTCCATGAAATTTTGAAAATATTCTTAGAATGGTTGACTTAGAACATTAATAAATATTTCATACAGCATCTCAATTATTTATAATTTATTTTAATCTACAATATTTTACCTTGTAATAATTTTTAATATCATAAGATTACTCGAGACATAATTATATGACCTTGTGCTTGTAGATTTTTTAGGAGAATGTCTAATAAGAATATATATTTAAAGCATGCAAAATTGGAAAGAGTTGCTATAAAAATTAAATAAATAGATATGCCAATACTGTTTAAAACAACAACTAGATAGATTACTATAAAAGTGTTTGTTATTGTTATAGTGATGATTTGTACATTTCCTTCAATCAAAAATGATTTCTTTGAACATTATTTTCTAAGATTTATATAATGCAAATAATTTATTCTTGAATCAGTTTTTTATAACCATACAGGCCCCACTTATTCTGAACATCTTCCTATAGTACTTTGAAGGAGTGGTCTACTCATTCTTGTTTTCCTAGGACTTTTCCCAGTTTTAGTATTGAAAATTTTTAGTCCTGTTACCAAATAGCAAGTAGGAGTCCCACTGCCCACTGGCAACTTCTAGGTAAACTCCCAGAGGCAAGGGCTTGATGATAAAGGAAAGAAGTCTTTATTCAGGAATTAACAGCAGGCTAGAACAAGCAGAGGATTGAATCAGCTAGCTAGAAGACAATGTAGAAAACTATTCCAAGACAGTGTAAAAAAATGAAAAAAGAATGAAGACATCATAAGAGAGCTGAAGGACAAGATAAAACACAATAATATCCATATCATAGGGATACCAGAAGGAGAAGAGAAAAAAGGAAAGAAAACATGTTTGAAAAAGTAATGATAGAAAACTTCCCTAATATGATGAATAAAAACGTAAAGTTCAGGAAGTACAGAGGATCTCAATGAAGATGAACCCAAACAGACCCACTCCAAGACACACCATAATTACAATGACAAGTTTCAAAGACAAGGAAAGAATCCTAAAAACATCAAAAGAGAAACAGATAGTAACATATAAGGGGGCTCTGATAAGGTTATCAAATGATTATGCAACAGCAACACTGAAAGCCAGAAGGGAATAGCAAAAAAATATTCCAAGTAATGGAAAACAAAGGCCTGCAACCAAAAATACTCTATCCAGCAAGAATACTCTATCTCATTCAAAAGGGGAAGTTAAATAAGAAGTTTCCCAGACAAAAGAAGGTTAAAAGAATACATCTCCACCAAACCAGCGTTGCAAGGGACACTAAAGGATCTGCTTTAAAAACATGAAGAAGCAAAGGGAGACAGAGGGGAACACACGTACAAAGAGGGGGAAAATGCCAATGAATAAGTATCTGCCAATAATAACCTTCAATGTAAATTTATTAAATGTGCCAATCAAAAGACACAGCGTAGCTGAATGGATAAAAAAATATATGCTGTCTACAAGAGACCCATCTCAGAACAAAAGAATGACAGAGACTGAAAGTGTAGGGATGGAAAAACATATTTCAAACAAATGGACACACACAAAAAAGGCTGCAGTAGCAATACTTATTTCAGAGAAAATAGATTTTATGATGAAGGCCATAAAAAGAGACACAGAAGGACATTTCATAATACTTACGGGAATAATCCAGCAAGATACGACCCTTGTAAACATAGAGGCACCCAACATAGGTGCACCCAAATATAAAAGAAAAATCTTGAAGGACTTCAAGAAGGATATCAACAGCAATACACTAATAGTAGAGGATTTTAATACCCCATTATCAACAATGGACAGATCTTCCAAGCAAAAAATCATCAAGGATATTGTGGCATTGAACAACACTCTAGATGAAATGGACTTAACTGATATATACAGAACTTTTCACTTCAAAGAAGCAAAATATACATTCTTTTCAAAACCCCATGGAACTTTCTCAAAGATAGACTACATAGTAGGACACAAGACAAGCCTCCACAATTACAAGAAAATTGAAATCACACCAAGCATCTTCTCAGATCACAATGGCTTGAAAGTAGAAACTAACCTCAAGGGAAAAAAACCAAAAACCAAAAACATTCTTATTAATGGAGACTGAATAACATGCTATTAAGTAATGAATGGGTAAGAAAATGAGATCAAAGAAGAAATCAAAACGTTTCTGGAAACAAATGAAAATGAAAATGAATACATAACAGCCCAAAACCTATGGGACACAGCAAAGGCAGTCCTCAGTAGGAAATTTATAGCAATACAGGCCTACCAAAAAATATTAGAACAAGCTTATGAAAACAACCTAACCATAAAACTACAAAAACCAGAGAAGCAACAACAAACAAAGCTCAGAACAATAGAAGGAAGGAAATAATCAAGATTAGAGCAGAATTAAATGACTTACAGATTAAAACTACAATTCAAAGAATTAATAAATCCAGGAGCTGGTTCTTTGAAAAGATAAACAAAATTGACAAGCCTTTAACCAGGCTCATCAAGATAAAAAAAAGAGAGGACTCAAATAAACAAAATTTGAAATGACAGAGGAGAAATAACAACTGATACCATAGAATACAAAGGATTGTAAGAAATTACTGCTAACAACTCTATGACAAGAAGTTTGACAACCTGGACAAAATGAACAAATTCCTGGAAACATATAATCTACCAAAACTAAATCCAGAAGAAGCAGAAAGCCTGACTAAGCCAATAACAGCTAGTGAAGTTGAAGCAGTAGTCAAAAAACTCCCAAAGCACAAGAGCCCTGGACCTGATGGCTACACAGGTGAATTTTACCAAACATTTAGAGAAGAACTATTCCTATCCTTCTTAACCTATTCCAGAAGATCCAAGAAGAGGGAAGACTCCCAAACTCTTTCTATGAGGCCAATATTATTCTAATCCCAAAGCCAGGGCAAGACACAACTAGGAAAGAAAAATACAGACCAATATCTCTGATGAATATAGATGCTAAAATTCTCAACAGAATATTGGCCAACCAGATCCAGCAATACATTAAAAAGATCATACACCATGCTCAAGTGGGATTCATCCCAGGAATGCAAAGATGGTACAATATTCACAAATCAATAAATGTAATACACTACATAAACAAATTGAAAGTTAAAAACCATATGATCATATCAGTAGGTGCTAAAAAAGTATTTGATAAAGTATAGCAACCATTTATGATAAAAACACTTAGCAAAATGAGAATTGAAGGAGCATACCTCAACATAATAAAGGCCATATATGATACATGTAGCCAACAACACACCAAATGGGCAAAAATTAAAACTTTCCCCCTAAGATCAGGAACAAGACAAGGCTGTCCACTCTCACCACTTCTATTCAACATTATTTTGGAAGTTCTATCCATGGTGATCAGACAAGAAAAATGGATCAAAGGCATCCAAATTGGAAAGGAGGAAGAAAAACTGTCATTATTTGCAGATGACATGATAGTGCATATACAAAACCCAATAGACTCCACCAAAAACCTATTCAACCTAATAAGCAAATTTAGCAAAATAGCTGGATATAAAGTCACAATTCAGAAATCAAAGGCATTTTTGTGCACTTACAATGAAACATCAGAGATAGAAGCTAGAAAACAAATCCCATCTACCACAGCAACAAGAAAAATTAAGTACTGAGGAATCAACTAAACCAAGGAGGTAAAAGACCTGTACTCAGAAAACTACAAAACATTGAAGAAAGAAATTAAAGAAGATACAAATAAATAGAAGCATATACCATGCTGATAGATGGGAAAAGTGAAAATCATTAAAATGCCCTTACTACCCAAAGCAATCTATAGATTCAATGTAATCCCAATTAAAATATCAATGTCATATTTATCAGAACTAGAAAAAATACTTCAAAAGTTTATATGGAACCAAAAGTGACCACAAATAGCCAGTCATCTTGAGAAAGAACAAAGTAGGAAGAACCACAATACCAGGCATCAAATTATACTACAAGGCCACTGTAATCAAAACAGTCTGGTACTGGCATAAGAATAGACATATAGATCAATGGAACAGAATAAAAAGCCCAGAAAATAAACCCAGGACTCTATGGGCAATTTATATTAAACAAAAAATGGAGTGAAAATAGCCTCTTCAATAAGTGGTATCAGGAGAACTGGACAGGGACATGCAAAAAAATAAAACTAGACCACCAACTTACACCATACACCAAAATAAACTCTAGATGGATAAAGAACTTAAACATAAGCCGTGACACCATAAAAGTCCTAGAGGAAAACATAAGAAGTAAAATTTCAGATATCCCATGCAGCAATATTTTCACCAACAGTTCTCCAAGGGCAAAGGAAATAAAGAAAAAAATAAATCAGACTACATTAAACTGAAAAGTTTCTGCTCAGCTAAAGAAAACATCAGCAAAATTAAAAGAGAATTAACTGTATGGGAAAATACATTTGCCAATGATACCTCAGATGAGGGTTTGATATCCAAAATATATAAAGAACTTATGCAACTTAACACCAGGAGATACCACCTCACACCTGACAGAATGTCAATTATCAGCAAGTGCTGGCAAGGATGTGGAGAAGAAGGAGCCCTGGTGCACTGTTGGTGGGGATGCAGACTAGTGAAGCCTCTATGGAAAACAGTTTGGAATTTCCTCAAAAATACTAAAAATGGAACTGCCTTTTGACCCAGTGATTCCACTGCTAGGATTATACCCAAAGAACTTTGAAACATCAATTCAGAAGAACCTGTGTATCTCTATGTTCATAGCAGCATTATTTATAATACCCAAGTGCCAGAAACAGCCTAAATGCCCATCAGTGGATGAAAGGATCAAAAACCTTTGGTACAGTTACACAATGGATGCTACACAGCAGAAAGAAAGAAAAAAGTCATACCCTTTGCGACAACATGGATGCAACTGGAGAGTATTATGTTTAGTGAAATAAGCCAGTCAGTGAAAGACAAATACCATATGATCTCATCCAATGCAGAAGACTAATGAACAAAACAAACAAGCAAAACAGAACCAGAGGCATGGGAGCAAGGAACAGACTTTCAGTGTGCAGAGGGGAGGGAGAGGGAGAGGGAGGAGAAGGAGGCAAAGAAGGGGAACAGTTTAGTCAAGGAACTAGCATGGATGACCCATGGACATGGACAACATGTGGGATTGACTGTGGGAGTGGGGTGGAGTGGGGTGGGGTATGGAGGGTGGGAAAGGGGAGAGCAGTGGGGGTTAAATGGGATGAATGCAATACAACAACAATAAAATAAAATTTAAAAATAAATAAAAATAAAATAAATAAAATTCAACTGAAGTTTACTCAATATGATAGTTATATGTGACAAATACAGGGGTGGGCAAAAGTAGATTTATAGTTGTGAGTACACAAGACACATTTTATTCTTGTATTATTGATTATTGCCTTATTTCTCACATAAGCAAATACAAGCCTACTTATGCCCACCCCTGTATTTTAAAATATGTAAAACTAAAGTCCTAACAGACTTCATTAATTCCTATCTGGATGACACACATTATTGTGTCATTTTTGACATCTTTATTTATCTGAATATAAATACTGAGCTTACAGAATAATTCAGATTTTTTTAATTAAAAGTAAAATTCACCAATTTTTCACTTGTGCACTAATTGGATTCCACTATGAAAACCTGCTAATAATTAACTAAATTAGCCTATCCCTAAAATGGTCTATTCATTGATTCATATAGCAAAAAATATAAGTACTATGCATGTATCAAGAAAAGCATAAGATATTTCTCCCTTGGGATAAAAATAAACAAAACCAAAATACATGTTCTTGAAGTCATCATTAGAAGTGTGGGTCACATTCCCACAGATGCAGAATGCAAAACAGCCTCAACCCCTATCCTCAAAGATGATCACCTTGTAAAGGAGGCTGGAACATGCACACCAGCCCATTAAACAGGGGTTTTGCTCTTCACTTTCCCTCAGACTAAATAAGAACAAAAGACATGTGTATAGCATGTGTATGCACATTTGTTCATCCATCTCCTATTTAATAATAGATGCCACTTCAAAGATTCAACTTATTATATAGATCTCATTAGTAGGCAGTTCCTTTTCTTCTTCTTCTTCCTTCTTCTTCCTCCTCCTTTTCCTCCTTCTTCCTTGTTGTCAAACCAAAAACAAAGATGATTGTATGAGAGGAAAATAAGATTAAGTTTGGTGGTTTGGAGGGCCAGATTCTTGATTTTACAATTTTAAGTTCAAATTTAAAGTAAAGCAGAATAAATTATGTGACAGAAGTTTGATGTTATTTTTTTTTAGTTATTTTTTTTTTTTTAGGAAACCTTTGTGCACTCTTTTGTTTTAATATTTTATTTATTATTTCCAGAGATAGAAGGGAGAGAGGCAGAGAGGGTGAGAAATATCAATGTTGATTGCCATTCACCTGCCTCCAGCCACAGACCTGGCTGGAGACCTGGCTGGAGACCTGGGTTATGTGACCCGGCTGGGAATCAAACAAGTGACCTTCTGGTTTGCAGGCTGGTGCCTTATCCTTTGTGCTACCAGCCAGGGCCTGATGTTATTTTAAACACATAGAGGAAGATGCTGTTATTGCTCAAACTTCTTGATTATTTTATATGACAAAAAAAAAAATGACAACAACAAAAGAAAACTCATCAAGAGTTTGGGAGAGCATCCCCTTAAAATAACCTAATAAAATTAACTCTAGAAAAAAAATCTGCTGAATCTAAATGGATTTGCTGAAAATGGAAGAGCAACACAGGTTAGGTTTAAATTTCTACTTTGCTACTTCCCTAGCATCTTTTTCAGTTTTTTCATAGATAAATTGAGAAAAATTATATATCCATCAGCTGTCCTTAAGTCATTACAAGGTTTAAATAGGATAATGCAAATAAAGATATTTTAAGAATACATACCACATAAAAGCATTCACAATGCTAACTGCCATAACAATGTCTAGGGAAAGATATAAAAGGCAGAAAAGGATGATATTGGGAAAAAACCTTGAATTAAAACATACCCATTTAGAAAAGGGAGGAACATTAGCCATGCCCACCTCTCACAAGGAGGGTGGCTTAGTTCCTTCTGTTTAGAAATAAATGTTGGTTCATACATTTTGAGAAGCCAAAAATAACAGAAGTCCTGACCACTCAAATAAAATTTTTTCCATTAAAGTTAAGGGAATAAATGAGCAGGCGTGCGCACACACACACACACACACACACACACACACACACATATATATATATAATTTTTTTATTCCACTCTAAGGTTTAGGTATAGAATTAGCCTTCCTATTTGGTGGCAGATACAAATAAGAAAATGATAGCACAATTTCTCTATAGGTAGGATGAGTGACAGTGATAGTCCCATTTTTCGATTCATAAACAGAAGTATGAAACACATCTAAATTGTTCCACTTTGAATGACCAATTTTAGTGTTCAAGTCAGCAAACTAAAATTTGAAATAAATTCACATACACTTCAAGACAAGAGATTTTCATTTCAGAAGTGACTGTGTACACAATCTGAGGCCTAGGGACGCTTGCTTCTCTTCTCCAAAATATCTGTGTTCATCTTTCACAACCACAAATTACTAAGAAAGCTGACAGTTTATTCCCTGCAAGATTTTTGGAAGAGTTTGCTGGCACATTGTGTCCTAGCTTGAGGTTTGCAAGAGGGAGAGGACAGTGAGACAAAATCGTGTCAGGGAAATACTGTTCCACCAGCAAGCCAAAGGTCAGCCTATAATTTAAGCAGCAGTTGGTCTGTCAAGGGTGGAACTCTCCCTGGTTTAATCTTGCAGGCAGAGAGAAAATCAATCCCTTAGCAATCTTCAGATGGAAAGTTTAAGTCAGTACTATAAAAAGTAAACTTGTTTAGCCTTTTCTTCTCTTTTTTTTCTGATTGGTCAGCAGACAGCTTTGTAATTGTCCAGTTGATAGCCTAAGTTTTCTTCTTTTTTAAATGTTAGGGATTTTGTTGTTGTTGTTAGTAACATTAGACACTTCATGTTTTTTTTTTTAATGTTCTTTTTTCTTTTCCTAATATGAAAATACAGGGGAAACTGGGACACTGAATGTGCACTTTAGACCCCAGGAGACTCACAACCCAAAAGTTGATTTTAAGAACTCCAAAGTTCAAAGCAGCCCAAATGATTCACATGCAAAAACAAAGCCTGCAATGGTTTGCATAAAAATAACTTTACAGCAGACCAGTTGATTTGAGTAGAAATCCATGGGCCCTGATGTAGACACTGGAAAACACAGCCATCATTTCGATGCAACACTCAGGAGAGTTACAGGGAAAACAGCCTAGTTCTCTGAGACCCACCTCTACTTCCTAGAATTGGAATCAACTTACCTTTCAACTTTAACCCCACTGCAAAGAGCTGTATTTTTGCCCATCATTTCATTATTAAAATTCTGTTTTGGTTAACATGGATTTGTTGTTGTTGTTATAGCTGCTGTTATTTTAATATGCTATTAATCTGACTTTGCTGGTCAGCTTGGTATTTAAATAGCAATGCTGTAATAGTGCTTGTTTGTCCGAAGTTATAAAAATAATACATTCCCATTGCAAAGAAAATAATCTAACCATACAGAAAAGTCAAATGCCAATCAATAAATCTAGTCATGTTGAATTCTATTTCATCTTAACCTTTTTCCCACTAGTGCACCACCTCCCCCCATTGATGCCTGCAGCCTCCTACCTCACCCCCTGGCTCCTCTAACAACCTGGGCTTTCTGTTCTTCACACAGCAGCCAGAGTGACCCCGTTCAAATCTATGTCAGGTTCTGCCACTTCCATGCTCAGAATGCTCCCATGGCTTCCAGGTGGATGGAGATGGAATTTAAAGCTCTTCCTACTACTGACTAATCTTCATGTAAACCACTATTCCTATGCTCTGCTTTCCCACCTTCCTCCAGCCACACTCCCTTCTTGCATTTTCTTGAGCAAATTTTCCTGAGCTCATCCTCCTTTCTGGCCCAGAGTCTTTGTCCTAGCTTACCCCTCTCCTGAAAGGTGTTCCCTCAGATATTTGCTGGTCCTCTCACTGAATCAGGCCCTTGCCCAAAAAGTCCTGCTTATGGCCTGGCTGGTGGCACAGTGGATAAGGCGCCAGCCTGTGTACCCAAAGGTGGCTGGTTCAATTGCCCAGCCAGGGCACATAAGCAGGTTGCAAGCCAGGTCTCCAGCTAGGTCTGTAGCTGGGGGCAGGTGAAAGGTAACCATACATTGATGTTTCTCCCTCCCTCTCTGCCTCTCTTCCTTCCCCTCTCTCTAAAAATAATAAATTAAATCTTAAAAATAAAAGGTCCTGCTTATCTGAAATAACCCCTGTCACTCCTCATTCTGTTACCTTGCTTCATGTTTTTTATGGCATTTATTATGAATACTGCATTTTATATATTTGCTTATTATTTGCCTCCTTCCTAGAATTTGAATCCTTCAAAGGCCAGGACTTGTCTGCAATTGCAGGTAACCCTTGAATAGCACGAATTCGAACTGCACAGATCCACTTACACACATTTTTAAAAAAATTAATGCATATTCTCAGATGCAGAAGGATGACTATTCCACTTTATATGGGGCATTTGAGGTTCAACGGATTTTGGTAGCCATTGGCGGCCCAGGGCAGGGGAGGGGGAGTCCTGGAACAAATTGAATATTTTGCAGAATGAAATTCATTCTACAAAAGTAACCTGTATTAACTAGTTAGTGCATATCCTTCCAGAATATCTTTCAGATATTGTCTGCATACCATTTTTCAGAAACGAGTATTTTTCAATGATACTTTCATAATTTCATGGGTATGCCTGTGCAATGCCAAAGACTTTCTGTACCTAAAATTCTTGGAGCAGAAATATTCGAGTCCCCTTATGGCCATGTCAGACTACTCCTACCATCTCTGCCCCATGATCCTACCTTTTTAAATGTTTTTCTCCCTTGGGCATGCTCCATATCCTTTAATATTCAATTTCATCAATATCCATGGTCTCTCTTCTATCTTCCTGTTATTATGCTTAATATTATTTTCTTTTAAGAAAAAAAAAACACTTTTTCTTCAAATCACATCTATTATTTTCTATTTCATTACTTTTCTTCCTATAACTACACAAACTTGAAACAGTACAATCTACGTTTTGGGTCCACTTTTTCCCACAGCTCCGTTGTTCCATATGTTTCCCTAAAATCAGTTTTCTGCCCAATAAATTCTGATAAAACTATTGTCCAAGCTCACCAATTACTTGCTAATTGAAAACCCCAAAAGCCTTTCTCAGTACAATTTTCTGTATTTCTGATGAGCACCTGAAAATAGTTACTATGACAATCTTTCTCTGGTCTCACAGCAGTGCACTGCAGAACTGCCATGATTACCACGACCCACCGCTTTGAAATGAGTATTCTGTTACCTCCAGCTCCTTTCACCGTTTCCTGGAAAAGTAGTAGAATCATGCTATCAGTATATCAAAACCATTTGTTCCATGATTTCCTGGAACTGGGAATAGTTCCATTTTGTATACTCAAAAAAAAAAAAAAAAAGTATCAGGTACTGGAACAAAACTATGTAAATAGTAACTTCCCCATTTCATTTCTAATTAAACAGCCCTGTTCCTTCCAGATCAACTCTTTAGGGTTCTGGGAGTTTTTCTTCCCATCCCATAAACACCAATGTCTAGTAAGCCCTGTCTTATACCCTAATCATTTGGACCTTACTTTCTGCTTTGTTCCTATTGGCCACTGTTTGCTGTGAAACTGCATTCTATTATGCCTCTTGCATTTTCATTTTAAGTAGATTCCACCATTACATACAGTATACATTTGAATTTGTGTCCACTAAATATTTCTGCAGATTGGGTCCCTTTGGTCATGGATGACTATACACATCTGAATTTCCAGCTGCATGTGTCTTAAGTTCTTAGAACTTATCCATCTTATTCAATGCTGTAGCCCCTTTGCCTCTCTACTATGTGACATTTGGCAGGTACTAAAAATGTCATTCTAAATACATAAATAAGGAAATTAATGAACTAAAGGGAATATGCTATAATTCTGTTTGAATGTTGTTTCTGTTTTTCAGCCTGCTCCTAAGAAGCAGCACAGCACTCTCAATTTCACTTTTTCTGTTAGCTTCTGGCTTATTTTCCTTCCCTCTTTGTATTTCTACTTTTGTTCCGAAAGTTCATCATGGAGAGCTTCATCCTATGAAGTCCTTTAACCCCCTTTAAATGCTGCTTCTCTACCAATAAGACTGCAAACAATTAGAGTAGCACATATTGCTACTGAGGATGTCAGAAAAGAGATGTTTTCTTGTATTACTGGTAGAAGTAGGTAGCACTACAGCCATAGAGAACAATCTGGAAGCATCAGTTAAAATGAAAATACATATACTCTCAAATCAGTGGTCAAATGTGGGAAATTTCTGCCACAGAAATAAAAGTGGCAATGTATAAGAAGTTTATATAAAAGGGTATTTATTGCAGCATTGTTTATAATAGTTTAGAAAACTGGTAATAAATGTTCATCATAGGACAAATGATTTAATAAGTGATTATATATCTACATCATGGTATAACTATGAATTCATGCTATACCAGAGTCTTGATGGGATTCTTGAATAAAAGAAGCAAGCTGTAAAAAAGCTTTCATATGATGATGTAACATCTGTAAAATAAAACAATTACCAATATATATATAGAATTATATGAGTATGGAGAAAATTCTAGGTAAATTCTTCTTAGATGTGAACATTGAAGAGTATGGGTTACTTGAGGTATGAATGGAACTGAGAACAGTGGCATTGTTGTGAGTGGAGGAGGAGAGAGGAAAAAGGGAAATAAGCCCCTCCCTCAAGACTACTTTTTAAAAAGTGCATAAATGTACACATTCACTCATTACTATAAAAATAATAACAGCGCTAGTTGGTGTGCTCTGTGGATTGAGCTGGAAATAGTTCCATTTCTTCCCATCATTATAAACCGAAAGGTCTCCAGTTCAACCCCCAGTCAGGGCACGCACCTGGGTTGCAGGCCAGGTCCCCAGTTTGGGAGCATGGAAGAGCCAACCAATTAATGCTTCTCTTGCACAATGATGTTTCTCTTCTCTCTTTCCCGTTCTCTAAAAATAAATAACTAAAATCTTTTAAAAATAATAATAACACATACTTAGGTAGTTCTTATTCTATACTAAGTGTAGAGGGGAAACAAACTTTCCTCTATCCTCAAAATTCTTTTGGCTGTCCTAATAATCAAATAAACATGAATCAGATTAGCAAGAGAAAATAACCCAATTTAATACATACATATGGATGGGAAACCCACATACATGAGCAAGTCAGAGACCCCACATGCAGGTGAGATTCAGTGATAGAATGGGGATTGAGGTATATAAGACATATTGAGCTAGGGATGGGGTAATGCCCCTTGGAGGCTTCCAAGAGTCTTTACAATATGGTAAGAACAGACATTTAGTAAATAGAAGTTTGCCCTGCCCTATAGCTAGTAGCTAAAGAAAGAGGAAGTTTGTTTTGAGCCTGAAGCTAAAATTGCCTTTAGCTCAAAGAAATCCGCATACTGTTAAGGCACATATTCCAGTGGCTTCCTCTGAACATCTACATAGGACAGCATTTTACTGATAACTGTATTAAATCATTTAATCACCCACCAACTCCATGGGGTCAATCCTACTACAAACCCCATTTTTACAGATGATAAAGCTAAGGCACATGGTAATTAAGGGAGAAGCTAAAGTCACACAACTAGAAAGTGGTGGTTTGAATTAGAATCCAAACCCTCTGGAATGGTGACCATATTCTTAACCATATGCAATGATGCCTTTTAAGGCATGTGCAGTCTATTTAAAAAAAAAGAAAAAAGAAAATGTGCTAATTAAAAGGATAAAATTACTATTAAATTGTGTATTTTACTGCCCTGGCCAGGTCCAGGCACACACAAGAATCAACCAATAAATGCAAGAGTGGGTGGAGCAAACAATCCCTTTCTCTCTCTCTCTCTCTCTCTCTCTCTCTCTCTCTCTCTCTCTCTCTCTCTCTCTCCCCCTCATCAATAAATAATTTTAAGTGTGCATTATACTAAACTAAACTAATTTTTTTCTTTATTTGAAACAGTCATATTTTTTTAGGTTTTAGATTTTAACTATACTTAATATAATGTAATATTACTTTTCAACTCAGGACTGCTGTTTTGAAAAGATTAACTTTGCCTGGATTGTATCGGTTACACCTAAAATGCTCTAGATCCTAATAATCATCAAATAAAACCTTTCAAGAATCTCATTTTTCAAAAGCTGTTGATAGGAGAGATTAACTACTGGTTGCAGGTGCTTTTTAGATATGATTCTCTTCCTCAGTGAAATACAGATTATCTAAAAGTTATTTTTGGCCAGAATGAAAGAAAAGTACTGTGATTAATGACATGTTACCCTCCACTTGGTGGGGAGGGATCATGGTGAAGGAAATGCTACTCTTTGAAATTAAAATTAATAAAAAGACAACATAAATGACCATCAGAAGAAATGACTGACTTACTACAAGAAAAGAGCTCAGGGCTTGGTTCACACCGAACTGAATTTCCTAAGCAGAGAGCCTGAGTGACTCCCTGAGGGGACCCACACAGGGAGCTACACCCCTCAGGTTCTCATGCATTAAAGCAACCTTCAGAGATTTTTTTTTTTTTTCTACTGAACTCACTTAAGCAGTAGTTTCTTCTTGACCAGAAGCAATAACTAAACTCATCTCATCTTCTGAGCCCCATCTTTCACTTTAAGTTCATATTCTAACTTCCTGGTTTCTGAATCCCCCTTTCTGTGAGTTTGGCCTAAATTTGTGATCCAAATTTAATCACTACTAAGTAAGTTGATCAATGGAAATTTTGGATGTGCAGAGAGGAGGAAAACTCATTCCTGTGTCAACTCCTAAACCTTGCCCTGTATCCAACCTTCCCCCAATAATTTGACATCTGTTAGCTTCAATGCCTCTGGGCCAAAGGCCTCTGACCATGGAAGTGTTTGCCTTTAAGGAGTCATCTTGATCTTGATAAGCCTCAAACTGCGTATTCAGGCTTTGGAAGAGTGGTGCCTAAGGTGATTCTAAATGATGGAATGGAAGAGGGACAAAATGAAAGATTCTTTCATTCTTAAGTAGATTAAGTATGCATTTGAATGCCTGGAGGGGGAGCTCTGATTGACAGAGAAGATATATATTGGGACAGAGGTTAAAGGTGAACAGGGAGGTTTCAGAATTGTCAATGTAGTCATTGTCACAAAAGCATTCAGCCAAAAGAGGCCACTAAGAGATGTAGAGAAAGGGAAGGAAGCTAAGGGGTCAAGGACAGACTCTTCTAAAAGAAGAAGAGTTGGCAGGAGAAAGAAAGATGAATAGAAAAAGTAGTGTCTGTAATGAATGCTCCTGCAAAAGAAGAATGAATAGGATTTGCAGGGTAATTGAAAGAATGGGTGGATTGACATTAAATGAAAATCAATGGCTCCTAATTAATACCACACCAAAGAATAAGGATAATAGGGACAGAGAACTGAATGACTTATAGAAAATATGGTCAATCCTGGTTAGAATAAATTGTACTTCATATAGATGGTCAGAAATATTGTGCTTTTTTTTTTTTTTTTTTTTAATATCTAGCTATTGAGTTTATGATAGGGCAACATATGAGCACAGGACAGGAATCATTTAAATCAATTCAATAGTCTGTCTTTATAAATAAAGTAAGCTGCCATTACTAAAACATGAAACAATGGAGAGATGGCCCTTATGCCCACAATCCAAAGGTCAATTCACTGAAAGTCCCTCACATCACAGACATTCACTGTAGTATGGTCCTGTTCCATTTGTCATGACGTAATTCTGCACACTAGGTTTTCTCCTACAACTAGAAATAACAAATCTGAATCTCAGTTTAGCAATTCATGAACAATATATATTAAAAATGTAAATTTAAAAAGAAGGGTTAGCCTACTTAAGAAGATAACCATTATAGATGTCAGATGTTAAAAATATAACTTCACATAAATTAGCTCTTTACAAAAGGGCAATGTAGTGAAGGACATAAGAAATAGGAAAGAAAAAGGACTTTGAACACAAACAGCTATATCAAGCTTGCAAGTTAACAGGAAGGAAATGGGAGGCTGAGGTTATCTGAGCAACCAGAACAAAGAAAAGAGAAAACAAAAAACATGCATTGTCAATAGAATATATGATGTTTTCCTCTTCTGATCATCATAAAGGAAAAAAATGCTGAACAGTAAACTTCCCAGGGAAGACACTATCAGGTAGAAAAGATACAATCTTGATGTATTTAGCAAACTTTCAGTGTTACATTAGCTTCAAGGCAAAGTATTGAAGACACGGAGAAAAATTAAGCTTTAGAATCATAGAGCTACTAGTTTACTGAATTGTCCTCATTATTAAAGTTTAGAAACCATTTAAGTATGAAAATAAAATGCAGGGTTAGAAAAATTCAAATAGTAATTGATAAGGGAAATAGTATTTATTTTGTGCCATCTTAATATATCATTTTATAGGTCATTCTTCAGTAGCAATGAGCTAATCAGTATTTTCTTCACTGCATTAAACAACCTGGAGAAGAATTCTGTTTTTGTCAGCATTTTGGCAGCATAATATTGTGTTAAAAAAAGACACTGACGTATAGAAAGAGGTTGGTTGTTTTTTCTTGATTTTTCATGGTTTGGAATTTGTTGATTTCTTTTTATCTCCATAATCTTAGTTATTTAAGATTAAATCCTCACTTTGCTCAATCCCTCTATTCGCACACCACCCCTAACCACCAATACTACCTGATGATAGTTTCTAAATTTTAGGCGCAGATTTTGAAGAGGAAGTAACCATACAACAAGAACTATACTTAAGGACTCCTATTTCAAGAGTTACACACTAGCACACAACCAAATGATATAATTCTAATTAACATTAAAAATACTGGGGAAAAATACAACTATTTTTTTTACCCATCCACAGCAAATTATTGTTGCAAGGAAATCATTGTACAAGTCACAAGATAAAAAGGGCCACTAGGAAAAAAATAAATAAATCCTCAGTGTCCAGTGAAGGTCTAGCATTTGTTTTAAGCTGGTTTCCTTGGGAAATAGATACAGGATCATACAGTTATTGGAACATGAAATCAGAAAATAACACCTACGAGGGAGTGGAAAAAGAGGATTGAGTAAAAAGAAAAAAGAATAAGGATGCAGTTGAATAAGCATCCTCACATGATTCCACAGGAACAATATTACTGAAATAAACCTTTAGAGCTGCTTCAAATTGAGGGGTAGGGACTTGAAACTCCTGCATTTAGCAGCCATTCGGTGTAAGGTGTTTGCAAAGGCAAGGCAGCCATCTTCGGATTAAGGAAATTCCTGAGACAGACTCAGATATGGACAACCTGCGGGCAACACTGCCAGCAGCTAAAGGAATGTATGTCTCAGCTGTAGTTCAATGACAGGCAGCCACATTCACGGAGTCCACCTCTGTGCCTCTTGGATCCCCAACTTATTTTATGCAAGTTCAATGTACCTTGAAATCATTCCTCCAGGATTTATGTTAGTCTCTTTTCCTGGAGATTCCTCTAAGAGGGAGTTGGGTAGAATTAAATAAATTTACTACTGCAACAACTGATCTCAGGGCCAAAATTAATATGCATAATCTTCCTCCTCTTCCACCCACATTTTCCTTCCCCTTGACTAACTACCACCTCTGCAAATCTAAGATTGTTTACCTTGCGCAGAGATCCAAACTATCATCTCTGGGAGATGATGACTCTCATCACCATGTCCTCAGTGTGGCTGCTGAACAGTCCATTTTCTTTTAAAATTGCTCACTGGGATAGCCTGATATGCTCCTGTAGATTACTTTGTTGTCCAAGTTATTTCTTCTACACAGTTAGGATAAAACCTCTCTCAGCACAAGACCCTTGAGCGGCAGGATGCAGCCTCCCTTAGAGTTCAGTGGAACTGTTGGTGCATATTCTGGTAGAAGGTCTCTCTGGGAACCAGAATATTTCCCTCAGAGCACTTTTATAGCTTTCTGTGGGCCAGGTTCCCATGACTGCCGCTCCAATCTCTCACGGCTCTTTATAATTGCAGCCACTTGATTTCTAATATTGGGTTGGGCAAAAAGTCCATTCAGTTTTTCCTGTATGATGGTTCTCATAGTGCTTAGTTGTCTTAACTTCATTTGAAACAATTTTTGTGAGATTGTGTTGTGACAGCTGTCATATCAGTGTGCATTAAAAAAACCTATCAAAATTGGTGGATTTTTGTGCAGCCATCTTAACATTAAAGATAGAAGCAGATAAGCAACATTTTTTGGTGCATTATGCTTTATTATTTCAAGAAAGGTAAAAATACAACTGAAACACAAGAAAAGATCTGTTCAGTGTATGGAGAAGGTACTATGGCTGATCAAATGTGTCAAAAGTGGTTTGCAAATTTTCTTGGTACAATTGACATATTGGCTATATAATTCTTTGCTGTGTGCCTATCTTATGCATTGGAGAATGTTTAGTAGTACCCCTGGCCTCTATCCACTAGAAGCTGATAGCAGGAAATGGCTGACATACTCAAAATATTCAAATCAATAAAGTTATTGATGAAAATGAAAAATGTATCTTTTATTTTACAGAGGAAAAAAACACATACAGACATTTTGGCCAACTGAGTAGTTAAGCATTGCTACCTAGCCTTTTATTTCAAGATTCTATTATCTCCATTTTAAAGGGATCCAAGTTTCTTAACAATGTCTCCTACTACACAATCCCCATGGACAGCTATCACTGGGATTCTCAAAGATGCTGATGCTTCCTTCCCTCAGAAGTTCATTTCCTGTTGCTCTGGAGAATGGAATATGCTGCAGGTCCTTCTATGGGACATAGTTGATGGGTTTTCTATGTGCCTTTCCATCCCTTCTTCTACCATCTTCAATGGCAATAATGAAATTTTTGTTGTATTTTCTTGGAAGATTACTTTCTTAAAACTTCCAAAAGCCACCCTAGCAGCATGTTAGCACTATTTCTTGGAACCCCTGTCTTAAAGAGAAGTGTTCACTTTGATTAAGTGGTCTCCGAATACAATCTCATATGCATTCTCCTGGCTCATCCTGGTATATTTCAGCTCCATCATGCAGTTTCTTCAGAGCATAGAGCAATACCAGATCAGAACTTCCTCAGTCAGGTAATGTATGACTTAGACCTAGTCAGTTTTCTGGTGGTCAAGGCAAATTGTGTGAGCAGATACTGAGGGAGCCCATCTTATCTTGAAAGACAGAATTCTCTGCATTGTCTTCAAATAGACATCTTTCTATAGAGGGTGAAAATCTTTTCATATATAGTCAAGTAAGTTCTCTAGCAATCATTCCATGCTTAAAACTGATTAATCTCCCTGGTCCATCCTTCTGTAGTGCAGATAGCCCCCAGTGGACAGCCATGTAACCTTATTATTCCTACATCCCTGGAACCTCACAAATATTTAGGACCATATCTATAATCCATACTTTACTCCTAGGTATCCTATCCTAGTTCACCAGTTCACCACTGTTGATAGTTTTAATTTGTATTATTTATTTATTTAATTATTTATTTATTTTAAAGATTTTATTTATTATTTTTCAGAAAGAAAGGAAGGAAAAGAGTCAGAGAGGGAGAGAAACATCAATATATGATTGCCTTTCACCTGCCTCCAGCTACGGACGTGGCTGGAGACCTGACTTGCAACCTGGTTATGTGCCCTGGCTGGGAAATGAACCAGCGACCTTTGGGTTTGCAGGCTGGTGCCTTATCCACTGTGCCACCAGCCTGGGGTAATTTAAAAAATACACCACTACTTCCTTTGAGTTCTCAGTATGCTATTTATCTGGACTAATAGAAACCCTATTGTCAGCAGTCTGGCAATGATCCAGTTCGAAAATCTTTTTCAGAGTCTGTGTCCTAGGACCACTCCCGGCAATGTCTTAAGTTGGTTTCCTGCGATAGAAATTGGTAGTAAGATGATTAATTTGGGCATGCTCTCAGAAACACCTGTAACAGAATGAGGACAACAGGATTGTCCAGAGAAAGAAGTTGCAAGTAGATGTAATTGCATCAGAGGCCTCAGGTGCTCTCACTGGAAGTGCTGAATTTGAGATGGTCCAGCAGAGATGTTTCTAATAGAGGCAAGGGAACTCAGAATTACAGTCCTACATTGGCCACCTGTTGAATGTGGCCTGTCTCTTGAGTGAGGCTGTAATATGAGGCAAAACTACTACTTTTGGCTTGAGCAATTGCAGAGATAAGAGTCAGCTGTGAACTATCATCAGATATCATTCTTTAGCCACTGGAGAAGTGATGGCCTCATAACTCCAGTGAACCTTAACAGCACAACAGGGCATTCACTATGACTTCAAAGCAACAGGTGACATTCCACAATAAAGAAAACCAGGTAATCTCTACTAACTGTGCCTCAGACTGCTGCCTGAGCCCAAAAGAACTTTCCCACTCAAATCTTGTCTGAGATCTCATATATCAATCAATCAGGCAGAGCTACCTTCACCTTCCTTTCCAAAGAAGAACGTTTCCAGTAACTTCCCAGAGTAGGATATATTTTCTTCTGTAGCAAGTTCTTCTACACTTGCTACAGCACTACATGAAATAATGGTTCTGAACACGCCCTTATATACTATGTTGCAATCCTAGTTAACTTTCATGTGTCCTATGATCTGAATGACATAATCAAGTCCAGGAGTTCTGTTATAGTTGTAAGCCTTTAGCAAGCCAACTGCTCAACATAATTAAATGTAGATTGGGAAGAGTTCTGCCTGAAAATCAGAGTGAAACAGCATGACATATGGCCCGGCTGTTGAATTTAAAAGGGTATTTGTAGGAAAAAGTGTGCCTATCTGGAGGCAATTGGCCATGAAGCCCGTGAAAAGAAAATCCTGGAAGAGTTTCAAGGTTAAAAACTCATTGCTGCAGATATCCAAAGCATTAATGCTGAAAATTCTCTCTTCCTCCTCGATCACCTTTTATTCCCCCTTTGTGAATCTACGTAAGCCCCATGTGTCTATTTCGTGAGTTAAAATTTTGAAACTTGGAATGAATACCCCATAATGAAAGGGGAAGAAGAGCCAAGTTTCCAACTCAAGGTTGAATGTGTGCTTATTTGTGATGAAAAATAGCTGATAATAGGACAGAGAAGAGAAAAACAGAAGTATTCCACTTACATTTAATGAAGTACTGTCACTCATATCAGATTGTGCTTATTATACTTCTTTAATTAAAAAAACACATAAACAAAAGTTTGCAAAACTTTAAGTGAAATTCTTAAGAACAAATGGATTATATGCCTTCATTGAAAGCAGGTTTAGCCCTCTTGTACCATGTAAAACAGAAGGCCATTGTCTCCCCACTCATAAGGCCTTTGAATCCCCTACTTTCTTATTTAAGCTCAGTGTTTTTGCAACACTTTAAAAAAAAATTTTTTAAAGATTTTATGTATTATTTTATGTATTTTATGTATTATTTATGTATTATTCAGAGAGAGAGGAAGGGAGAGAGGCGGAGAGGGAGAGAGACATCGATGTATGGTTGCCTTTCACCTGCCTCCAGTTACAGATCTGGTTGGAGACCTGGCTTGCAACCTGGTTATGTTGCTCTGGCTGGGAATTGAACCAGTGACCTTTGGGTTCACAGGCCAGCACCTTATCCACCAACACTTTAAAGAAAAAAAAATGAAGCTATCAACTGGAATTTCCTCAACTTCTTGTTATTAATCCTCTTTATCTCCAGTTATAATAAAAAAAGTTTTCTCCAGCTATATATTTTCAACAGATGATCCTTACCACAACCTCTACAAAATTCTCAAAAACTTTGTACCTTTTCTTTTTGCACTCTTGTGTTTTCCTCTCTCATCACTGGAAACTTTCAATCAACAAGTTAACATGTGTTACTTACACTGTGCTAGCTAGTTCTACATGTTTTACTTACACCAATTCTCTTATTTACATTCATATACTCTTCACTCTCATAAGTGAAATGACTCTTGCTGATATTACCAACAATTTCCATGTTGCTAGATCATCCTTCTGAACTTAGAATATTGTCTTCATTTATGACTAGCTCCTACCTCTGACTTTCATGGCATTGTGAGCTCTTGATCATTTCCTTTCTTATCTGGCCACTCCTCTCCCTAAACATTGAATTCCAGCATTCCTCAAGATTTTCCTTCATCCATAGACTCACAGCTATGTCTTAGATAGCTATTGCTGAGTAAACTATAAATAAAATACCAGTATCGTACATCTTGCAAATGCATCTGTAGATTCAACTCCAGCTAATCTAGGCTGAATTTGACTTGGTTTGTCTTCAAGCTACAAATTAGGTCC
Source organism: Noctilio leporinus (assembly GCA_004026585.1). Taxonomy (NCBI): domain Eukaryota; kingdom Metazoa; phylum Chordata; class Mammalia; order Chiroptera; family Noctilionidae; genus Noctilio; species Noctilio leporinus. The sequence goes on along the minus strand of PVIW01001760.1, from coordinate 190,331 downwards.
GGATATGCTCATGCCTTTCCTATTCCTTGGACCAGCACCTCTCTGTGGCTGGTAAAAGACTACATAGCACAATAGAGGAAGCCCAACTGCGTAAGCACATTTCAGACCCCTGACTCTGTCACATTTAACATGCCATGGGCCAAGGCAACCCCTAAGGCTTGGAACAGGGGATTAAATCCCTTTCTTGGCAGTGGGGGGAGAGGGGAAAGAAGTAGATATTTTGTGAATAATGATATGATCTCCTATATTAGTTGCATATTTATGACTAATATCTCTCAATATTTAAATCATCAGCTCAAAATTTCCTCTTAATGCTTACCCTATACAATATGCAATTGTCTACTTGACATTTCCAATTGTTTTTGCATGACTCTTCAATATTTATGTATTCACAATTTATCATCTTCTTTGTCGATTTCATTTTCTTTTATTATTCCGTAGTTCAATGAATAGTATGATTATTCACCAAGATGTATGATCCAGATACTGAGGAATATACTTAATACCTCCTTCTTCTTAACTATTTCCAAGGAAAATATAATTAGTCAAAAATTTGTATCCAATTTTAACCCCAAAATATCTTTTTTTAAATCTTCAGACCCACATAAAACTTCAGGATACCATCATCTCTTGCCTGGACTAATGTTTCACTCTACATCAACTTTGGTTTACCAAACTCAAATCCATTCTCAACTGTACCCTTTTATTTTTCCTAAAAGAAATTGTCTCTATTGATCTTGCCCACTGACAATACCCATAAACATGCTTAAAGCTTTTTAAATAGTCTTCTCTTGTGCCTCTTTATTTCTTTTATTTTTTTCCAGCTATATTAATCATATTTTGTTTGTTTCTCTAAAAGTTCCTATTTCTTTCTGTTCATGGCTTTTTCCCATGTTGTTCCATCTTTTAGACTGTTTTTTTTTTTTTTCAAATGGCTATTTACTTATTGTTCACAAATCATCTCATAATGCATAATATATAACTTAATATATAATCTCATAGCATTCTTCACTTTAAGACTCTTAGAAAAACTGTGACTAAATTACCAACTATATTGTTTATTTACTGCCCCCCACCTGAGTCCTCTTCCCAAAATAGAATGTAAGGTAGATATAGGCAAAGTCCATATCTATTTGTTTCATTTTTATGTCATTTCCTTAAAAACTAAAAATGGAACTGCCTTTTGATCATTTTTATATCTCTAGCACTCAGTGGCTAGAAATTCCTGGTACTTAATAAATAATAAATAAGATTTTATTGATTAACCGAATAAGTGAATAAACCCTAGACTGTCACAGAACATTAGTGTTAGAATGATTCTTAGATGGACTTTAATCTCCTTTAACCTTTAACCTGAATACTCTCTGGAGCTTTCCTCCATGTCATCCCAAGGATATTAAAGAAATATCCCAAAGCAGTAAATCAATTAGTTTTTTAACATATATAGTCCAAAACTCCTGAACGGCTTAGTCTGTGCTATCTATGGAAAATAGAAATCCATCCTCTCTTAAAACTTAAAGTTTAAACTCAATATTATATGCATGATTTTAAGTCTACAATATTTGTACAGCAAGCAGTAATGCATACATTTTTAAAGAGTAATATCATTAGGAGAGAAATATTTGCAAAATTTATGTATAATTGATACAAAGAGCCCTTAGAATTCAAAAAAAAATAAAATAAAATAATATAACAGCTCAATTTAAAAATGGCAAAAGTTCTGGATAGAGACTTCACCAGAAATGTATAGACAGATGAAAACTAAGCATTAAAAAAAAATCTCAACATCATATGTCATCAGGAGATCGCAATTAAAACCACAGTGATATACCACTATATACCTATTAGAGCAGTGAAACTACAAAACACTGACAATAGCAAATGCAGGCAAGAATGTGGAGCAGTACAAACTCATTCATTGCTGCTGGGAATGCAAAATGATACAGCAACATTGGATGACAGTTTGACAAGTTTTTATGAAACTAAACATATGTTTACCATGCAATCCAGTAATCATGCTATTTGGTATTTACCCAGAAGAGTTGAAAAGTTATGTCCACATGAAAACCTTCACACAAAGGTTTATAGCAGCTTTATTCATAAATGTCAAAACTGGAAGCTTTCAATCAACAAACAGATAAATAAACTGAGTTATATCTATAAAATAAAATATTATTCAATGATAAGAAAAAGAAATGAGTTATCAAGGCAGCAAAAGGAATGAAGGAAACTTAAAGGCATGCTGACAAAGCTGCATACGGTATGATTCTAACTATATAACATTCTGAAAAAGGCAAAACTATGGAAACAGTAAGACCAGTGGTTACCAGGGATTCTCAGGAAGAGGGAGAGGAATGAAGAGATGAAGCATAGAGGGGATTTTAGGGTGGTAAAATTATTCTGTACCATACTGTAATGGTGGCTATATGCCTTTTTACATTTGTCAAAATCCATGGAATGTACAATGTATCAAGTAAACCCTAATAAATTATGAACTCTAGTTGTAATAATAAGTTGTAATAATGTAAAAGTACTGGCTCATCAGTTGTAACACATTTACCACATTAGATGTTAATAGTAGGAAAACTGTCTATGATAGTAGTGCTAAGGAAGTGTATAAGAACTCTCTGTACCTTTGGCTTAATTATTCTGTAGACCTAAAACTGCTCTTAAAGATAAAGTTTATTAATAAAAAAATATCCAAGAAACTTTCATATTTAAATAGATTGCATTGCATGTAACACAGAAAAAAATTCTTTACCACCTAGCACTAAAATTGTTGTGGTCCCAAAGGGCTACATAAATTAGTTGTGTCTGAGCTGGAATCATGAGTAATGGATGTGAAAGTAGCCTGGAGAAAACAGTGTCTATAAAAAGTTGCTTTAAAATAAAAGTAACAGAATGTTTATTTTCTACTGTTGTTGGTAAATACATTAAAAATAGAATACTGAAAATTTTGTCATTAATTTACTTTTCAGATGACTGCTTGGTTTCCTAGTAGCAGTCCTTAACCAATTTTCCCTTGCTGCCTTTGAATTCTTTCATAAGATAGTGGACAGATGTTTAGCAGCTGTTACTGTTTGTCAGGAAGTAGCTTTATAACTCTGTCTCCCAATGAAATAAATACAAACTATAGGTTATAGAAGTTTCACTTCTCACATCAGTGGTATGTACTGGGAATGCTATAATGGCTACCACCTGATATATGCAGAGGGAAACAAGTACGAAAAATGTTCCATGCACCTCATGCCTTTCTGAAAAATGATAGCTTTCCCCGTAGACATATGGAAACAACTGCTTTCCTGAATGTGTAATGTCTCAGGGTGCAGACGAAGCCAGTCGGCTTGACAGATAACAGCAAGGAGAGAAATATATGAACATTTCTCTTTGGGCCAAGAAGCAATAATGTGTCTTACTAGAGTTACTGCTTCTATTAAAACTAGATACAGGATATTAATTGTAATACTATAGGAGACAGAAACAAGGGCTGGAGCACAGGTCTAAAATAGCATGGAAACTGTCACTTCCCCAGTTCAGCCTTCCCTAATTAAGTCCCAATGGGGTCTCCTGTTCATTTCTGTAACATGCACTTTTCAGGATAAATGATATTTAAACACAAGGAAAAATCCCTGCATCTAAACTGGTTACCAATTCAAATTCTTACTAGATGACACAGACTACAGACTGTTACACACTCCTGCCATACCTGTTTATTTACCAGTGCACATCTGCGAATTAATAGGCTTTCTCTACCTTGTCAGGACAGACCATCATATCACTGTAGTTAAGACTTGGGTCTTCGGAGGGCAAGATGGAATCAAATTCTAGCCACACGGAGCAACGGAAAATCCAGGCTGAGAGGAACTAGTACTGGAACCAAAATGATAGTTACTGACTTGCCACTGGTGTAGTTTTCAATTAAGCTGTTTTGGTGGGGATAGGGGAGGTGTGGCAAGGAGGAGGTATCTTTGTCTTGAAAACCTCCAACCAAATCTAACACTTTTTATGTGAGGACTCATGGAACACTGAGCGAGAATCGCGTGTGTACGTTGTGTTGGCTGCCCTGTACACCCTTGCCCGGTGTGCTTACTCCATCTACCTGCTTCCAGTGAATCTTGACACCCCACAGCCTTCTAGTCAAACCCTAGGCTCAAATGCCTTTGAGCACTCCTTTTTCTTCTCCTGGACTTTCTCTGACCTTACTAAATTTCCAGAAACAGAACATAAACGAAACTGTGTCTCAAGTTGAAAACCACACAAATTGATAAAATAGATCATAATGGATGCTTATTCTGTACCTTTGTTTTCAAACCTTGAGTTCTTAAAGGTAGAGAAATTACAGGGTTTTTTTTCAAATAAGTCTATGAACTTTCAGACTTGGAGTTAAAATTCACTACCTTGATGCTAAGGAAAGGCTGCCAGTTTGGGCAGATATCAGATCCATAAGGATTGACTTAAGAACTGGGATGGACAGTTGGGGCCAGATCTGACTTCAGCCAGAAGTGAATTGTTGATGTAGGAGTAAAAGCCTTGTACCCCATTCACCTGGGCATTTTCATTCCCCAGAGCCCTGCATACTTCCCTGCTATACTATTAATAAAACAATGGAGTTAAGGGAGGACATCTATTTTATATGCTATTATTCCATAGGGTGGTGCCCCAGGTTAATAAAAGCCTCATTAACAATTTGCTAGCAGAGCTCCTCAAACTCTACAAGAATTCATTTTACAATAATGGAAAGAACATCACAATTTCCCCTCATATCCAATTTCAGATACCCTAAAGCAAAGAATAAAAAGCTGGCAACAGAAAAGGTATATGCTATCTTTTGCAATGTGAAAAACACAGTTATTCCACGGGTTACTGGTAGTTACCGCACAACCAATGTGGGATTAAAAGAGCTGCCTTTTAAAAAGTGCGTATTATTGTCTTCCTAGTCCTGCAGTGCATGGTTTTCTATCGCACAGCTCATGGGGAGAACCCCCTGCTTTCTTTCTGGATTTTCTAAATTTCCCACAAAGGCAGAAAAAAAATATTTTCTGAAGCCTCCTCACATAAGCACGATATGGTTGTTGGCCCACATTTTATTGTTGCCATTTTTAAATGCCATATTTGTTAGGGTGAGTAAAATGCACATTCCCTTGGCACATATTTGAAACATTCATTTGGAGAGGCTGCTGATTGATTATTAGCACATGTTGTCTCAATAATGAAGAGGTAACTAGGTCATTAAGACCTCATTAATCTTCAATTTTTTTTTTTTTGAGCCCACAGAATCATATGAGAAGGTAAAACAGGAGAAAAAATATATATATGCTTTGCCTTTTCACGGGAAATGAAATAAAAGTCACTATGATAATATGGGCCTCTGTTTCATTCAGTTTATATTTTAACAGCAGACTATTTCTTTAGAGTATGTTCTTTCATTTTGCTTAAAAGGCTGTATCTGCAAACGATGGTCCAGATAAAAGTTTTTCTGCTAAACGTGTGCAGTGATCCCCCCTGGTCTGAAGGCATGCATTCCAAGACACTGAGTGAGTATCTACACTGCAAAGAGTACAGAACACTATAGACACCACCTTTTCCCCTCTCCATACTACTAAAGTTCAATTTATAAAGTAGGCACAGTAAGATATTAGCAACAATAACTCTTAATAAAATATGATCATTATAACCATACACTAAGTATGAGTTATGTGAATGTGGTGCTCTGATCACCAATCTGATAACCGAAACAGCGTTTAAGTAAGCAATGGGCAGGGAGCATCTATAGTGTGGAGACGCAGACCAAAGGGATAATTCACCACTGCATGGGATCGATGGAGACAGTGTGACATTTCATCACACTACACAGAATAGCATACAATTTAAAACCTACGCATTTTCCATTCAGTATTTCCAGACGGCAAATAACAAACCATGTAGTAATAGGCAGTTAGATAGGCTGGAGCAGAACAGGAAGGATGAGCCAGGTGCAGAGGGTCACTGGGTGGAGAGCCCTGGAGACTTACCAACCAAGTACAGGCAAAGTACCAGGCAAAAGTACAAGTCCTTGAACCACCGCCAGCCAATCCCTTAAGCATTAATGCCTGAAGATGATACCTAGGCCTAGGCTGTGTTTCTGCTCCAGACCCAGAGAACTAGGAAAGCCAGGAGGAGCGGCACTATGGCTGACATCAGGACCAGCTGCAATGCCTGATAACCTTCTACCCTGGTGCTGACCAACCGGAGGAGACCACCCATGACCCTAAGGAGGCGCACCTGGGAAGCTGAGGAATATTCTGTGGAGATCCTCCCCTAAGACCTCAAATAGCTCTCAGATGGAAGACCCAGCCTGGCTCCCTAGAGAGCACTCCCACCCCTTCCCGCTCCCCTCTTTCCCCAGGGCAGCGCTCTCTCCCACCCTCCCCAGCACACCTTCCAAACCTCCTTCCTTTCACCTCTCAAGGCAGGTCTTTCTCCCACCCCCCACACCTCTCCCTCTCCCTCTTATCTCCGAAACTCCAGACTCTTCTTTTGCCTCTGTAACCTGTTTCCTGAGCGCATTTCTTCTTCAGCTCACTTCTACTTCAATGACTTTCTAAATAAACTTTTTCTTATCATTTGAATAGGGCTTTGAATTCTTCTCTTAGAACTCAACAGTCCAGATTGCCTAGTGCTAGTTTTCATCCCTTTAAATAACCTTGAAAAGTGAAGCCCCAGATTAAGGGGGACCGGGGATTAGGGGAAAAAAGTTATCATTTTCCACCTTAGTTTCATCTGTGCATGAGTAATAAAAACATTCTGTGTTCCTGGTCAAGTCCTTCTTATTCTCTGGATGCTCCTCACCCTTGCATGCTTTTTTGGTTGTTTTTGAAATTCTTTCTCTTCCATTAACCTTTCTCTCTCTTTTTCCTACCGCTAACTTCTCTGCCAGGATGTAAGGCCATTATATTACTTTAAAGTATAAAATCTTATTTTCTGGAGTGCTGCATGCTGTACATCAAAGATTACTTAACATGAAGCACAAAGACTTTCATAAGTGAAATACCTAGTCCTGAGTGTTTCTCTTTCTTATCAAGTTCAGAATTTCAGCATCTTGTTAAAGATTCAGTCAATGCAGCAGAAAGAAAAAAAGAAAACTCAGAATATCCTCCTATAGAATGTTTTTAATGAAATAATGATCTTGGGAAATGTGAACCTAACAGTTCAAGAGACGGAGATATTCTGGTTAGAAAGGGCAGGCATAGCTGGGGTCAGCAGCTGGACACCAGCCTCTGGTTCTGGCTCGGGGCAAATTGCCCACGTGAAAGTGCCGTATGTCTCCTCAGCTGGTCCCCTGAGCCCAGGAAGCCTGGCCCCCATTAGTACCAGCTGTGAGGGCCAGGTTCTGATGGAGACATGCTTCAGCTCGAAGCCGAACTGACTGCCCAGCCTGCTGCTGCGAAAAACTATTAGGCTATAAAATCTCGGTGCTCCCCCCACCCTCATCAAGCCTAAGCAAGATACACCCCGCAAGCACATTACTCACTTCTTTGTCGTCTCTTTTGTCCAACATCAATAATGAAACCACAAATCAAGTCTGCCCAGTGTGCTATTTTGATCAACCAAAGCAAAGCAAAGCAAAACAATAGCAACAATGACAACAAAACCACTTTATTTTTATACTTCATAGTTCAAATTTGATTTTCAAAGGAGACAGTTTTCACTAATCAGCAGATGTGATTTTACAAAGTTTATTAAGAAATCGATGTTGGGTGGTTTCTTAGCTCATACATTAGGCAGCAGTCTATGAAAAATAATTAACTTTTACAGGAAATGTATGAAAAGCCCCTATATCTCATACTTCTATCGCTGATCTTCCATGGAAAGCTAATGAAAAGACACACAATGACAGTCAAATACAAGACCATCATCCACAATGTGGATTCTCACCACTCACAGAAGCATGCATATCAACAGGAATAGCACCATTGTTTCCTTAGGATAAAACGTATTGGTATTAGTATTAAATAACCAATAAGCATATCTCACTTGGAAGAAAACCTGAGGTTTGTTGAGGATGGCTAGTTAACCTAGATGTACATAAAAGTAATTACAGATCACATGAACATAATCCAATAAATGTATTCCTAAATTGACTTCTTTGCCCCATTCCCTGAAAATGCTCACACAATTACCCCAACATTAAGCAACATGAGAAGAAATGTGATATAAGGGGATTCAGAATGGGAATATCATATTTTTCTAATTTTATATGAATATTTGGCCATGTTAACAAATTTTAGGGCCCTTCTTGAGACCATGGAAGGCCTTGAGCCCTGGCTGGTGACACAGTGGATAAGGCACCAGACTGCAAACCCAAAGGTCACTGATTCCATTCCCCAACCAGGGCACATAACCAGGCTGCAAGCCAGGTCTCCAGCCAGGTCTGTAGCTGGAGGCAGGTGAAAGGCAACCATACATTGATGTCTGTCTCCCTCTCTGCCTCTCTCTCTTCCCCTCTCTCTAAAAATAATAAATAAAATCTTTAAAAGAAAGAAGGCCTTGAAGCTTAAGCTTCTCAATTTTATAGTAGGTTTGCTTCTGATTTTACAATGTTTTTGGAAGCTCTATATTTGGGTTATTCGAGAAATTACAATTCAAATGGAATGGATCTACTGACTTCAAGTATGCTGAGTAGTCTCATAGCTAAGTACTAATTTCTCATGTCTAAAACTGAAATCTGTGGAGGCACTGATGCCAAGACTCAAAGAAATATATAGATTTCCTAGGCCATGTCTGATCTTGTTAAGTGAAACTTGGGAACCCCTGTAGGAGCATGTGAACAAAGCAAGGCTGCCCTGTCACCTCGAGAACTGGATAGATTTCATGAGGCATTCCTGTGAGCATGTCACAGGAAAAGGAGGAAGACTTTGTTACTACAGAGTCATCAATATCTAGAAGCCAGGAGTAGGCAGAAATCCCAAAACATGGCATGGCAGATGGAGGTCCGAGAGAGCCTGTAGGGAGTCCTCAGTGTCTGGGCCACACAGAAGAGCATGGAATCAAATCAGAGGGGTCTGTTAGGAGAACAAAGAATGGGTGGAAGCACAAAGTTGAAATTAGAAAGCATGTGTGGCCTCTAGTCCTCAAAGATTTTCCTACTAAGACAAGGAGTCTGTCCCAGAGAACTAGCTAGGACTCTGTTACATTAGCAGCAATTACAATATAAGTGTGAGATTTTATTTTACTCTAAGTTTGGTTGCTGACTCCCTGTTTCAGTCTCCCCTGCCTGCATCTCTCTCTGCCTTCTGGGTGCACGCAGCACCCGTAGAGCTCCACCGGACAGGGGTTCTGACTTTTTCTTGTTAGTTCATTGATTAAGCAATAAAGATGCATTTAAATGCTTGTTATGCCAAACTCTGTTCTAGTCACAAAATCTTTAAACTGGAGTTTGTAATCTAGTGAGAAGGTATAAAATATGAGCAAACAGAGTACATCATCTCAGACAGGGAGGAGTGCTGTGAAGAAAATAACAATAATGGCATCAGACACACCCATAATGGGGAGATCACTTTCTCAGGGTGGTGATCAGGAAGGATGTCAATGAGGGGGTGAAACCTAAGCCAAGACAGAAGTAATGAGAGATTCAGCCATCCAAAGGCCTAAGGGAAGAACGTTTCAGACAGAAGAAGCAACAATGTTTCAGGAACAGAAACTAGACAAGTGTACAGCCATTAATGCCCAAAGAATTGGAAGAAAAGTGCAGAGAAGGAGATATGCAACTAAATTCCCTAGGACTTTAGAGACAAGTTAAGAATCGGGCACTTCATTTTTATTTATTTATTTATTTATTTAAATTTTATTGTTGTTGTATTACATCCATCCCCTTTTTGCTCCCCTCTGTCCCCCTCCCAACCACTTTATTTTTAACTGCCTAAGAATGTATTGAAATTTTTAAAGCAGGAACGTGATGGAAACCTGACTTCATTCAACATGATTGCACTAACTTCAGCAATTAATGTCATTCTTTCTATATCCCATATCTAGAGCTTCCCCTTGACTTCTGTTATAATCTTTCTAGATAACCTCCTTCAACCTAATGAGTCCATGCAACCCCTGCAGTTCTCTCTGGTTTGAATTGTCCTGTTGCAAACCAGGCCCAATTCTGAGACAGCAGAGAAGTTCTGGGAGATAAACACAGGAGGGCACAGTGCTGACTGGCACCTGTTCTCCATAGATAACTTTGGCAACCCTATTCTGTTGAAAGGAAAGAGCTGTAGTTCCTTGTTCAGACTTTCAGACAAATATAACATACCCAGAAATCCTTATCTAGTACTAGAGTGGGAGGTCGATGGAGGCCATACATAAATGTTCTATTAAAATAAACAAAATGTCACAAAATTTCCAGATCACCATAACTAGATTGCACATCAACTAATATTCTTCCATTCCAAAGGGTATCTCAGAATTTTGCAATAACCTATAGTTATGATTATGAACAACATGGATTCACGGGCATGCATAGCTGTAGAGTTTAAAATCTCAGAAGTAACCATAATGATGACAAACCAAATGACTCCTAGGTATTTGTATAAATAAAATGGGCTATTCTAAACTATTGGTTCTAGGAATTATAGGCTATCCAAAGCTTTGTTGACAACAACAGGAAGGAAAGTGAAACTTTTGAATGTGCAAATTTTGTATGGAAACAAAATACATTCTGAAACTTTAAAATTTCTAGATTTTCTTAGATGCTGGTGGCAGGGTGTGATTTAATCTCAACAAGTTGCAAACACTAATACAAAAGGAAAGATTGAATTGAATACATAGTAATAAGATGTAAAATTTGTTCAAGGATAATATGCAGCTTCAGCCAACAAAAACCCAAAGCCAGATGAGAGTTGAAGGCTCCCCTAAAGCCGAAATGAAGAGTTGGGTGGAACAATAGGTATAAAGAATTGATGTTTTATTCTCCCTGTACAGCAAGTTAATCCTATCAGGAATAAGTATTGATTTACATTTCACATCTAACTTTCTTAGCTCTGTCAAATGTAATGAATGTTGATGCAGATATTGATTTCTCTAGCAAAAGGAAATTAACAGGACATTGTCCAATTTTGACCTTTACTTAATGAGGCATGTATACATCAAAAGCCTTTTAGAACATGTTTTTGATCAACCACAGAGCTTCAAAAGCAGCCTTATGTACCAAAAAATTCAACTTTTAATGATCTCCAAAAGTCATAATTAGTGTAGAGACAGGGCTTAACAAATATAAAAGGGGGCAGTCCCTTGCCACAATCTAGGCAATGAGAACTCTTCAGTGGCTGCAGAATGTGGAAAATGGGATATGTCTACTTATAATTCAAATGCCATCTTTTTGCAAGGCCCTAAGGGGAATTTATTTAATAGCAATCCTGAATAAAACCTCTGGCTGTGTACCTTTATGTCTGATAATATGTCCCAGCACATGTTTGTTTAAATCACTGCTACTGAAAAAAGCTTGATTTGGGTTTTGATGCCCTTTTGGGCAAAAATTTGGTTCCAAATCATTGGAAAGAAATTGCATACAATGCATTTTAGTTGGTCTGCTGATTCTAATTATTTCGTTTCTTTTTTCTTCAATGTGTGCTTTGTCTAGAAGATTTGGGTACATGGAAATAATCCAATAAATGTCTGGGTCCTCTAAATTAATGTACTTACATCTAAACTAAGCATAGAAGGTAGAGATTTTAGATCAAATGTTCCATTTAGGTCATTAAACTCAGAAACTTTCATTAAACTCTGAAAAACTTATATACTTGTAAAAATGTTGTAACATTGTAGTTTTATAACAACCTGATCAAAAGCAATAGCTTTATTATAACAAACAATACAGTTTAATGTGTAACAGTGTGTGACAAGGGTATTTTTGGTAAAAAGATTCTGATAGCCCGAAGTTGACATTGTTGGTGTCGGATTGTAAGAAGGACCATCATTTGTACTGAACTAATAGGTTTTGAAGTTCTTTGCACCTGACTGCTTGACATCTCTCCTTGTTTAAATTACGGATTTCTGGAACTCAATAGGTTCAAGGGCAAATGGAGTTCAGCAGTATTATAAGCCTGACACAGAAAAGAGAAATAGAAAGTGGTATGCAAGAGGCCCAATCCAAGCAAACTGGTCAAGTCTAGTGCAGGTACACAGCAAGCCTCTAACAAAAGGAGGAAGGTCATGATCAATTTTGCAAAAATGTTCAAATGCATTCTTTAACTGCTAAACAGCTCTAGTTTCTTTTAATTTATGAAAATAATAAAACTCTGTTTTTTCTTCACATTGTATATATTTTTTTCAGATGAGGCATACCTGTAAGTTAAACTGTGCAAGAACATGTCTTTTTGGTAAATAAATTCACTTGGTTGGTGTATGTAGTGTTCTGAACCCAAAGCTCTATTAGAAAGTAAACTAGTGAAACTTTTTATAAATATTCCTGATTGGTGGTTCTTTCGAGGATTTTTTCCTCATTTTTTAGCTGAATTCCAATCATGACTTCTTTGTAAATTTTGATTTTTAGTCTCTGATGCATATAATAAATATAGATATAACTGAAAAAAGAATAGAGGAGATGGACATCATTTTCAAATTTGTGTAGCAAATCAATTTTTATATTTTAGGAAACAATCATTTTAAATAAAGAATTTATAATTAAGACATCCACATAATTCCAGGGTTAAGTCCCATTTTTGCTGTTCCCCTTGTATCTTATATTTACTTTAGCTTTGTAAAAATAGTTGAGGTCAAGTGTTTTTGGACTAAGAAATTCCAGTCTGTATCATGTTTCCATTATATTTTCTAAATAGTAGATTTGAATAATATTTTTGTGTGGGGGAGACATATAAGCAGCAGAAACAAATGATCAAATCAAGTTTGGAATGTTTGTCTTTAGAAGTCTTAAAAAGTTTAGGAAGTCATATGGATAATAGAACTGTGGTCTCTCCTGGAACAGGAAATGGACTATATAACTTCTTGGGATTCTCTCAAGTTCTGTGAGCCTATAATTTTATTTCTTAAATGCACTGGCAATATGTAAAAACCCTTTAAGAGCAAGGGAATTGAGAATGATTTTATTTTTATTATAATGATACAGTGTAGTCACATGATAGTCTTCCCTTTAAGGATCTTGGAGAGTTTCCTTGACATTTTCTAATTAACTCCTCTTGCATTTCTCAGAAGCAGGCATAAGGCACATGCTATTTTATCCATATTGTTGTCACAGTGAAGTTGAGTGCCTAGGAATTAAAAAAAAAATGTGAATCTATACTTATAATACTTGAATATTCAAATTAACAAAAAATTTGCTGTACTTTTACCGAGGAAGAATTTATAGAAAAGGCAGCTGCACATAAGTCTTTGAGTGGAAAAGAGAAAAGCTTACCTTTTTTTGGAGAGAACAGTCTAGATTTGTGTATATTACTGGTTGATCACAGGATCCAGGGTGATTCTGAAGGCAGCTTGCAGGAAAAACTGACATAAAACCAATGGGTTGGTCCCAGTTATATGTAGCATGGATTTCATTAATCTCAGCTAGTTATGTTGTTGTATATATAAAGTTGTGATGTTCTTAGTCCCATCAAAATTCATTAAGGGGAAGTGAAAGCATGAAAAACCTAGGAATGGCAACATAAGGACAAATTTTGGTGAACGAAGTCTATTTTTGTTTGGATGTGCCACACGTTGTAACTCAAATTATGTACTTTATCCTTACAATAACCTTTACGTAGATATAGAAGTTGAGGTTTAGTCAAATAATTATATGAAAATCATGAGTATTTATAGACAAAGACTGTTTTTGCTTAGTTATTTTCTGTCTTCCAAATCAAACATGACATTCTTTAAGTTTGAAGTAATTGGAAGAGGCATGTACTCATTAAGAAATATGTGTGCTTTTAGTTATATTCCATTCTTTTTTTTCTAATTCGAGATAAAAATGCCACAAAAATATAAGACAAATAGGAAAATGTCCTAATTTTTCATTATATTTTTGTCAACTTTTTTGATTTCTGTTTTTATTAAAGAATGAAGCAAATGTAATGGCGAAGGACTGTAAGGTATATAATATGCAACTAGGAGTGATTTAATCTCAAATCCAATGGAATAATAATCTTCTATCCACAATCACAAGGGCCTAAATTTTGTATTAGTGTGGTGATGAGAGGGGGAAAGAGACACACACAGAGCAACTTAGACAGAAAGATATATGATAGATTGATAGATATATGTATACATACATACAGCTATGTACATAGCTGTGAGAGGAAGAGGTCACACTTCAGGTATGGCCCAATAGCTCTTATAAAACCAACCCTGTTAGAGTTAATAAATATAAATTCTAGGAAAAATAGACTGCCTAATGTACCAGAAAGTGAACAAAAAAAAACAAAGAGTGGAAGAGAAACATTTGGAGGGAAAGAATTTTAGCTGGTGGAATTGTGTCCTCCAGAAGATACACTCAAGCTCTAATCTCCAGTACCTGAGAATGTGACCTTATTTGAAAATAGGGTCTTTCCAGATGTAATCAAATTATGATGAATTCATATTGACATTACTTATTTCCTTGAAAGAAGAATTTTTGACAAGAAGACACACAGGGAGAACAGTATGTGATGATGGAGGCCGAGACTGGAGTGAGACCTTTATGAGACTAGGAACATCAACGATTCCTGTCAGCCCCCAGAAGCCAGGAAAGGGCATGGAAGGGCCTTCCCCCAGAACAATCAGAGAGAGCAAGTTCCTGATAACACGTAGATTTTGGATTTCTAGCCTCCAGATTATGAGAGAATAAATTTTTTTAAGTTACCATACTTCAGGTAATTTATATGGAATTATTAGAAAATTAATACAGAAATTATATTATCTGAATTTTCTATCTTACAGCTTTTATCCTGAGACTGGTCCCTAATATTCAATATAACATAGCTATAACCCCAGTATATTAAAAAAACAACAACAACAACAACAACCTCTCCCTGGCTGGTGGCACAGCAGACAAGGTGCCAGCCTGCAAACCCAAAGGCCGCTGGTTCGATTCCCCAGCCAGGGCACATAACTAGGTTGCAAGCCAGGTCTCCAACCAGGTCTGTAGCTGGAGGCAGGTGAAAGGCAACCATACATTGATGTCTCTCTCCCTCTCTGACTTTCTCCCTACCCGCCTCTCTAAAAATGATAAATAAAATCTTTTAAGTAAATAAAATCTCAGCATTACTAGATTGATGAATTAGAATGAAGTTTTGGGCAACCACATCCCTTGGAAAGTGAAGGCATACACTCCAGAAAGGACACTCAGAGAAGGGGAGGTTCAGGTCTCATATGTACTCTCTCCAAGTAACTGGCTGAGCCTTGCATGACACATGTATGAATTAAATACAGTACATGCAATGTGCAAACAACAAGCAGCCCTATCAAGACTAAAAGAACTGAATCACTAGGAAAACAAAGCAGAATTTTCAGGTTGAATTAAGCCAAGTTAGCAACCAGCGAGAACAAACATGGAGCTATTTGGAGGAACGTAAGGTCCAGAGTTTCAATGAGAGGCTATTCGCAATGTCCAGGATACAATCTGAAATGACATTATAAGGAGAAATAAGGAAGCATAGAAATTGTACACAGAAAAGATGATGAAGAAAGACCAACTTTTTTCATAGATGTTGGAACTATCACATAAACAGCTATTTTCAGTATGCTTAAACCTATACAAATAAACCTTATATTGACAGAAACAGAAACTATAGAAATCTCATAGAAATTATAGAATTAAGAAATATAATATTTAAACTAAAAAAAATTACTGGGTGTAATTAATGGCAGAATAGGGATTACGAAGGAAAGATTCCATGACTCTGACAACAATTTTTAAGGTTTTTTAAAATACATATTTTAAAATTTTATTGTTTTTCAATCATGGTTATCCTATTTTTCCCCCATTGCTCTCCCCTGCCCCACCCTCCCACTCCTGCTCCCACAGTCAATCCCTACTTTGTTGTCCATGTCCATGGTTCACTTATACCACTTCCTTTCTTATCCCTATTATTCCCCTCAGGTAGCTGTCATTTGGTCCTTTGTTTTATGTCTTTGGTTCTATTCCGCTTATTTTCTTTGTTTGTTTTGCTTGTTTTATTTTGTTTATTAGTTTTCACTTAGAGGTGAGATCGTATGGTATTTATCTTTCACCACCTGGCTAACTTCACTTAGCATAATACTCTCCAGTTCCAAAAGGTAGGAGTTCCTTCTTTCTTTCTTTCTGCTGTATAGTGTTCCATTGTGTAAATGTACCAGGTTTTTATATACTCATTTAATGGTGGGCACTTAGTCTTTTCCAGCACTTGGCTATTATAAATAATGCTGCTATGGACATTGGAGTATATAGGTTTTTTGGAATTGGTGTTTCAGGATTTCTGGGGTATAATACCAGCAAATTAAAACACAATGAGATACCACTTCACACCAGTCAGAATGGCCATTATTAACAAATCAACAAGCAATGAGGATGGTGAGGATGAAGAAAAAAGAGAACCTTGGTTCACTGTTGGTGAGAATGCAGACCGGTGTAGCCACTGTGGAAAACAGTATGGAATTTCCTCAAAAAACTAAAACTGGAACTGTCTTTTGACCCAGCAATCCCACTGGGGATTTAATAGAAATGAACATGAAAAAAGACCAGAAATGAATAGTGCTTCAGGACTTGTGAGATGATTCAAAAGATCTTCCAAATATGTAATTACAATCTCAAAAGGAAGGAGAGAAATAATAGATCAAATATGTATTCAAAGAAATAATGCCCGCAACTTTACTAAATTCAATGAATACATAAAATTATAGATTCAAAACCCCACGCAGAATTAACACAAAGAAAATCTCAATTTGGCATATCATGGTCAAACTATGTATTTATTTTCATGTAAATTTTTTAAATGTTTGTCAATTTCTATTAAAAATCTGTCTGGATTTTATTTGGGATTACTTTGAATCTTTAGATAAAATTGAGAATAATTATAACAATTTTGAGACTTTTAACATTTGAACAAATTACACAAGTCCTTCATTTAGACTTTAATGTCTCCTGGCAATATTTTAGTTTTGAGTGTATATGTCTTCCATGTAGTTTGTTAAATTTAATGTTAAAAATGTTATGTTTTAATATATTTAGATGTCTTTATTTTCTTTTCAATTTTCAATGGGACATAGCTAGCATATAGAAGAAGCATGGGTGACTTTTGAGTGCTGAATTGGTATCTTGCCACCTGCTAAAATCACATATTACCTGTAGAAAGTTTTTTGTAGATTCTATAGAATTTTTTATTATTAGAGAATATTATAGTCAAAAAGAAAATATTTTATTTCTCATTTCTTTTTTCCAAACTGGGTGCCTTTTGTTTCTTTCTCTTGCTTTATGTAGAGTTAGCTGGATCATCAATATGAAATTGAATACAAGTGTTGAATGAGATATCCTTCCTTTGTTACTGATATTAGTGTGAAAACATTATTTCACCATTAATTATATTACACTGAATTTTCATAGATGCACTTTTATTGAGTTAAATGTTTTTCTTATCTACTAAGAACTATTACTTTAAACCACAAATGTATTTTAGATATTTTTGCCAAATATTTTTTCTGTCTCTACTGAATTAAATATTTCTTTTTCTTTCTTACTCTGTTAATATGATGAACTAACTTGATTGAGCCTTATATGTTAAACTGTATATGTCTGGAATAAACCCTATTTTATCATTTTAATATGTGGGTTCTTATGATTTCAAACTTTACTTGTGAAATATTGACATGTAGTTTTCTTTTCTTGTAATGTCTGGTCTCATTTTGTTGTCTAGGTAATTCTAGCCTTATTAAATTAGTTGGAAAGTTTGTCATTATCTTGTATATTCTGGAAAAAATTGTGTATAATTATAATTATTTATTCTTTAAACATGTGGTAGAATTCAACAGTAACAGGGCTGAAATTTTCTTTTTGGAAATGTTTTAAGTTACAAATTTAGTTTATTTAATTGAATCACAAGGGAGCCCAATTAATCAAATATGGGGCTATTTGGGCTACATATTTCTTCTTAAGTTTTTTCAGTATGTGACTTTCAATTAATTTGTCTTTTTCATCTAAATCGTGGAATTTATGGGCAAAAGATTGCTTTTAATATCTTTTAGTATTTGAATGTTCTGTAATTATTGCTTTCAATCCCAACATTACTTATTTTTGTATTTTTTCTTTTCTTGGTTAGTCTGGATAAAGGTTTTCATTGTATTGATTATTTTTGCTTGCTTTGCTTTTTCTCTATTTTCTGTTTTTCATTTCATTGATTTTTTCTGTTTTTTTAAAAACTGCTTACTTCCTTCTGCTTAATTTAGATGTAATTGTTCTTCCTTTGCTAATTTCTAAAGATATTTCTTTTAATAATTATTTTTGAAAGTTTTCTTCTTTTCTTGTGTAAGCACTTAATCTTATAAATTATCCTCTAATTACTACTAGTTATGGTTTACAAAAAGTATTTTATATTTTCCCTTGTGGGGTGTGTCTGCACGTGTGTACCTGCATGCATATCATGGATTGTTTTAACATCTTTATATCTTTTTGGTTTTGCTTTTTAGTTTTATTTCTCTGGGGTCAGAACACATAATTTCAATCTTTTTCACTTTTTTGAATTTTGTTTTATTTAGCACAAACTGATATAAGTTGGTAAATATTCCATTGTATTTAAAATGAATTTGTCTTCAGATATTGGGCAGTGTTTCATAATGTTTAAAAAGTCATTATTTGTCACCCTGGCTGGTGGCACAGTGGATAAGGCACCGGCTTGCAAACCCAAAGGTTGCTGGTTTGATTCCCCAGCCAGAGCACCTAACCAGGTTGCAAGCCAGGTCTCCAGCCAGGTCCTTAGCTGAAGGCAGGTGAAAGGCAACCATACATTGATGTCTCTCTCCCTCTCTGCTTCTCTCTCTACCCCTCTCTCTAGAAATATTAAATAAAATCTTTAAAAAATATAAAAAATAAAATTAAAATAATTTGTAAAAAATTAATTATTTGTTGATAGTGTTTTTGAAGGTTATCTTCTTGCTAATTTTGCTTAATTTTTCTAATAATTACTAAATTAAGTTTGCTAAAATCTTTACTTGTGTAATTTTCTATTTTTATATTATTTCTGTTAAATTTTGTTCTCTGTATTTTAAGGTGCTTTTATTAAAGGGACACACATTTTGAATTATTATAACTTCTTAATATTCATTCATTATATAATGTCCTTTATTTACCTTTGCAATTTTTCTTCTTATTTCATCTACTTTTTATATTAATAAATATTCTAGTTTTCTTTTGATTTGTAATTACATGGTATTCTTAGTTAAGTCTTAGTTAAGTCTTTATAGATATCATGAATTAATCTCTTCTCTAGTAAATATCTAGCAAAGACGACAAATTGAATTAAGAATCTTGAGAGAAAAAGATATTTTGGATTATCTGATTTTTAAATGTAATCATATTTTTAAACATTTTTAAAAATATGTTTGTTAATTTTAGAGGGAGAGAAAGAGAAAGAGAAGCATGGATGTGAGAGAGAAACATCAACTGGCTGTCTCTCGTATGCACCCGAACAGGGATTGAATGTACAACATAGGTATGTGCCCTTACTGGAATCAAATCATCAACTTTTTCTTTTCTTTTCTTTTTTTTTTTTTTTTAATACAGGACAATGCTCCAACCAACTGAGCCACATCAGCCAGGGCCTAAATTTAATCATATTTATCTTCATGCAAGACAGACAAAGGAAGATTGGACACAAACAGAAGAGGTCAAAAAGAGGTGAACCAGAGGCAGGTCTTAGAGTGATACAGCCACCAATCAATGAATGCTGGATTCACCAGAAGCTGAAAGAGGCAAGGAGCAGATGAAGGAGGTAGTACACTGATGTTGTTATTGATTTTCGTTCAGTAATAATGATTTCAGACATCTGGTCTACATAACTATGAGAAAATAAATTTCTACTTTTTTAAGTCATCTAATTTTTGGTATTGTGTTATAGCAACCATAAGAAGTAGCCTTATGGTATATAAATATATAACTTATAATCTCTGTCTTTCCTATTCTCTTTATCTTCTCCTTTTGCAACTTCCACTTCAAGTCCGTAAGTTTACTCACTATCTTACAGCTCTTGAAAACTCTGCTCCATATATTTTCTTTTAATCCTCACCTAAGGATATGCTTATTTATTTTAGAGAGAGAAAGGTAGGGAGACAGAGGGAGATAGAGAGAGAGGGAGAAAAACATTGATGTGAAAGAGAAATTTAATTGGTCACCTTCCACACATACTCCAATTGGATCAAATCCATACTATGGGTACATGACCTGACTGGGAATTGAACCCACACCTCTTGGTCTTTGGGACAATGCTCTGACCAGCTGAGCCATTGAGCCATGGCTCTTATTGATTTTTCTTTCTGTTGCAGTCAGTACAATTCCTTTTTCACCATCTTCAGCTTTACCCATTTGTTTTACTGTGCTGTGTCCAATCTGCTTTTAAGCTAATTGATGAAATTATTTATTTGTGAAGGTTGATTTTGTATGTTTCTCTCAATTACAGCATATCTATGCCTAAATCAAGGTAGAGACTGGGAAGGTGTGAGAATATTTTCTCTTCCTCCTACAGCAGATAGTTTTTTATTTCTCATGTTCAAGTGGGAGCTATGGATGGGTATCAGCTGCTGATCATCATCTTGTAATCACGTAGGGCTTGGAGCATAGATAATTTCTCCAGGGAGAACTTCCTCATCCTTAAACCTATGCATACCCTGGGCACCTGTGCCACATAGGCTATTTCTCTCAGGCCTCCTGATTTTATCCCAACATTTTTAAATAAATGACCAGAGGAAGCCAATGGTTAATGACTGGCTTGTAGGTCTCCTTTTGAGTGGTACTTCTGGAGAGTTTAAACTATCATTTTAATGCCTACTTAGTCTTTAATAATAAGTTAATATTTTATCCATAGTTTCCTTGCTCTTTTTTATGGCAACTGCCTTATCTTTCCATACTTACTAAAGGTAAAATATTAATATGACCTATGTCTCCTTAGGGGGTCTTACTACCTTTTAGAATTTAGTTTACCTAGGTGCCTGGTGATTTTAGTTCTGTAATTGTAATGAACTAAAAAATATGAATGTTTAAGGTTAAGCAGTCCTTTTTATCATTAGAATAAAAGTGATGCTTTCTTGCAGCTTTCTACATCCTTAGTGTAATTGGAAATCTGTGTAAATTTTTAACATATGAATTTGAGCATATATACTTTGTTTCTCTTTGCAGCAAAACTAATCCATACTATATCAGTAATAATGGATTATAGTCCAAATGCCATTGTCTTTTTAATACTCACACTACATGTCCATTTTAGAAGGGCAACATACATTCTCAAAATAATTTTCATACTAGGATCCAGTCTTATCTGAATTTTTTAAATTTATTATGACAAAGTTATACTGAATGTGAATAATAAAGTGAACATAACTTTTATCACTAGAGAATGGACTCAATCATTTTTTCATAAATCCTGTTCAGTATTTTTTTAAGTATTATCCAAAAGGGTAGATTCTAACATCATACGATTTCTTCCTAGTTAAATATTTTATTTGCTTACTGGAAAAAGTAATATATAATTTGTTTTTAATAACACTTTAAGCCTTTTTACAAAATGCTTAACATTTATGCTCAGATTTGATACTTACAAATGTTATGTGATAGGTCTAGAAGATATTATTTCCCCTTTTGTAGTAAAGGAGCATAAACACAGAGATAACACAAATCAGTGGCACAAATGGGATAGAATGAGTGCTCCCTTTGAAAAACCTGACTCGATTCCTTTCTGTAGTAATTTTACACTTTGAGGTTAAATTTCGAAAACTAAAAAGAATGCTGTCTAGATGAAGACATCTAGTAATGTGTGTGTGTATACACTGCACACACAAAAGAGTGAGTTTCAACCAAAAGAAAGGTTATTTAATAGAAAGAATTTATACCCTTAATGAATGTGGATCTACAAAGTATTATCCCAGATATCCTCCCTCCCATCTCATGGGCTCTGATGTGAAATGTGTCTTAGATTTTATGCGGAAGAATCTTCCATTCCAATCTCATAGATTTTCATTGCAGGGATTTGAATACTAGACAAGAGCTTAAATTTGGAAGTGGATACTCACATTGCTAATACTCTCTTCTCAAGGCTTAATCAGATAATTTTTTGGAGTAGACAAACCCTAAAAGTCCACCAACTCTTAAATATCTGCCTTTTACTTTAAATCCATCATGTTATTTATATATTTGCATCCTCCTTAACCAAAATACTCCTGAATTAAGCCACAGGAGATTAAGATATGCAATATTCTGCCAACGGCATTTTAAGTTTTCTCCATTTTCCACAAGGTTTACAACTTTTAAAATAACAATCCCCCTCCAATTTTTTTTCTTTACCTATAAACAAGAAACTTATAGCAAAAAAAAAAAAAAAAGTGAATGCATGGCTTTGTGTTGTAGCAGTGATTGAGTGTGGCTGGACTAGAAATAGTGCCTGTGCTGTTACGGTGTTTGTGTATTGAGCTCCTGGCAGGACAATCCTGGCATTAGAAAAAACGAATTCCATCTATAGAGTTTTGTGTTTTTTTTTTCTTCAGGAATTATCAGTGCCAGGCATGGTTTTAAGTTACATTTTAACAGTGAGGTGGGGAGACATTGCCCCAGATGGTGGATGTAAAAAGTGCAATAAATTTTAATGAAGCAAATAAGTCACTAATAACCCCACTGCTAACACTGCTATGTTTGGGGACAACCTTAATAAAGGAAAATTAAAAAGGCACATGTAGCCCTTAAACAAGTGTCTAAGAAGCCTAATATGATTTACTAATTCAGCTATTCACACTCTGATTACACAGTCCCTGGTCATCTGCTCAAGTGCAGCTGCTTCATGTAAAATAAATAAATAAATAAGTTTATGGACCACCAGATGTCCCAGCCTGTAATGTGTGTTGGTAGATTTCAGGTCACTTGAAGTTCAGGAAGATTTCCTAAATATACATATGTTTTTGGTAGCAACACTATACATGTAGAACTTTTTTTTCCTAGCCAGAGTCCAAAGATAAGTTCATGTTTTCTTTACGTTGAGAGATCTCAACTAATGGATGCCTTTTCTTTGTGAAGCAGTCTCTAACAGATACGCTATTTATTAGTCAAGGATTCTGGGAAAGGACATATGGGACTTTTTCACTTTTCATTAAATCCCTGGCAGAAGACTCCTGAGGCTAGGCACCATTAAGTTTTTACCAACCCAAACAATTAAGTTGGACATGGTAACTGAGTAATATTTTCTAGTTGAGGCAACTGATATTCAGGGAGGTTATATGACTCACCAACAACATACAGAACACAGAACAGAGCTAACAAGCAGTTACAAGCCTCTTAGATTAGATAATGTACATATGTAGCATATAGATCCAATAGTATACACAAAAATATGCACACAAAAATAGAAAAGAGGATGAGATAAAAATACGATGAATGATATTTTTAAACATTTTGTTAAATGTGATAGCTGCACTGTTCTTAAAATCTCACAGCAAAATATGTAGTTAAAGCAAGTCTCTTTATTATCCATGGTGGGTACATATCTCTACTACAAAGAAGCTCCTTCACAATACTAATTCTAGGGTACCAATTTCTCATTGAGTCTGATTATCTCTTTGTTTATACCTCCTGAAGCAGCTGGTGAAGACTTATAGAAGGCAGGCAAGGGTCAGCTCTGCCTTCTTTTATTGTGTACTATATCTGCATAATTTGCATTATATTTTAAATATTTTATTTATGTTTAAGGAGAGGGAGAAAAAGAAGGAGATAAACATGGACCACCTGCCTCTCATGTGCCCCTAACTGAGGATCTGGCCCACAACCCAAGCATGTGCCATGACAGGGAATCGAATCAGTGATCTCTAGGTTTGCAGAATGACACCCAACCCACCAAGCCACCCCAATCAGTATGATTCATATTATTTTTGACACAGACTTACTCCTCAAGAATTTTTTTTAAGCCGCTAGCTCATTCATTAGGATTTAATTTAGTACAAAGAGGACTGTATCATTTCAAATTCTAGTTAACTAGGAACATGCAAATTGAAGTGTATCACACAATTTTTAAAACCAGCACCTATGCGTAAGTACCACTTGCAGTCCCCGTGTGAGGTGGGTACTTTTCCTCCTGATGCTACACCTGCTCTGTAATGCATAGGGCAAGCAGCAGATGAAAGGTTCATATATTGTGTACCTTTCCTTATCACACCTTATTTCTTTTGTGTATTTAAAGATAAATGTGAATAGTGGCTCTATTTTTTCTCACACTCAATTTCAAAATTATCACCTTGGAACATAAATTATCTCAAGGCAGAGTCAGCACCATTAAGAGATCCACAGTCCTTAATATAATGCCTCATATCTCATGCTCTGCTTCTTCCAATAAAATATCCCTGTTTGTCAACATATTCCAGTTACTCTCTCATGATAATCCACATTTCATGTGATGTGAATTACATATTCCTAAACTACTTAATACAGATTAGAAACAGCATGCATCCAGGAAAGCATGAAAAATATTACAGCAAATTTAGGTAGAGCCTGATCATTATGTAATTTAAGTTGATATATGTAGATTTTGTGATTTTAGTCAAATCTGATGAAGGGGAAAACTCAAATACATAAATGCATATGTTTGTATGGTTTTTCAATCTATGTTGAACTCCACATATTACATGACAATTATTGGTTATATAGCAGAGTACTTTAATAGCATGCTTGTTTTTTAAACAGATTTTTTTTTAGTCCATATGATGTTTTAAATTTTGATTGTAAACTTATTTGTATATTTAGGTTGTTCTTCCTTTATTTTTGATCTTAAACAAAACTGCATTATTACACTCATGCAAGATAATGATCCAAACAAATGCTCTGGATTCCTGCATCTATTCACAAATTCAGAGACTAGAGAAAGCTCATTTTTAGCAGCTACCAGTGAGACTTTTAATATAAATGGGAAACATACCTCATGGAGCTTCAGACTTCTGCATGGTTTCATCAGTTACATTTAACCCTCAGGGAAGCTTCTATTTTTTCAATATTTTTTTGTGTATTTAGATATTATTTTATTTATAACCTTTTTGCATTGTGCAACCAGTCTCTCCAAACTTTTCTCCTGAAACCTTTAAGTGAAATTTCAACAAAGCACATATGTCCCATTTCAAAGCTGTTTAAAGATTTTTTTAAATTTTGTATAGCATGCTGATGAAAATTCAGAACAAACCATATATTTTTTCTGTATTGTTTTATTTCAAACACAGGTATTTCAAAAGATGATAGCCTAAGAAGCCTGCTTTATGGTAGTATAAAAGTAATGTGTAATGTAAAACTAATTTTACCATACTTTAAATAAAATTGATTTTAAATCTGGGTGATAAGGGAGGATCCGGGGGAAAAAAAAAATGTATATCTCTCCTGTTTTGAGATATATAGCTTTCAAGTTAAAGTTTCAATAAATAACAAAGGATCTAGTCTGTCATTTGCTCGTATTACCCACAGTGAAGAAGTGAGGAATACAATACTTTGCAAGTAAAACTGCACTAAAAGTCCAAACATTACAGAAGGTCTAAGTACAACTGTTATTAGGAGCTTCAGGGATGGAAAGTTTTCAATATGGTAGATACTGTTTTGAATTTGGAGCCAGGTGAAGATGATCTCAGAATTAGAGGGTAGGCACTCAGAATCTTATTCATGCGGATTTCTCACACCTTCCCCTTAGACATGTTTAATTAGCCGTAGCTTGGTGTGTTTATTTGGCAGATTTGGGCACAAACAGAAAAAAATAATAAAGGTCTTTTCATCTCTTTTTATCAGTAGTCCCTCAAAGCCAAGGCAGGTGTCTGTGGGATTAAACATAATTGCAAAGGGAGAGGGAGAGAGAAGAAGGCAGCTAGATAATAATTCCCAGCAGAGCTGGAATTTGAGAACAGGAGCAGGTGTTGCGGGAGGCCCCATGTATCCAACTAATTTAAGCCACGATGTTGTGTAAAGGCCCACATATTCATCCTTTCAATGGGGAGGGCACTGGTAGCCTGTGAGTACAAAGACTGCCCCTCGGAGTGGTGCCAGGATGGCCAGCGTCAGCACCATGGCTCCCAGAGTAACCAGACCCTGCTTCTCACTGCTGCTTTTGTTGGGTGGCAGCCACAGGAAACAAAGTGCCACTTCTTACCATTGTACAGGCACATGCATAATCATTCTCCGTTGGGCTTATCCTCATGAATTAGCAATTACTCTATTATTACATGGAAGAGCAGCAGCAGGTGACAAAGCACCCAACTTCAAGTTTATATTTCTGAACCGCTTCGTTTCGTTTCTCAGTTTTGGATTGACTTCTTCAGCTAGTGTATTCCTATTGTGCAGAAAATTCTATGATCTCATAGAAAAGCCGTTTTCTTTCTCAATTTGGAGTTCAGACCCATGGTTCCACTGGAGGGGGAAGAAAGCACTAAAGAAATATGGACAAAAAGGCCCTTCTTCAACTCAGAGAACACCTGGACTACACAAAAGAGACATAAACCTTAAAGCTCTCACCCACCCACTGTGCCAACACAGTTTCCCATCACAGGCGCCTCCTCTGAGCCACTGTGACTCTGGATTCTTCCTTTAAGAGCCAATATTTACTGAAACTTTTATAATGCCACTTTTTATTTAGTGGAACCCACTGTTTGCTAGCATTTAGTGAATGAGAGAGCTGGGAGATTTTAGTTCTTTTGATGCTGGGCTTTCTAAACTCAATGAATGGGAAGGATTTTAATAGTAACTAATAATAAATTATTTCAATGAATCTTAAAACAAGGAAGGTTTTTTAATAGATCTAAGAAAGAAGGAGAAAATTTTATTTTTGTATTGGGGTTATATATTTTTTCAGACCTTGGAGGAAAATGTCTGAGAGGGCATTTCAAATTGTAATAATAAAACAAAAAATAACTTTATTTTTTGTGACATGCCATGGGTACCATTTCTTACATAGTGGTTTATGTCATCACATAATAGGAACAGTTTACTTATACAAGCATAATATCTGTTTTGGCATTTTCTATCTCATTAGCTAGAAAAGATGAAATCAATTGATATTTTCAATGAATATACATAATTACAAAATGAAAATATTAATTACCTAAACACACATGTCTTAAACACCCAAATAAAGGCTTTGCCTCAGTACATGTCATCACATGCATTGTAAGTTACCTGGAAACACAGGACCTGGCTGCTTTATGCTCAATGCAGTAACGTTAGGACTTACCTTTTGTTGAATATATACACAATGTCTGTCCAGAATGTTTCCAGCCATGTAATATAAAAAATAGAGACATCCATTAAAGATGATACAAGATACAAGAAACATTGACATAGGACAATAGTGCCTCAGTTCCTTTCAAAGTGGGCACTTTGGGACCTCACATAATTCTCCCAATCGCCATCGGCTGCCCTGGAGTACTTTCCTGAATCTCATCGGCAGTCTGAAATTTCTTCCCTTTCAAACGTGATTTTAGTTTTGGGAAAATCCAGAAGTCACAGGGTGCCAAATCTGAGCTATAGATGGGCTGGGTCACTTGGGTGATTTGATGTTTTGCCGAAAAGCTCTTCATGAGACGTGATGCATAAGCAGGCATGTTGTTATGATGAAGCCACCAATCACCAGTTGCCCATAGCTACGACCTTCTGAGTCATCCAAATAGTTTCCACGGAGGAATGTCCAAGCTTAATACAAAACTTGATGCAGATTCTTTCCTCTACTTGCTCAATCATTTTGAATGTGATGTCCACACAGTACACATGCTCACTCAGCCGCATCTACCAACCCCATTGACTACTATAGTGAAGTTGTCATTACTCACTCATGTGTATTCCTGTCCACTCTCCTTGGCTGCCAGGTTACATTAATGTCATGGAAACCAACCATTCTTGTTATATTAACAATAGTTCAACTTTTTCTGGACAGAATATATATACATGCTTTTTTTTTTTTTTTTTTGGATAAATGTATCACACCTCTTACAGAGTATTTTGGCAAAACATCAAATCACCCAGGTGACTCAGTCCCTCTACAGCCCAGATTTGGCACCCTGTGACTTCTGGATTTCCCCCAAACTAAAATCACCTTTGAAAGAGAAGAGATGTCAGACTGATGATGAGATTCAGGAAATATGATAGGGCAGCTGGTGGCAATTGGGAGAATTATGTGAGGTCCCAAGATGCTTACTTTGAAGTGGAATGAGGCATCATTATCTTATGTACAATGTTCCTTGTATCTTGTTCATTAAATGTATTTATGAAAACTTAGATGGCCAGCTACTTTCTGAAGAGACTATATATAATATGTATGTGTGTGTGTGTGTGTGTGTGTGTCTGTATACATATATATATATATATATATATATATATATATATATATATATGGGAGACTACATGCACCAGGAGGATGTATTAATTCAGACCTATTATTAGCAGTTTGGCATTTAGGATATGTCATGGCATGTTAAGAAAAATAAGAATAAATCTTTGAAGGATTAAAGAGCAATTTTTGAGGATACTAAATAGCAGACTTGTTTGGAAAGATGGTTCTGATAATACAGAGTAAATTAGGAATATCTCTGCACTTGTAAAACAACAAACTGAATGGAGAAAAAAATCACTTTAAGGAAACTGAGAATATACTGATTCTATTCAGGGATATTAATTGTGTATCAATAAAAAGAAATAGGAACAGAGATGAGATTATCAAGAAGGAACTTATCTTGCAAATTAGCCCCTAGGGGATTTTGAATGAAAATTCTGAGTACTCTCTATACAATGTAATTAAAATTAGTGAAATGATAGAGTTCATCGACCGCTTAGAATTCTACACAAAATAGAGTAAAAATCATCTCTGTTTATGTCCTGATAAAACACCGCAATAACTATGGGGAGAGGGCCCTTCTGTTCTTTTAATAAAGCCATGGTTGGGGCTGGGCCAGGCCATCTGTGATAAGGCAAATAGCAGCAAAAAAGAGAAGCGCGAAAAAAGTCCTCAGTCAGTAGACAGGAGCAGAACCCATGAGTATGAAAATTCAATCAACGCAAAGCCTGGAGAAGAAGCTCCATGGACAAGTCAGAGAAGAAACAGAGACGAAAATATCAGAAACCTGCTACAAGGGGATTAGGCACGCAGGAAGGGTAGACTGAAAGTTACAGCAATTATCCTAAAGGAGTTTGAAAACAGAGCAATTTTGTTATTACTTTTACCCTACTTGTACCTACAAGTTGGTCAAATGAGAGAAACTTGAGTTACCTATAACTGTAGTACATATGGCCTATTTTTATGTAAAGTGTGAAATAGTTATGAATGCTAGTAAAAGGGAAAGGATGCTTTGACAGAATGGGTTTTGTCTTATTCTAATAGAAATAATTTCATATGCTAAATATTTAAGTACCATGAACCATGATCGTTTTATTTAGAATCTCTGTAAAAGATCAATCTTAACCTTGAGAGCAGAGTAAAAATCTTCAGAAAGCACCCTAGGGAAGGAGGTGACATTGGTCAACTTATTTTAACCTAGTCAGTGAGGTGAACTGGCATCTGGGAGGAGATCTCAGACTGGGAAAACCTGGCAGGCAGCTAAAGAGAAGTCTAGAATTTGAAACAAGAAATATATAGAATTTTAGATATTTACCAACCCTCAATTCACCCACTTAAATCAGAAACTTGAATTCCACAATAATTGCAGGCATCTTGGCTGTGTGGCTACGTATGCCCAGGCCTGGATATGGAGTGCATGACAATGACAAAAAATAAAGAACTACCAGGTGACGATGCTTGCAGGTCACAGCTCTCAGGACATTCCAAAACAACTGTGTTCACCTGAAGCACCTGTGTTGGAGGATCTGGTTGTAAAGGTCTGCATTCACGAGGCAATACGGAGCTTGCAAGGAAAGCAGGGGAGAGAAGAAGCATATTTAGTCACCAAATGGGATCATGAAGGGAGATTTCGCAGAGCAGTCTATGTAATGCTTTTGGCACTGAGTAGCTCTACCCACATGGATCTGTGCCAGGTATTCAGTGGTGGGCCTAGGGCTGTTACTACACAGTGGAGCAAAGGGGCAGGAAGATGATCTAGATGGGAAACAGAGGACCCTGAAAACGCCTGGAATTTCCTGGCCATATCAGCTTGCTCACCACTGTTTCTCAATGAAATATTCTCACTTGGGTAATAGCTACTCCAAGTCCTGGGTAGCATTCCCTTTTTACTTCTAACTTAGAGCCATGCAGGAAAATGTTGTCTGGAAAATGTAGTTTACAGCCCAACTACATTGACATGATACAATTTGAAAGAGTCTCCCGCATCAACCTGACACCCTTGTGCATCTCTTTTAATCATATTCAACACACAAATAAAGAGAATAGCAAAACCTATCCAACATGGTAAGTTATTCTTAGTACAAGCAAGACTCATTTACTTTCCACCCCACAAAAAAGGATGAAGTCAGTTTATTCGTCTTTGGATGATATTCGTTTTTCTGCTACCTGAGTTATACATCAGTTTTCATATTTTATGAATTAAATATTGAGATATACTATACTAATTGCTAACATACCTTAGTCATCATTTCTGCCATTGACCTTGTGGTCATTTGATATTTGGTATTTATAATGTTCTTCCAATACCCATTTCTTACTCTTTTTACACTCAGAAAGTAACTCAGCTGGTACGCTTTCTTTACTGTGTGGTGATCAAAACTTTCATTGGTTGAAGTGTCTGTCATTTCCAGGACTGCCTGCATTGGCCTGTAGGTTACAATTAACTCATCACAAAACATGGTAGTTATCAGAAGTGTGCCAGACATATTGCTCTGCCACATATTCCTTCCTATGTTTACTGTGTAGTAGCAATGAATTTTCCATAATAAGACCAATTTTCCCTGCCTCATGCCTCATAGTTTAGTGGTATGAGAAGCCCAGAATAACCAGGTGGCAGATTTAACTCCCAGTTTAATGGAAACAGCATGTGCCCTCTGGTGAAAGCACTTCTCTGGAAACAAAGATGTCTAAACCAGCAGAACCTAATATTGTGGGAACAGGAGGAAGAATTTTTGCTTGTAGAATATTAACCATAATAGTGAGAGAATCTTTCACATCCCATTTCTTGATTTCCAGACCTGTGCCTACCCGTTAGGGGAGAAATAGCACCATCTACAGTTTGCTGGTTCAAAACATGCCCTGCAGCCTGAAGACATTACACAAAACAGCGGGCACTGGAACTGAGCTTTTAAAAAAGACAATTTTATAATTCTAACTGTTCAGCTGATCCAGATAATGGAAGACATGGTAAAATCAATGTGTTCCATCAGCATAAACTCATTGCAGCGCCTTAGAATTGCAGCTGGTCAGATTCAATTTATGTGGAATATCATGACAGCAAAGAGGTATTCTGTAAATCCACAGACAGCCACTTTGGAAGCAGCATTTTGAGCAGGGAAGGCAAATCCATATTCAGAGTAAGGATCGATTCTAGTGAGAATGAATACTGCCCCTTCTGTGATAGAAATCATCCAACATAACCAACCTGCAAACAGATGGTTGGCTCTCACTCTGTGTGCCATATTGGGGCTCAGGGTTGATCTTTGCTGCTGGCAGTTTGGAAGCTAACCACTGCCTGTAACCAGAACAGCATTGTCGAAGAGATGTCCATGTTGCTGAGTTCACACATCATCTTCATCTCTGATTCCATGGCCATATTTTCACAAGCTTGTTGTGTAAGGATAGAAGTGACGAGTGTAAGAGGTTGACTGACATTCACACAATGAGTCATCTTGTCCAAAATGTGGGAACATCTCCTGATATATATATATATATATATATATATATATATATATATTTATGAGCATTTATAGTGGACATGTATCTTTATACTCTTTCCCCATTTGAAGAGATCTATTTATATACTTTTCCCATAGACCTCCTTGTTACCAATTTTCAGTTATGTTCCTTTCTATTTTTTGTTTTTGTTGATTTTTAATCATTTGCCAAATTATTAACAACTGCCCATGAATTTATGTATAACTGTATATCTGAACACAACACTTTCCAAATAAAGTGAGAACCATATCCAATGCTAAATACTTTGAACATTAAAAGGATTTATCTTCTTTACTATCCTTCAGGGCCTCCCCAGGATATGCCCATATTCCTTCAAACACCTACGTTTAGATTCAGCATATTATGCACAACCACCAGTAAATCCGTCAGTCCATCCCTTGGGAGCTATTCATGAGGTATAGGTGATTGTTGAGAGACATAAAACTAGAGGCACGGGAACCCTGAACCACTTCCTCATGCAACACTTGTTCCTTCAGTGACTGCTCAAGCCCCATGTCACAGACGCTGCTTTCACCTGATGACAGCACACAGCTGAGTACCCTCAACTCCATCGCTTGGTAAATCACCCTATGTCCAATTCTTTGTAGCATCTACATAACAGAGAAACTTAGGGGCCCACTGACAAGTGTTCTCTTTCTATTAGCTCCCAGCGACAAGCCAAAGGCTGCTTCTTGAAAGGAGAAGAGCCATCTGAAGATGATGTGGTTTTGGCCTGAAATCCTAAGCCCATATAGTGATTCACTATAGGAGCTTTACAAGGTTCACATTGCACACTTGCCAGCCACGGACTCCAGGAACCACGGAGCCAGCTGGGTGAGCCAGCCTGGGCGACAAGGCCGCTCACACAGCATTTAGACCTACTGCAAAACTCTCTCGCACATTGAGTCACATTCAGAACTGCCATTCTTAAATATTATCCCCGAAATGAGTATATGTGGTTTTCAAAATCCAAAGAGGTTCGCTAGGCATTACATCTCTTTCTTAGTAATGACAAGGATCAAGTGTAGTCACTTTTCCTTAATGCCCTGGATATTTCATCAAGCTGACAGGCCAATGAATTTTAGTGGGATGTATTTTTCAGCCTCCAGCACACATGCTGCTTCTTTCTTTCCAAAATATCCAAGACAGTTGCTACTTCCTGTCCCTGATTCCTATCAGCCTGATATCAGTGGTGGCTCTGATATGAAATCTTGCTGTAAGGAGAAGAAGCAATCAATCCTCCTGTAGATGAGATTATAACAGTGGGCTAGAGCATTGATACAGCTCTAAGATAGAACAGTAGAAGTATATTTCTGGCTTTGTAAGCTGAAAGCAATGCTTTGTGTTTGTGGTTCCTCACTAACATGAAAAAAATCCAACAAATCAACAATTGGCTACCAATGATTGGGTAAATTTCTTTGTTCTAGTAAAGAAACTACATCTGGAACAACAGCTAAATTGGTTGCGGCTTGATTCTGTTTAAAACAATCCACTATAATGCTCTAAGATCTATCTGGGTTTTGCTCAAAATAAGTAGGTGAGATCCAGCAAGGATGTGGTAGGAATCACAACCTCTGCATTCTTCAAGTCTTCAACAGTGGCACCTTTGGGAAAGCATCTCTAAACCCTGTTTGTAAACTCAAATTTTTATCTTCCTTTACACTTTCCATTGCTTTTCTTGTACATATTCATTCTAATGCAGCTCTTTCATTATAAACATGCCCTTGATTTCCTTAACTATTAAACCAGCTACCTGAGCATGACCTTCTGCATACATCATATACTCAGACTCCTATGTATGAGTCTTAGGGAACAAAGACTACCTACCAGGTTCACCACCATTTGCTGTGTATGTGTAATTTGCTTCAGTTGTGTGAGTTTCTTTAAAAAGAAAAGTGTTCCTTCTATAGTCAAGCTTCCTCAGTATTGTACCTGCAAAACAATAGGTTCTTAATACATATTAAATTAACTTAGGCTTTTGTGAAGGGGAAGGATAAGTGTGTCTATATTGGATTATATTTAGATAGTAAATCAAAATGCACTGATGATGGCTCACTTATTAAAACATGAAACAGCTCCAAAACCAGGACTGTTGGCAGAGAGCCAAGGAGAGACAAAATTATCCTGGTTTTATAGGCTGAAGCCCTTTCTCCACTTGGACCATTCCTTCAGGAGAGTACATAGAAGTTTCAAAAGCATGAGAAACCCAATGAGATCAAGTAATATGATAAAACAATATTTTCAGAAATATCTTTATAAATTTCCACTTGTTTCTTCCTTATTCACATATACAGACGTGCTAAATAATGTAAAAAGTAATGAAACATACACAGATTAATCATATAATTTACTATCAAAATGCTTTTAAGGGTAACAGAGCATGACCTTAATAATTATGTTGGAACAGCCTGCGTAAACACAGGCTGCCCCTGCAAGTAGGACGTACAATCATGGGGTAACAATCATCTGTGATACACTTGCTATTCACAGCACTTACCAGGTTGTATTTGGAAGATGGGCACTCAGAGCTCAGATGCAGGAAATAATCTATTCCATGTGATTCACATATTTACCCACATCGCATATGACATATTGGAATGGCCAAAAAGTTCATTCAATTTTTTCCATACAATGGCTCTAGTAGTGCTTAGTTGTCTCTAACTTCATTTGAAGCGATTTGTTAGTTTGTATTGTGACAGCTCCCATATCAGCATCTATTAAAAATTCTTATTAAGCCTTTGAACCCAAGGGTCACTGTTTCAATTCCCAGCCAGGGCACATAACCATGTTGCAAGCCAGGTCTCCAGCCAGGTCCCCAGGTGGAGACAGATGAAAGGCAACCACATATTGATGTTTCTCTCCCTTTCTTCCTCCCTCCTTGTCCTTCTGTCTAAGAAAAAATGAATAAACTCTTTTGAAAAAATTCTTATTAAAATTGATGAATTAAATTATTGTGCAGCCATTTTAATTTAAAAATAAAGAAGATACTCAACATTTTTGGTTCATTGTGCTTTATTATTTCAAGAAAGGTAAACACAACTAAAATGCAAAAAAAAAAAAAGATTTGTGCAGTGTATGGAGAAGATGCTGTGACTGATTGAACATGTCAAAAGTGGTTTGTGAAGTTTCTTGGTACTATTGACATTTTGGCCAAATAATGCTTTGCTGTGGGGCTGTCTTATGCATTGGAAGATGGTTAGCAGCACCCCTGGCTTCTATCCAACAACAAAAGGTAGTTGACATACTCAAAATATCCAAATCAATACAGTTTTTGGAGAAAATGAAAAATATGTCTTTCAGTTTATGGAAAACATGTAATGGACTTTTTGGCCAATCCAATACCTGCATGGATTGTATTTGAAATTAGCACTTCTCTCCTCCTTCCTTCTCCCCATCACTTTAATATGTATCTCCTTAATATATTTCTTATTAATTTCTCTATACTATTGTTTCATTTTGCTTCTCTTCTTCCTATACTTCCACAAACTCAATTTGCTACTCCATCTCTCCAGGTACTCTTTAGAGCTAAGTCTGAGACAACACAAGTAGAGCTTCTTATTATATAAAATATAAATTTGTATCTTAAAAAGCAGACATAAATTCGGGATTAAAAAATAAATTCCCAGGCATAAGACTATAAAAAAGTGAAGTAAGTCATCCAATTAAATAAAATAAAAATATTAAAATTACCAGTCTTTCTGATATTTTGAACAAGGTAAATTTATTAACAAAAATATTTTTGCAACTAAAATGACCCTTAGAAATCACCTTGTGCAACTTTGGTTTTCTTTTTATTTCATCCACTTTTGGGATCTTACCTTACGAAAGTCATTCAAAAAGGAACCACCATTTGAAAGAACAGATTTTAACTGACATAGTGTACTTGGAGGACTTGGTGAGCCCTGTAAAATGGACTGTTTGCTTAGGGATTCCCTCATTTCATTATCAGGAGACTGGGATTCAGATCACACTTGAAACACAGGAAATAACAGAACTGCACGATGATAGGGAGTCAACCAATCACTTTTGAGAATCTGCAGAGGTAAATTTTAGTTCAGGGATTCTCTGCATATCAACTACATACAGCTGCCATTCTGCTGTTTAGCCTAGACTGATTGCTTAATCTTCAAATTGCAAACTAGGAGTGACATGGTCATGCAGATGTAAAAAGCAAACTGTAGGAATACAAGTGTGCCAAGCCTCAGAAAATGCATCATTCCATATTCTCTGTTACTGAAACTTTTTTTGCAGAGTATTTTAACAACCTATGATACGTGATTATCAATGTTTGAAAGATGCCTGTTTAATTGAAGTCTTCATTAACTTCTAAAGATTTAATTAAGCTCCAATTAGTAAAGTTACCTTTTAAAATAAAGGATATTATAGTGTTTTTTTCTTTAGTCTTTGCAGATGCTTTCAACACTTTTAAAAATCAATTTGCTTTATGTATTATGGTTCAAGAAATTCAAAGAATAGGCAAATATTTAACATCTACCTCCTTTTTCCTGATCACACGGAGAACTGTGTTTACGTTTGGCCATTGTCTATAAATGCAACATTCAAAATGACTTCTGTTTTTCTTGATATATTAGATTTTTTTTACACTTACAGTAATGAAACCAGGGATTTTTGTGAAACTTCAGAGCATTTGAATTGGATTTATCTAAGAGTGCAATAAATCTCTTTCCATTACTTATAGATATTCACTGAAAACCTCAGAAAATAATCTCCTTTGTATGCTCCACTGTTTCCTAGTTAAAAAAAAAAATATATATATATATATATATAGAGAGAGAGAGAGAGAGAGAGAGAGAGAGATAACTAGATGATGCAGTTCAAACTTATTCTGGATATTTAAAAATCAGTTTGTAATACCTGTTATCTTAATACAGTATTGTATTATTAGTATTTTATTCTATAAAAACAGAATAATTTCTTATATATAATGTATTTGTCCATATCTGAATAAAATCCCTGCAAATCTGCAACTTAACCAACTACTAAATATAAAGTATTAAAATTATAGCTAATCTATTGTTCTCTATCTTTGTCTCAAACATTTCCCACTAAAAGACAAAACATTAATTTGAAAAGCTATTTTGTAAATAATATTAATTGGTTATAATTTTAAAGCTAAATCAAGTAAATAATTTTAACATTTATTTCTCTGATAGCATACTTTTAAAGAATGTTTTATTGCCAAAAATTGCAAACATACACCAAAGTAAATAGAATGGTATAAAGAACTTTCTGACACACTAAATATTCAGTGTTCACCTTGTACCTATCGTTACTGCCCCAGCTCCAGAAGAAGCCTCTTTTCTAAGGAGCACTTGCTCCTTTCATTCCTTTTATTGTAGAATATAACTTAGAAATAAAGATACTACATTTTATGTGCAAATGGGACTATTTCTAAATTTTCCATTTTGATCAAATTGTTTTTTAGTCTAATTCTACACCAATACCAACTGGTCAATTATAGAAACTTTATTGTATATATTCATTTCTGGCAGGTCTAGAGGCTGCCTCCACCCATCAGCTCTTCCTTTTAAAGGTTTCCCCAGGTATTCTTGCTGGTTTGCCTCTTCAAGTCAATTTCATAATTGTCTATCTTCAGAAAATAAGAGTGGAATATTTATTGGGATTCCATTAAATTAATTCATTGATTTAGGGAGAAATATAGGCATCAATATAATGTTGTATCTTCGTATATTCCGTATATTTTCATAGAATATACGCCATTACTACTATACATTCTCATGGCAAAAGTCATGTGGTGTCCACAATTTTTAGTTCAACCATGAATTTTATGCTTTTCCTTAATTAAATTCTTATTTATTTATTTATTGGAGTTCCTTACCACCAAGAAATAATCTATGTTTTGCTTAACTGCTGGTAATTTAACCTTGTTAAACTCATCTTCATCTTTCTAAAGATGTGTTTTATTTCTATTGCTAGAAATAATCTTTCTATATTTTAAAATATTAATGGGGCAAGGTGTTGATATTGTTTGTGCTTATATACCAATGAGGCATTATTCCATATTTCCTGGAAGCCCAGCCATTTTTTCTTATATAAATTGGGCACTTATATTCTCTTTGACAAGAAAGATGCATTTTGGTAACAACAGTGACAAACTTTATCAAAAGGAAACCAAAATTAAAAAGAAAAATACAAGTTAGTTATTAAAATATAAAAATGAATTAACTTCTATTTTCCCTTTTCCACTTTATAATAAATAATGCCAAAGAATTCTTTCAATTGGATACATCAACTTATAATTTTTTTTAAAGATGTTACCATAAACACAAAGTTTTGTTATCATTATTGTTGTTTACTTGTTTTATTTTCACAAAATCACCATTTTCTTCTCTAGTCAAATGTATCACACATTTGTTTGTTACAAGTAAAATCAGTAAGGTCACTACATATTTTTCTAGTTTATGATTAATGTCTATCTATATACAGAATAAATCAAGGTGGCCTACAATATACTGATAATTTTAAATTATCAATATTTTACCATATGAATTTACTATTAGACATTTTTTATCAAAAACAAGGATACTTCATAGTGTTCAGCTTAACATATAGATGATAGATGAATGGATAATACATCTATGATAATGATAGATAAACAGATGATAAATAGATATGTGATACATAAGAGTTTATAAAGTATATAAAATATATATACAAAGTTATATGAAAAAGAAGACAGATAACTTCTCTAGGAACAAAAATTAAGGTAATTATGAAATAGAGTACCTAATTTAGCACCGAGCTAAAAAAGTGAATGAGGGGAAAATAAGATGAGCTCTCCAAAGCAAGAAAAAAGAAAAAGAAGCCCTCTGTACAATGCAGTTTTCAGATGCCCTTTGCATAATGCACAATAAAACTTTTTATCCTATTTAACCTATTTTTAATGGAAGAGTTAAAGAGATAAAAATATTTATTACTCTTGAAAAATGTCTAAACCACTTTAGTTCTTTGCCCTCAAATTATAAATACTTTGAAAACTTTAAATCTCTGACAAATTACTGATGGTCCTATGTAAATACCAGTTCTTTTTGTAGAATAATGGAAAGACATGTCAAAACAAATTTTCATCTTTATTATTAAAAAACAATTGCTGTTTATAAATATGTTAGATTAAAATTGCACTTCTAATTGTGTTTTGGACCTATTAAAATTAATCAAAATGTTACCTGGGCCTAGAACATGCATATCAGTGCAGTTCTCTGGCTTATAGGTGAACCTACAGCAACTTCTTCCAGGAAAATCCACGTCATTGGTTTCATGTACATTTTCTTCCATATCTCAAAATATGTCCATAATATAATTTAATTTATTTTATTTATTTGAGGTCTTAGAAATAATTTCATCAAGACAAGAAAATGAATTGTCTTATAAGTAATGTCCTTGAAGTAATTCTTGGAAAATCTATAGTAATAATAGAACATTCATGTTCCTCTTGCCATATGTAAAAAATCAGATTAATTTTTAATTTATGCCAAATGCATTTAACTTTTATTTATGAGTGCATGCTGCTCAGTGAGACTATACCAATGAGAAGGCTATAGTTTCTGCCAAAAATGAATGCTTCTACTTGGACAAACAGTAATGCAAATATCAGTCACAATACAAAGTGCTTGATAGTTTAATAAAAACAATATAATAACCTTGCCTCCAGGGATAAAGAAAACTTCCCAGAGTAGGGAATATCTGAGCTGTTCTTACAAGAGTATTAGAAATTTACCAGGTTAAAAAAAAATAGGAAGGTCCTATGAATTCAAAGTCATAAAAAACAAAAAGAAATTATAGTAACAAAAAAGTGTGAGTTGGTTAAACTGCAAGCAATATGGTGACTTTTCAGCCATGAAGCTTAAAGTGAAATGGAAAATGAGTCTCAAAACATCATCACTGCTTGAGTTGCTTTTGTACTGTATCAGCTGAACTAGATTGGAACGGTACTTGCCAGAATTCCCCTCTCTGATAATTATGGCTTGGGGTAACTACAAGAAATATGTGTAAGATTTAGAATGCAAAAATGGGAAGGACATTAGGGTCTGGTGTTGGATTAGGGTAAGAGTTGCTGCTGAAGTTCAAGTACAAAGTTGCTGATTTGTTTGATCACCTAATTGCAATATGTCAGCCTTCATGTCTACAGCTCCTGTAGTTCCCACCACCTCTCCTCCTTTTAGTTCTAAAGCCCTAGATCAGGCATGTGTGCAAAGTGCATTGGCTTATTTCTGGAAACTTCCTTTGTTGTGGGGATTGGAAATTCAAGTTTCTCCTCATGAATTCCAGTTCACCCTTTATCTACCCTAACTTTTCTTCCACTTCTGGTTCCATTGAGCTACAGCAACTTCAGCCTCACTACCAGATAGATGATGCAGAGGATACAGCTTTTCAAAAACTAATTCATCATAATATTCTCCCAATATTATGTAAGATCTAAAATAGATCCTCTATACCACAACACTCAAAGTAATTTTTCTTCCCTAGTTGAATCCCAAGGGCTACATAAAACTTTCTATTATTAAAAATGTACAAATAACATATCAAAATATCACTTTTTCTTCTGAAGAAGTAACATAAATCAGAGTAATTTTTGTGCATATGTAACAAACTGTGGGGGAAGTAATGAAGAAAGATGAAAGCTTATGCCAGTTAGGACAGTAAACTATTAATGCTGGACTCGAAGAAGAACACCTCCATGAGCAGCCATTCTTCCTTGAAAAGAAAGCACAGGGGAATGGCTTATATTCAGATTTGTTCATGTAAATTAAGATTGATAATGCTAGCTTAATTCTGGGGTTAATGGGCAACTGAGATTTTTAAAAATTAGGACTGATTCTCTCTTCACATGTATAAAAATAAATAATGTTATGGATGATGTTGTTAGAAATTCTTCTCTTGGTCTCATTTACTGTGAGGTCCCACAATATCTTATCACATTTGTCACTGTAATCCAAAGATAACTAGCAAATTGCTAGGCAAATGTTTAACACATCTGATAAATGAGTTTATTTAATACAGCAGTCCAGTACTGAGAATTAGATACCTTTGATATTGAATTAAAGCATCTGCTTTCCTGGTATATAAATTACTAATAGTTAACTTTAAACCCTACCATTCCATTTCTTTGGTTAAGGCCAAAGAGTAAAAAAAGATGAGAGACATTACTTTTAAGACATTTGTCTCAAATCAACAACAATATTTGCCCACTTGTTCTTTTATGATCTGAAAAATAAATAGCGATTTGAATGAGGAAAAGACAGAAGATTGGCTAACCATTCTTGATAAGGCCTTATGATCATGTTTGTGGGTGTCAGTGTTTGTGTGTGTGTGTGTGTGTGTGTGTGTGTGTGTGTGAAGGAGTGGGGCAGGGCAATGACCATCTTAGGAGGCTGAATTATTTGTTTTTGGCTCATAAACTGGAAAAGAGGAAACTGCTTATATTGATAATAAATAGGCAGATAACCTAGCTAGGATGATTCCAATCAAATTTGCTGCCCAATTTTGTTAAGAAAGAATCAAGGTCACAATTAAAAAATCAATGATGATTATTTAATGACAAAACACAGCATTTGGCAGAAAAAAAATGTCTCTGAAAAAAAGAAAAATTTGATTTAGATGTGGCTATAGCTCCCCTAAAACTAAATAACTTAACAAAATATAATTTTATGGCCTCTCTTACAAATACCCAGTCAATTTCACTTATTGCTAGTAGAATAATGACTATGGATAACAATGTCTAGTTTCTTTTAAGACAAGCATTTCCAAGCAGAACACAAGGAATTTCAAAATTGAATAATGTGTTCAAGACTTTCTTCATGAGCATTCCATGTGTTATCCCAAATGAATGGGGTCCACAACACATAAGGTATTGACACCTGCTATTATAGCATTGAACTATCATGGAACAAAAGAAACAGGTAGAAATAGGTGTTGAATACAGGACTATATTCCAGGATAAGTTCATGAAAGTATTTTCTTATTTGTACTCTTTATGCCCGAAAGTTTAAATTAAGAATAGGTTTATGAAGTTGCATTAGAACTAATAAGATGTAAGAACAACTAACAAGATGCTTGGTTCATTCAACAATATCTCCATGAACAGCATAGGGTTGGTGTGTCTTTCAAAAAATATGTATATAAAATAATTTTCTTGGATTATAATAAAAATCAAAATATGTTGAAATATGCATCATCTTTTCATTAAAAATTCTACTTCTAGTTATTTGTCATAAAATTATGGATGAAATTACAAAGATTTTCATTGCAAGTTTATTTAAGATGTCTAAAAATACTGACATCCAAAAATATCAAATACAGGGGATTATTTAAGTAAATCGTGATATAGCAACATAAAATTCAAACCTGATATTAATATTTGTCACTAATAAAATATTTCTATAATACCTTGCTACAGAAAAATACATCATTTACCAAATACTTTGTGTGTGTGTGTGTGTGTGTGTGTGTGTTTATAAAAGAAAGGGGAGGCAAGAGAGAGAAATCTTGCATTATACCCCCAAATAATGGTGTTTTTCATTTTCTCCTTCGTAGTCTTTTAACATATTTTTACAATAAATGTATTTCCTTCTTAATTACAAATAAGTTATTCTAGTTTTCTAAAAATATTGATTAACAAAATTAAGAATACAGATGACCCATGCAGAATTTGAAGAAATTTCCTATCAAGGAGTTACTTAGGCCACCTTAGTGCCCTTTATTTTAAGAGTGTACTTCTCAGTAATACCTCCTTCATCTAT
This sequence comes from Noctilio leporinus, assembly GCA_004026585.1. NCBI lineage: Eukaryota > Metazoa > Chordata > Mammalia > Chiroptera > Noctilionidae > Noctilio > Noctilio leporinus. The sequence goes on along the minus strand of PVIW01001760.1, from coordinate 147,604 downwards.
TTTCCACTTACTCCTCTCCATTCCATTCTCTAAGTTGTTTATGCCCAGGTGTTTGGTTTCACATTGGCTCTATTCTTCTTAATGCACCCTACAATGATATGCCTCTGAGATGGGTATCTCATAGAATCAAGCCTGGTTCAGTCTAGTGACATCTTTGTCAAAAGCAGCATGACCATGGCAAGGTGGGAAAAGCGTCAGTTTTAGGTGAGGGGGATGAGGGCAGCGTGGAGTAAGAGCAAGCACTTGAGGGCTTGATGAGAAGCAAAACATGGCTACACCTAAAATTTTTAGAGTGAAAAATAAATGAAAACATTTAAAACAATATTTTCACTTAACTCAGCCTAATGGGTCCTAGTATTCTGGGTGGTACTCTCATGCATCCACCTCGAGGGGACTGGGGTTCAAGGAGCAATCAGATTTAAGACAATTGGCATTGAGCCTTGGCAAGGAGCTGAGACAGAAGGCCCTTTGTTGAATCCGGCAGCCCGGAGAGTACCTTGTGCTGAGCAAGATCTGGATTAAGGGCGGGCATGCTCGCTTGTCACAAATGTTTTATTGTGTGTCTGGGCAAGTCATTCTCACTTGTTAAGGAACAGCAAGGGTTTTGTTCTGCCTGGGCTTAAAATAAACCAGAAAAATCAGAGGGGCTTAAGGGAGAGGGGAGCAGCGGGAGGAAGAGTTCATGTTTATGATTTATTTTTGTTTGGTTAGCATTTTAGCTTTTCGAATAGGCAACTTCCTGGGGATTTTAAATCTTAGTCTTCATAAGCTCTGATTTTTAAAATGCTTTTTTATGCTGATCATTTAAAACACTATTGAAATAAGAGAGTCACTTGTTATCTCAGTATAAATGTCATCTTGGTAAAGTGCACTGCATACAATCAACGAGTCTTAACCCTGCCACACTATACGAGCTGAGTGAAGACAATGGGACTACTGAAGGAGAGAGAGTATTTTGAGTGGATGTTTCTTAGTTTTTACCCCTGCTTCCCTCTTTTAAAATATATAAAAACTCATAACGCCTTTATTTGAAATACCATGAATGCAATGAAAAGCAAATCAAAATATTGGAAAACTGCTTTCTTCCCCCAAGCTTCATATTTTCCTTCTTCCATGCTATCACTTTGTCCACGTCTACCACCCCCTCCCTGGGTTGTGTGGTCCCAATGAAAACCACTCATTGTTTAAACATAATCAGAAAACCTAGCCCTAGCCCTGTTTTAACTTAGCTGCCATCTCTAGTTGCCATAAGTTATGTATTCACTGGGCCTCCGTTTTCTCCGCTCTCAAATGTAGATGCTGTAAATTGACTTCCTATTTAATAGAGTTATTGAGATTCAAAATAATAACATACTTTAAGACACTTTGTGAATAAAGAAAAAGTAATAGTAGCTATTATGTAAGGTCTTCAACTTTTTTATGGAGGCATACCAAAAAAGTACATAGAGTTTACCCTTGAACAACACAGGTTTAAATTGTGCAGGTTCACTTATACATAAATTCTTTTCAATAATTATGCAGTTGGCTCCCCCTGGGTTTCTCATCCACATATTCCACCAACCATGAGTCAAAACCAATATTTTTATCCCTCATTGGGTACTTTGCAGATGTGAAGAACCAACTGTATATATTGTTCTATGTTGCCATTTTATATAAAGAACTTGAGCATCTTTGGACTTTAGTATCAGCAGGAGATATGGAAATAAATCTACCAGAGATAACAAGGGAGGAATTGAATTTGGGGGAAAGTCAGAGTCATACTCAAATTTTTTATTATATGCCCCTAATGCCAGCATTGTTCTAGAGCCAACTGTACATTGTAAAAAGGTGTCAGAAAGCACAAATTTGTGAAGATAATTACTTTGGGAGGAAGTCTTTGGCTTACTTTGAGTTCACCTTCCACCCCAGGAAAAACAGTGGGGCTTCCATTCTCCTTTACCTCTGGACATGTGAGAAGAGCATCCAGGAGACAACTCAGAACATCCTGGAGTTCACTCATTTTGGCAGAACCACAAGATTTGGGGAGTGGTGTAAGCCTAAGAAAACTAAAGCAGATTGTGGAAGAACATAGATGACTGCATAGGATTTAGCACAAGATGGGCAAGTATTGGCAATGAACACGTGTAGACCAACGATGAAGGATAGAAGGAGTAGGCTGCTCTTGCTTCCTATATTAGAACCATTTAGGAGGATGGTGGAGGGGGAAACAGGCTAAATCACTAGAAGTATGTGTGAAATATCCAAGAGCAGCTGAAAGAATCAAAGGACACACTGGAATAGAGATGCACCCCCCAATCAAGGTTCTCCTTGACCTGTAAGTCTCCCAACAATGACCATCACCAACAACCGATAAAAGTACCCCTAGAGGGAAAGATTCACTTTTAAGCATCCATGAGACACACAGAGAAAAAAAATCTAATCATCAAGTAAGAGTGCCCTACCCCCATTTCAATCCGCTCTTCCCAGATTTGACACTGGAGGCATCTGCAGTCTGCTGGCGTGGGAGACTGTAAGTGGGAAGAGGAGCAAAAGGCAGAAGCCTACTCCGTGCATTTTCTGAGACCAGCAGACACCAAGCAAATGTTGACAAGGGGGAAGAAATCTTTTTAAATATAGACTGAAGCATTTATTAATATTTTGACCTGGGCACATTCTGCTTACTGAAACTGCACTGTATTTAGTGGCCTAATGTGAGTATACATCGGTGTACAAGTAGTGATAAGAGAACTCTCAGGCTGTACCCAAGTTTCCATCAAAGGACAGTAGAAAACCTATCTGTCTGTCTATCTCACCTTGACTAAGTTTTAAATGGAAAGGCATGGAAAACAAAATGAAATTGCATCTTGATTATGTTTCTAATTACCCATATTTAACACATTTGTTATACGTAATTGGTTATAATGTTATCTTCTGGTACATCAACTACTAGCAGTGTTTCATAATAAACTGTGAGCCTCAAGAAACTTAGTCTGGGTCAGATACCAGGCTTTTAAATTAAAAACTGTTAATAAGCAGTCACTGAGCACCTGTATTATACAAAGGACTATATTAAATATTGTCAAAAAGCAAGAAAAGAAGGAAGACAAGTTCTCTGTTTTTGGATTAGCTCATAATACAATTATATCATTAAAACTTAGAACAATATTGCAAATTGTGAAAAATTGCACAGTGACTTATTAGTTTTCTCAGAAAATAGAGCTCAGTGAATCTGTCGTAAAATCAATCAGTGAAATGAACTTGATGTTCCATGAAATGCCCATGGGTGACTTTTCTACCTTCTCCAGCTCAGAGCTCTGGGATCCTGGAGCAGCACTGTACTCACTTTTTATTTGACCCTTTTATTTCCAGCACACTTACGTGCACATCCTAAACTGCTGCTTCCCAGGGGTCATCTCAGACAGTTTCTCATAGTTGCTCCAGGAAGTGAAGATGATCATCCTGAGAGTCGCTTGGAGCTGAACGGGTGGAGGGCAAGAAAATAGAGAATACAGACCCTCTTTATACCTACAGAGCTTTTCTAGAATGAGCATCATGCTAATTAGACATCTCATCCAGAAAGATGACATGAAATGTTGGACCCACTTAAGGCAATCTTGAACCAATTCAAAGAATTCTCCAGAGGAACAAAATATTTTCAGAGTATCAGAGAAGAAATGATACTGTTTGTTAGGAGCTGAATTGTGCCCCCCTTAAAAATATTCAAATGATGAAATCATAATCCCCATTACCTCAACATGTTACCTTATTTGGAAGCAGGGTCATTGAAGATGTAATTAGTTAAGTTAAAATGGGGTCCTACTAGAGTAGAGGATCTAATCCAGTATGACTGGTGTCCTCATTAAAAGGAGAAATCTGGACACAGAAACACACGACCAAGGAGGATACCACATGAAGACTGAAGCTACGCTGACACTTAACTGAGAAACTATTAGAAGCTGAAAGAGAGGCCTGGGAAAGATTCTCTCCCAGAGCCTTCACAGATATCAGGGCCTTTCTGACACTCTGATTTCAGATTTTGAGCCTTAGGAAGAGTCACACAGTTTCTGTTGTTTAAACCACACAATGTGTGCTACAAAGCCCAAGCAAAGGAACACACCCTTTCTTAGAACCAACTTATAAAAATAATGAAAGCATTTCAACACATACTCTATAAAGGTACAAAAATAATACTTTAAAATATCACAAAATTGGATCTATTCTCTAAGAAAAAGGCAGATGAATTTAATGTATATGCGTGCTTCAAACTCATGTCAATAGAAACTAAAATAAAAAGGTACATATTCAGCTCTGAAACCTTATTTTTTACTGTATGTATCGCATTTAAATGTTCCATTCACATATCTTCTTACCCACTTAGTCTGAATGTGCTGTAATAGGGACCCTGCCTTATTTATTTGTAATCCTTCCACAGAACCCAAAATGGCTCTGAGGGAATTGAGCAAAAGAAAAGAATTTTTATCAAGAACCTGACCACAGACAAGGGAGTGTTATTTCGGTTCATTTGTGACCCTAAACCATGGCTGTACATGTGTTTCCTTGTATTCTAAACACTTGCAATGAGTATGGATTTTCATCTATCACACTCTGGTGATTATATATATCACATTCCTTTATTTTCTAAGTAAACTTGTTTCTAACTCTGAAACCCTGTCTCAGTGATGGAGAGAAATGCGACCACACTCATGTGGAAAGTGTTCCAGGAGCACTGGCTTAGGGTGGGGTACTGCCCTGCAGTAAACAAGAGCCCCCTGACAGCTGTCATCATGGTTTCTTTGTGCCACTTGCTGCCCAGCCCCTACAGGTCCCCTGGACAAGGCTTCCTCTGCATCTGTGGCTGTGTTGACCACCAGAGACCTTTGTCAGGATGGAAGCCCAAGGGCTTGGGATTTCTTTCCAGGAATGTACCCCAATCATCCCTGTCCTGGGGACCTGAACAGGAGCAGGGTGACAGGCTTTCTTATACATCCCAGTCAAAAAACGCCTTCCAGCCCCAGGCCCTCTTCCTTCCTCCAGGGCCAGCCAGCTGCAGCTGCTGTCATTCGCAGCACTTCCCCATCTCCGCCCTAACGACTTAGTCCTGCAGAGCCCTCTCGCAGGCTCCTGCAGAAGCTGAGTCAAGGTCAATCTTGCCTTCTCTGAGAGGGAAGTCAGAAGGAAAGGCTGGTTCTCACCAATGACTTTCTTATTAATTCACCCTGTTACAAACTTTGTGTTTAATGTGCAACACAAGCCGACATTTTCACACACATTCATTTGAGTATCAATTAGTGAGACTCTCTTATAAACTCTTGGTTTATAGATTCCCTTCTCCCTTTTCAAAAAAAAAGTCAAGCTTTTGTGAAGATATGATGGCAGCTAGAAAAACAGCTGCACTGTCAGGATTATTTGTAGGGAACTGTGAGATGGATTTTACCTTAAGAAACAGGAGACGTGACACTCCCTCCTTAGCCACCTAGCGACCAGTTTCCCTGACCCCTGCCTGTGTACAGTATTTGCTTATCGTTGTCATGCTCTTGTGGAGAATGGTTGGTGCTTGGGGGATGGGGACACGGATTGGGAATATTTTTTGTGGTTCAGACCAAGAGCTGCTTACCAGATGGGCACAGCTCTGCCTGCACCACATCCATGAACACTCCCCACATAATGGGCAGCCACCCAGAGTTCACGTGAAGTAGGAAAATCAATCAGAGTAAAACCAAAGTGTAAGCTGGGAAAATCCCTCCAGTCTCCATTTACTCTTTCTACACTTTTATTTTCATCAAGCTTTGAAAAACCCGGCTAACTTTTCCATACCATTTACTGTCCCTACTCATTTGGTCGCCCCAGGGAGAAAGAAAAGCAGGAATTCCTTAGTTATTTCATGTCTCAAATGAAGGCCAGTATGCCAGCGTTGTTCATTACACCTCAGCAGACTGGCCTTAATACATCTGTGACCTATTAGAAAAATTGCCTTTTGGACCTTTCCTGAAATCTGCGAAAGCGTGTGTGTACGCGTGTGTGTACGCACATGCACTCATACATGTATGCACATGCACACGGACACTGGCTCAGGAACGGTGTGCAAAGAGTCAGCCCCCGTTGACCATTTTATTACTGTTTGCACATTTGGTGCGGAGCAGCAGTGAAGGCTCCAGCGTCTGCAGCAGCTCCAGCAATTAGCTCCAAATGAAACAGTCATAAATAGTAATTAGCCATTCCCTCAGTCATGTCCCAAAGCCTTTAAAAAATCCACAGAGAAATCAATGCATTCTTTTCTAAAGACCTATTACAGCGCACCACCCACTCCGCCACCGTTGCGCAGGAGCCTAGAGCGGCTGCGCCTTCCGCCGCTGCTCCCTGCCTGTGCCGGCCGGTGGGGCACCTCGAGCCGAAAGCGGTGGGTAGCGAAGGCGCTGCACAAGCAAAGGTCAGTAGGGCCCCTTTCACGGTAGCAAGATGTGGCTCCGGAGGAACCAAGAATATTCAACTCGGGAACACCCCAGAACAGGATCCTAATTAATACAGAACTGCCTCCTACATGGTTCTGCCTCCGAAGCAACAGTGAATCCAGCGGTGGAGGGAGGACCCTGTCAACTCCCACTTTACTCAGCGGGGATCTCTCAGCGATATGACGAAGCTACAGCACTATTTCAGTGGGGACACCAGAGCGGAGATCCCAACCTCAGGCCTCAGTTTCATCCCCTGTCTTGAAACGTGGATTCAAAGGCCCTGGCAGGCATAGCTGTGTGTTTGCCGTAAAGGGAGTTTGCGATAATGACAATTAAACCCTGTCATCCAGTAAGCAGGCACAGTCCATTCTCTGATGTGCTGATGTGCCGAGTGGCTTTGATGTGCCCATTCTAATTCTCACCGTCAGATGTCTGGAGTGGACCTCTGAAGCTTATCTGGCTTATTCCCTTGGCTTCAGTGATGTCTCTTCCGTTTCAAACAGATTTATGGCTAGTGAAGCCCGGAGCTCAGCCTTTTATTATCAACCATCTAGACCGCAGATTACCATTCAGGGCATATTTCTTCAGTGCCCACAGAACCTTGGTCGGGCCCTACCAGCGCCTGGGTGGACTGGCAGCGTTGTGTCTGTTCCTGAGGGGCTAGAGTGGTGCCTACAATGTGCTTTTGAAAAGCAGACCTAAGCTTCCCTCGGTTACCAGCGCTTTGCCATTGAGCCATCCCATCCTTCTAGGGGCAGCTGGATATAAGGGCAAAGGTTCAAGTCGGACCCCTGTGCTGGAAACATGGCTTTGCCACGTCTTAGAAGTGTGAAGTTGGAATTGTTTCTTGGTCCCGCTAAGCCACAAATTCTCAGCCCTGTTTTCGCATTAGTATCACCTGGGAAGTTTCAACAACCAGACCATGAGCTCTAGTACTCTTCCCCTGGCAGATTCCCTACAGACCATGAGGACAGAACCAGGGAGGTGGGTTCTGGTGTAAGTGCTTTTTAAAAAAATGCTTCTCTTGATTCCCATTCTATGCACTTACAATTGAAACCTCAGTTTTTCCTACCTGTAAATCAGTGATAGTAACGACCTACTTCCAAGGGTTATTGTGCATTTTTAATTGGACAACATGGGTAAGACGCCTGGAGAATACTAACTATATGGTCGGGTGACTGTAACTACGTTACTGGTTTCCATTTTGCTTCCAACACATTATGTCCAGGCCCTCTGAAGGCTCTGCTGTGGTGTGTCCCAGTGCACTCAGTTCCAGACTTCCAGGGGGCACATCTGCCTGCATTGACAGCGCATCTGCCTGTGTAGATAGATAGCAGTAGGCCAGCAGCTGACACAGGAGGGCATTGCAGCATGAATGCACTATTATTTCTCTACCTGAAATACTCCCTACCTTTGCTTCACATATCCAAATCAATCTACCCTTCAAGGCCTATGGCAAGTTCCCACGTCTCCTCTCAACAAACCAATACCCTTTAAAACTCAGAGCTCTTATAGTTTAGATCATTCACCTGGCAGGTCGTTATAACTACCCTTCCTCCATGATCTTGCATTATATTAACTTATTTGTCACTTTTGTTTGTTTGTTTATATTTTGGTTCCCCATATAAACATCATATTTTTACCTTCTTAGACCCTTCACAGAGCCTAACATAGTATGTAATATGTGGCATATATTTTAAAATAGAAATAAATCCTCTGATAAAGGGCAGAAAAAAACCTTTAATTTTGGTAAAACTTGAAATGGGATATTAATGGCAATATTAAAAAAAAAAAAAAAACACAAGCAAACATTTTAATCTAATGATAATGAACTGTATTCCCTTTGTTGATAAATACATTGTGGGTGCCAGATGCCAGAAAAGACAGTAAAGTCATACAGCAAAAGCTATGGAGTTTGGAGGCATGAATTCTAGTCCCAGTGCTGTTAACACCTATGTTGAGACCTTGAGCAAGTAAAGTCACTTTTACCATTTTCAGGGTCTGTAAGAGGCGAGGGTTGGATGCTGATCTGGAAGGCAGTTTTCAGCCCTCACTTTCTAAATGTGTGATTCTTAGATTTTTAAACATAAGTGTGCAAAGCTGCTGACATTGAGGTCCTCCCAAAAGATCCCACTCCACTGTCCCCTTGAGCAGGGAGGGCACAATTATGCAAAAGTGGAAATTCAGAGAAAGAGGAAAATTGAGCATCAATAATGAGAGGGAAACAAAGAGTGGGAGTGAAGCGTGATTTGTGGGCCTCTACTGCCCTCCTCAGAGAAAAGGGTGGCAGTGGGGCTGCAGGCGCAGCTTGGGGAGAAAGAGGCCAGAGCTGCGTCCAGACACACAGGCCTTTCCTAGGAAAACTGCCTTCAGTGTGGATTGTTGAGCTAATTGCTTTTGAGATACCAGTGGCCACTGAGAGTCAAGAGTACTGATTTGAAAATGAATCAAATCTTCTGGAGAAGTATTCAAACTAAGATTGATAAAGCAATTGCTGTGTTTCAATCTTAAGTAAAAGAGACTCTATTGAGGGACATTGTCACCTTCAGATAAGCCATCCCTTTCCTACCTGGTGACTCTTCCAATTAGTGCCTTAGAGTTTTAATAAAACCACACTTGGCTGCCCACAGTTTACTGGTCATAAAAAGTCCTCCCTGGTGGAATGCTGCCCACAGGCACCTCGTTATCTCCCTGAGTTTCCTTCTGGTCCACAAGGTGGGGAGAGGAGGACAGGCCTTGTCCTCCATCCTGCTTTTGTATCTGTTCTACCACTTTGAATGGGGTTCCTTTTTAGCTTGCCTCTCTGTGCAAGTCTAAGTCACTACAGAAGCCCACCTGTAAAATCAGCTTTATGAGGGCTTTTCCAACCCTCCCTGCCAAACTCAACTTTATAGATAAATAGAGGATTAAATATAAATACTCACTTTCTTTCCAGCACTATCTTCAAGCCACACTAAATTGACAGTAAAAGATACAAAGTCAAAACCCAAAACAAGAAAGAACAGGACAGGAGATAGCAACACTGGAGAAATTTAATCTTCAGTAAAAAGAAGGTACAGCTCTGTCAGACAGTTCAGTGGGAGAAACAGTGTTAAGGAAAGCATTAAAAAAGGAAGGGTTGTTCTCAATAGGGAAAAATACATAAAGATATTAAATGTAATAATGAACATATTAAGTGGTGGTAGCATGTAAGAAGGTAAAAACAATAAATCCTCATGTCATAATAGGTGGTTTAACATTTAAAAAGTAAGTCAAGAAACAGCTGTGCATATACCTTTTTAGAGAGGGGAAGTAAATGCAGGAAAATAAATAGCTAACAAAACTGAAAGTGAGCGATTGCCTTTAGGGAACCAAATATTGATGTTGTTGCTTTTGTTATATGCTTTTATATGAGAGTGATTACACTAGCTGCCTATATTACCTAAGTAAAAAACAAAAACTTCCTTTTGAAAGGCGAATAAATATCAATTCATCACTTCCTTCCATCCTATTATACCCTGCTAGACCTTCGGGCTGTACCATCCTTACCTATTATATTTTGTATTATAACTGTGTACTTTGTCTCACTAAGTGATTATAAGCTCCTTAAAGGGAGTGTTTTGCCTTGAATTTTCATGTTTCTCCTATGCTTCCTCCCAAGGGCTATTGAAAATGTGAGCATACATTTTTGGGAGTTGTCACATTAGGAGTGTGCCTGTTACTGACGGGCATCACTACCCTTCATAGCCTGTGCTTTGTCTGGTGTTCCTACTTAGCAAACAAATATCCTGCTCAAAACACTTTGAGAAATAGCAAGTAGTATTCTGTTAGACTTAGTATCCAATCAAAATACTAATGATGCTGAAAGGATTAAGATTTGTAAGCCAATAGCTGTCATTTACAACTTAGTATGAATGAGTTGAGTAGGAAATTAGTTAAGGCAACACGTATAGTGTGTTGGAACTCAAAGTAACATAAGGAAAATACTGTGCAATCATTATACTCCCACCTCCCAAAGATTCTGAGGCAGTAGTTCTGAGTTACAGATGCAGAAGTTGCATGCATGTAAAGCTTATCAGAATATTCTAATGTAGTCAGGTTTGGAAATTACTGAATGCTTAGAATTCACCACTGAAGGACAGTGAGAATAAAAAGTAGGAGAAAGAAGAGATCTTGGAGTCTTTAAAGGAAAACCTTTCACTTTACTCCATTTGTCTAGAGGTAATAATAATCACTGTCATTTGGATTCCAAAGACATTTTTTCCCTGCATTTGGATTTTGCTCAGTTGAACTCAGAGAAGGACCCATAGCAAGCTTCACAGTTGAACTTAGCAGGACAGTATCTGATATTAACACATACAAACTACCAAGACAAAAAAATTACTTTCAAATTCCTAAGAAAATAAGGGTTTTCACCATTAGTCTATAGATTTCACAGACATTTGGGGATATGAACACTAAAAGTTCCTTCTTTCTATGAATAATTATGTCTTTCTTTTAAACAAGCTGTTCCTGAAAATTGTATAATAAAATCTGTTCATTTCCAGCCCTAAAATATTTGCCCACAGGTAATATTTAAATACAGCTGTAAATGAACTCCAGCCTTAGATATGAAGATTTATATGTATGGTGTTATTAAATATTATGCTGTCTAATCACCAAATAGTGACTACATGGCCAAAATAAATGCTTAAATAACTACTCCAAGGTTCCATCTATCAAACTATCAAAAATTATAAAAGCAACATAATATTTTTATCTCCCAAATTAGCCAATGTTAGTAAGCTTATAATACCCTGTGTCAATTACATGCATAATAATTTCTACAACAGGATTTTTGTTATTAGCAAACAATGTAAATAACGCATGATATGAGAATAATTAAATAAATGGATAATGATTTATTCATTAAAACCATGTTTTCAAAGACTATAAAAAAACATGCGAAAACAGTCATCATAAAATAATTTTATAAGGCAAGGCATAAAAATCTATTTATAATATCATCAGTTTTATAAAACACACATAAACACTCATATGTAAATATCCATATACATATAAATATACATATATTGCACTGTAGCTAAATGCTGCTATTTATGGATAGTGAGACTATGGGCAATTTTAATTTTCTTTTTATCTTACAGTTTTTCTAATTTTTCACCATAAAAATTGTGACATATATATATATATATACACATTTTTTAATAGGGAAAATAAACATATCAGTGTTGCCTGCTCAGCAACACTTGCAGCTGCATGGACAACACACACCAAGTGAGGAAAAACAGTTGCTCAGGGCAATTGCTCCAATTCCAAAGAGACTTGAAGGCCTGATTCAATTAGGGGGAAAAAATCATTACTTTTTTTTTTTCCTCCTCTGAGATTTTTAAAAAATACATTGTCAAAGTAAGGGGTAGAGTAAAATAGACCACGTAAGATACTAAATCAAGAAGAAATAGATCAATTCTAAAAGGCTGTGTTTTGAAATTATTATAAGTGAACTTATTCACAGTGCATTAGGTTTTAGTAATAAAGCATCACCCTCTCTCCTTCTGTCTCATGGTTTCCCTGCTCTACCTCCACACTTCTGAATAGTAAAATAAATCAAATTACTCCAACAAAAGCATAGTATTCTCCAAAGGGAAGCCCGGTTGCCTCCCTTTATTCTGCATTGTGCTTGAATAAAGCACATGAGACCCTCTCATTGAATCGGTCTAAATATAAAGCCTTTGGAAATACTAGGCATCCTCTTCTTTCCAAACTCACATGCAATTTCCATTAATGTTAATAAGAGCTGCATGGAAGGATCAGGAAAAACCAGTCCCATTATATTCTATTACATCTTTATGTTATGAACTGGTCTCTTGGATGATAAATCAATGCTACTGCTAAACCGTATTTCTCTGGGGAAAATTCTCCCTGAAAGCTTCCTTCTTTGGGCTATTTTGATGTTGTCAAAAAGAAAACCCAAAAGACCACACATAAACAGAATGTTTTTGACCTCCAATGTCTTCAGCACCATGGATGACACTCCCCAAGATGCCAACTGCATGTTCCATAATTAGCAGCAAGTGCAATTTTGCTAAAAAGAAAAAGGAAAACTGCCTGAGGTACTTAACTGTATTTTACAAAGAGCCACTTAGCAGGTGGCATTTGGATAACCCAGAATCAAATCATGCCCACTGTTAGATAAGTCTCAAAACACCCAAGTGCTTCGGAGTCAGAGTGGCAGAAGTCTAATTATTATGACATGGCTCAGCCCTGTGGCTGGCCACACTGGAATGGCCTTGTCTGTTTTCGTTCCAGGAAGGGGACATTCAAAGATTCATGCCTTACTTCTCTAATTCTTACCATTTCCATATGGTAAATAGTTCACTGCAAATGTGTTCTTTTCTCTATATTTCTTTGTATTTCATGCCCAGCCTTATAGCTACTCTTCTGCTCAAGCAGCCTCTAAACTTAAAGTATCTTCCTTTCTTTCTCTCATATCCTGCCCCCTTTATGAGGGGAGGGAACACTTTCACCCAAAATTTTGATCTTCATTGTCCTCTTTCCTAAAAAAGTAACTTATAGAAAAACATTACAAATGTCCTGTACAAATTTATTTTGTTCATAAACAGGCAATATTATGCACAATTTGATTATATAAAGGACTTCTTTAAAAATGTTTTGCAGTACCACACTACCTCCACTCTTTCCCATCACTCACCTGAGACAAGTGGAATCCAAATCTTCCTTTGCCACTTACTAGTGATGGGGATTGATCACCAGTGTTTAGGGGGAGTATCTGGCAGTTAATTTAACCTCCCTGAAGTTCAGTCTCTTTGTGGATAAAACTATGAATATACTGATCTTGTGTGGTGTCTATAAACGTTAAACGAGATGATGTAGGTAGGGTAGCTAATACAATCCTTGGAAGATTATAGGTGAAAATCATGGTTGTCTTTCCACGTTTCTCATATCTTCCACTTTGCATTCATGTTCAATAAAATAAATTGTCACTCTAGATGAATATGTACATTCTCTGTTGTCAGAAAACAAAAACTGTAATTCACTGCAATTTTCTTCTCAGCTTCAGCTGTCAATAAATTTTCAGCCAAATCTATTACTCAAGGATTCTATTCTACACAATTCTTATTTCTGCAAGACTCTGCTTTCTTTTGCATCTTTTATATGAATGAGGACCAGTTTTCAATTAAATAATTTCATTCATATTAAAATGTTAAATATATAAATGCACATATAAATTTTCATACAAATTATGCATAGTGGGGAAAGCATTGCATTAAAGCATAAGATTGAGATGAGATATGCTCCCAGCTCTAACACTAACTAGCTTATATGCTTAAGCATGTAATTTAATATTAATAAGCCTTAGTAAATTAAATGATTTGCGAGACCATTTTAAATTATGCAATTATTCTGATCTTTAAATAGAGACACATTCAGAATGAAAACTCTGCTTCATATAATTTTCTTATGGTCAAATTTTGTCGAATTTTAAAGACAGGAACATAATGAACATCTCAAGAAAAATGTCTACTAATATTTCTTTAAACTGAGACCAATATATTATAATCCTTTAAAGAAACCACTCACCTGATCTTTCCACTGTTTTGTCCCTTTTAATGTAAAATTTTCTGCCTAGTGAAGCAAAGGTATCCACCCATGCCTACAATATAGTTTCTCTTACTGGAACTTACTTATTCAGTCGGTGGTTATTTGCAGAAAGGGAAATATGTCAATAAACAGAAAGTCTTTATAAATAAGAACAATAGATTTTCTACTATGACTCTCTTAGCAACGTAATTTTACCCATTTTCAATCATTGTACTTATTTCATTTTCTCAAAATGACCTCTAATACCTTTAAAACAGATTTATCAGTTTTAGCTAGACTTAAAAACACAGGAAACATTAAATGGTACATCATGTGTCACCCAAATAAACTAATTTCAAATTTGACTTTCTCAGAAAAAAAATATGTATTAAACTTTTTAATTATCCTTTTTTAGATATGTATTATTCTAACAATACTTCAATATAGAAAATATGTTTCAAATATGAATGAAATGCCAGCAACATTAAATTATGTAAATTAAGGAAAAAGAAAATCCAAGGTTTACTTATAATCTACCTCAAAACTATGTGTTCAGGAATCCATATGTTATTTCCTCTGTTAAATGTTTTTCTTCGACATATGCTAACATGCTGTGCTAGCAGGTTATCAAGTGCAAGAAGTGAATTGTATCCATTTTCTTTATCATTTGCTATATTAGGATGTGAGGAAAAGCATATTGCAAATTCTGGCTTAGAGAGCCAGAAATTTAGCTCTACCCTTTAATCTGTCATTGAGTGGCTTCGTAAGATTAACACATCGTTTCATGTTTCTGTTTAATTTTAAGTTGCTCAATGTTCTATGTTTGTAAAACAATCATTGCTTGAAAGAAAATAAGAAAAAATGGATAGTTTCATCCAGATAAGAAAGAGAAGCTCTAATAAAAAAATTGCCTCAGTTACATAATTTTTGTGAAAATCAAAGCTCTTCAACAACAAGAAAAGACAACCCTAACAAAATTCTCAGCAGACTTCTGAGCACAGATGGTGAACCACAAGAACCTAGCCTGACATAAATATTGCATAAGAACTTTAGATCTGAGTGTTTCCCTCAATTTGATGTTCCCAAACCAAACTTTATGACTGAATGGTTTTTGGTATTTTTTGTTTGTTTGTTTTTTACAAAATCAGGGAACTTTAAAAACTAGAAGTTATTGGGAAATTACAGAAAAGTGGGTTATGAGAAGGGTCAACAACAACTTGTCTCAGCTTGCCTAGTCACTTCCCTGGTTTTCATACTGAAAGACCTAGATTTCAGGACAACTGACGTCCTATTGGCCTAAGAGCCTGGATCTTTTTGTTAATGTTATTTGCATATCAATATGCAAATGGTTTATTGTCCTGTGGCTTTTATCGGGCCCAATGCCTAATGCTCCACCATTAACCATTTCTTGCCCCGAGCTGTTCACCACCCCACCCCCATACACATATTCACACTCCTACCCCTTTGTCAGGATATACAAAAGGACTAGGATTCTCAATTGAGGAGGAATCTGGTACAAAGACTGAAATTGCAGTGATTTTTAGTTTTAGATAATAGACAAGTAACATTGGAGTTAGAGATAAAAGCATTGAAGAGGTAGTATTTATTTTTGTTATTTTATTATTTTTACTTTTTGAAGCTTCTCTTAGTCCATTTTAAACTTATAAGACATTAGATCTGAGAATAAAGTAGGTATCTACACATAATGAAAAGGGGAAATGCAGGTATTGTCAATTTTTACTATTACAAGTTTTAGTTTTCTATAGTGGCTTTCATATCTTGTTAGAAGAAAACAAACTAAAAGGCCAAATGAGGTGGCACAGAAAGGACCATTGATGCAGCTGGTTGAAGGATGACCACCTCCTTACCTCCCAAAATATTCAAGTCCCAAACCCTGGAGACTGTAAATGTGATTACTTTACATGACAAAAGGGACTTCGAATATGTGAATAAACTAAAGATATTGAGATAGGAGATTACCCTGGATTATCCAAGTAGTCCTTGAAAGTAATACTAAATGTCATTTTAAGAGGAGGACAGAGGGAGATTGGACACAAAGGCTGGTAAAATGACACTCCTGGCTTTGAAGGACAAAAGGAGCAGGATCAAGGAATGCAAAGAATGCTGCTCAAGAAAGTAGAAAAGTAAAAATAAAAAACGGTTCTTTCCTAAAACCTCCAAGCAAGATTCTTAATCTTAGCCTAGGGAAATTGACTTCAGACATCTTACCTCCAGAACTGCAAGAAAATAAATGTGTGTTATCTTACGCAACCAAGTTTATGGAAATTGCTTACAGCAACTAACACAGAACATTTAATTAAAGAAGCTTATAATATGTTAGAACTAGGGAGAAGACAAGTGAAAAAGGCAAAAAGTTTTCAGACTGAATAAGATTCATTTTCTTGGAATGTTAGAATGATATTAAATGCACCCATGAAGTGAATAAAGCTAGTTCTGGTTGATTCCTTTGGAGAAAGAAATTAACAACAGAAAAGCAATGGCTCTTGACACAAAGATATTATCAGTTAAATTTTATTTAATACTATCTATGATGTTATGACTTTTAAATATAAAAGTCATAGACATACCTATTACATAAAATATATATATGTACACCCCAATTGAAATAAACAACTATGTAGAATATCATTAAAACCCAGGAAAAACTATCTGAGCTCTTACAGATTCTAAGCAAATTCTTTGCAAAAACAAATAAATAAACAAGCAAATAGCAGAGTTCTTTTTCACTGAAGTACTTATCAAAAACAAAACACATACACAAAATATTAACAATCATAAAAACAACAAACATTACTGCAATAGAATTCTCTTAATTGCTGATAATATACTATATTGACTGAAATCCTTGTCTCTTTCCAATATTCTTGCCTCTTTGGTTAATATTGACAAAAGGCACATTTTGTTTTAATACTCAATTATCTAAGATAATGCAGAATTAAGAAGACAGCAGGCCTGATTGAAATTCTCCATGAACCTAGAATGTGGAATGATATTTTTTATCCTCTACCAACCTTTTTCCCAGCCTCCTCTAATATTAGAATTGACTGGTGAAGACAATGAAAATCCCAGATTAGACAAAACATATAATTTGTTTAAAAGCTTGAAAGTGCTATCAAAATAAGATATAATATATAAAATTACTGGTAAAATATTGTATAAACAAAGCTGGAAATTCAGGGAAGTAAGCAGATTTCTGAAGTCAGGAATAGTCTAAAAGCTTTTCTAATCTAGATATTAGTTCTTGTTTTCATAGTTCTTCACAGCACTTGGGAGAGAAAACAAAGTTCTGTGCCCTCCAAATGGTGGTTCTCACAGGACAGCTTCTAATGGAAAGCTGAGCTCTCCAAAGGGTTGAGTCCTCAGTGTAAATACAGAGCAGAAGTAAACCAGACGGTATTCCATTTCCATTCCATTTCCAAGAAACCTTGGTGCAAGGTCTGGGAAATAAGTTACAACCTGAAAAGTTGTAACTGCAGACTGGACCTCCAAAAAATGTATAGTTGCAAATCATAGTACCCATGGCATTCAATATTATCTCAAGTAATTAAGTCAAAAATATTTTGTAATATTAGCAGCCCAAAGTACCAGCAAGAAACAAATTCAATATTAACTACAAAAAATACATCTCCTAGGTGTCCTAAGACTAAAAAATATTTTTCCAAGAAAAATGAGTGCCTCTTAGTTAAAAGAGGCAAAGAAAGAAAAGAAAGAAAGAAAGAAAAAAAATGTTGCCTTGACTGACAGCTAACAGAAACAACAGATGAAAGGAGACCCTGAAAATATTTTTAATAATAGAATGACCGAGGATAAAATACAAAGTTATTTGATTTGACAATCCTTAAAGAAGTAAAAGCAAGCTTAAAATAATATGTAAAGAATTAAAACAATAAAATATAGCAAAATAGGTCCTCCAGAAATAAGTATAACTAAAATTTAAAACTAAATGGATAAATTTATAGTTGATTAGATACAGCTAATGAGAGAATTAAAAAACTGGAAAGTAGGTTTATTAAAAAGTTATCCAATAGGCAACAGTAGAAAAACAAAAAGATCAAAAAGACCATAGAAGTTAAGACACAAACAGTTGAAGAATAAAAGTGAGGCAAGCATTTAATTGAAGTCTAAAGGAAATAAACAGCAGAGGCAATATTTGAAGGATATTGGATACTAATTTATGGAAGACATTATTCATAGGTACAAAGAAACCAATGAATCTCAAGTAGAATATTTTAAAAGAAATCCACATTGATTTATCATGAAACTGAAGAACACCCAAAACAATGAAAAAATCTGCAAAGCTCCCAAGTGAACAAACATATTATCTTTTTTAAAAGTAATGACAGATCTACAACTATCTTTCCAGTAGTCATGCTATAATTTAGTGATAGCATATTAATCTTAAATGTGAGGTATAGTAACTGCCAACTGAACATTTTATACTCAGAAATAATGACTTCAGGACATAAGCAAGCCTGGCTTGTAGCTCAGTGGAAAGGTGCCAGCCTGCAAACCCAAAGGTCACTGGTTTGATTCTCAGTCAGGGCACAAACCATGTTGCAAGCCAGGTCTCCACCCAGGTCTGTAGCTGGAAGCAGGTGAAAGGCAACTACATATTGATGTTTCCCTCTCTGCCTCTCTCCCTTCTCCTCTCTCTAAAAGTAATAAATAAAATCTTTAAAAAAAAGACATAAGCATATATTATTTTCAAAAAAGAAAAACAAATAACTTACCACCAATAGACTGTCACTAAAGTATTCTCAAAACTATATATCAATCAGATGACAAGATACAAAAATAAAAGAAATTAAGAAAACTAAAGTAACATTGAATAAAAAAATAATCTAGTGTGAATTTGAAAGCAACAAGAAATAGTTGAAATGCATGAAAGCAAAAGCATATAATATGGGAAAATATAAATTGATTCAATGTATAATAAAGTCCTTATTATTAACTTTAGACTCTGATATGTAAAATTGGTGTAATTTTGGGATAACCACTAAATGAAGAGAAAAATGTGTGAAATCTACAAAACAGTAAAGGGAGAAATGCAATGAGAATAATACATCTAAAGAGAGTGAAAGGAGGGATAGAAAAAAGAATTATAGCATACTTTGGACAAAAAGAAAAGTATATATGATGGACTATAGAGTAAAACTTTATCTGGGACTCAATAAATCAGTAATTATATCAATAAATCTAAACAAAATAAAACCTTCAATTATAAGACAAAGATTGTCTAAAATTTAAAAATCCAACCAAATACTCTTATGAGAGATATAATTAAAACTTAAGAAAATAGAAGCTTGAAAATAAAAGGACAGAAAAACATACACCAGAGAGTTTTTGATCAAAAGAATATTAGTGCAAATTTTAACCAAAAGAATATTAGTGGTATCTTGCTACAAGTAAAATACACATCAAAAAGTGATAAGTGCCTTGGCTGGTGGCACAGTGGATAAGGCACTGGCCTGTGAGTCCAAAGGTGGCTGGTTTGATTCCCCAGTCAGGGCACATAACCAGGTTGCAAGCCAGGTCTCCAGCCAGGTCCCCAGCTGGAGGCATGTGAAAGGCAACCATACATTCATGTCTCTCTCACGCTCTGCCTCTCTCTCTATCCCTATCTCTGAAAATAATAAATAAAATCTTTTAAAAAAAGAAAAGTGATAAGCATTAGTATAAGCAAGGATATTTACTGAATAATAAAATGTTCGTTTCACCAGAAAGATAGAACAATTATAAATAAGTATATACTCAATAATATTGCTTAAAAGTACACAGGGAGAAAATGGAAAGAAGTCCAAGGAGAAACAGACAATCCACAATTACAGTAAGTGACAAAATTCAACACACTTCTTCCATAATTTGTAAAATAGCAGAAAAAGAAAAGCTCAGTAAAGATATAGATTTGAAAAACACAATCACCTAATTTGATACAACAAAACTCATACTTAAATAGATAGTATTTTAAAAATAAAACAAAGGTAGAGCTGTACTATGGGAGGAAATATCTGTTACATACAAAGAAAAAGTTAATATCCATACTATTTTAAAAACTTTTACAAGTAATTTTTTTTTAAAGCTAATACAATAGAAAAAGAGGCTAAAGCCTTGAAGAGTTAGCTTACTAAGGCAATGGATGCAGTGGGGTCTCCCCCCAGAGTAATTCCAGCAAATCCTAAGGGCATTACTCCTGTTGGCATAGACTCCAAGCCAGGTTCTCTGCTTATGGAAGAGTCTACGAATACAATATTCCTTTATAAATCCCTTTTATGCTTAGCTAGCCAAAAAGATATCTGTTTTGTTTTTGTTTGTTTGAACACAGACTGAGTGGCACAAATGTCAACATGCGGCCTGTATAGTGAAGCTTAGGCACCACTGATTCTCTACAGACTTCCTTGAGCAGCAAGTTTCACAAAGCCACCACCCGCTGACACCTTGCCATCACCTTCCCACATGCTAGCAGGTACCAGTTCTGCTTCATTGTTTCATTTGAATTGACTCCCCCTTGCCATTCTTTCTAATAGTATCGCTTCAGTCTCTCCAGCATGCCAACTCATTCAGAGTTGAGTATCCTCACAAGTCACTTTGTGGAGGCATTAACCTCTGTTCAAGAAAAGAGTATACTTTCTAAATCCCACTGATGAACCTTCATGGTGGCAAAGATGCATCAAAGTGTAGGAAATGAAATTTCTAGGACCTATCAGAGACCACTTGCAAAATAGGAAAAAAAAAAAACAAAAAAAAAAACCCCTCATCTTTCCCACAGTATTGTACTTATATTTCCTGGAAGATTAGAAACATAAGAATGAAATATCCTTTTTCCTAAGAACTCTTTCTTCCAAATACAAACTTGATCTTGAGCTTTTGGCCCAAAATTTAGGCTTCCCAGAAACACTAGCACTGACTGTAATGATTTGCCTACAAAGTCCATCCTCTACTCTATGGCCTTGCCTATTTTATTCCACCAAGAACACTTACAATTGTGCCTACAAATGATACTGCAGTTCTCTAAAAAGAATGAAATGAAGGTTTAAATGTAAGCTGACCCTGCAGAGCAAGCAGGTCCTAATTAAAGAATGAGGTCACCGAACTGAATGCACACACAGCAAATGCCTCACTTAGCAGCATCTTTCCTGCCTCCAAGATTACGGCGGCATTGTGTCTCCAACCGCACCCAGTGCAGTCCCATCCTCCTTCCCTTTGTCTTCCATGACATATTCGAACCCTGTTCCAAGTTCCTTCAGAGCACTGCCCTAATTGCTGTCAGCTAATTCAAATCAAGATATACTCATTAACTCCCCATTATGCTTATGAATATCCATCCTGGAAGCTTTGAAGTTAAGCAGATTGGCGTTTCTGTGTAGTCTCTATTTTATGCTCAAGAAATTCCCTGGCAGGCTCAGTGTCCATGGACAAAAAACAGGCTGTTGTTGTATCTCTGGTCCTGAATGAAATGAGTGAGCACAAATCTTTTGTTTCATCAGTCCAAATTTCTTGGTTAATGGAAGAGATAAAACAATATGACTTCACAGGTACTTGGTGATTTTGATGTGGTCTGTGAGGGCCTATGGGTATTCATATATTCACAAATTACATGCTTGGTTTGTTTTGAGTACGTACTCAGATTATGCACACAGTTGGATTCTTTCCTTCATGACTGAACCCATTGCTTGTGGAACAGATCCTTCCCAAAAACCAGCTTGCACCTCTGCTCAGGTAGGTTTCAGGGAACCATTTGGTACTTCACCCCTAAGTAATGTTTGCATATGGCTTCCTCATTTCCACATTACCACAAGGAAGACCCCTGCTGCTCTGAAGACAGCCCCATGCATTCTGCCCTGTGTAGTCACCACAGAAAGCTTCATCTCACTAAACTTATGCTGTGTTTTTAGATTTATAAAATGCTGCAATCAAAATTACAAAAATGGTTCACCCTTAGGACCGCATTTCTTATTTTCTTGTTGTTGTTGTTAATGTGGTGTGTTTTTGTTACTGCTGTTATTTTAGTTTTTCTACGCTCTATTTTTCCTCAAGGTGGACCTGAATTATATAGCTCCACTGAATTTATTAATGACCTTTTAACGTTCTTATTTCCGCTAGCTAATCTTTATGCCTTTCATTCTCCTTACAAAAATATATTCCTTCTCTGAGTTTCACTTCGGATCAATTCTCCCTATTCAACATATCTCAATCTCTGAAGGTATCTTCTGTTTTATTATTGTCTCTTCATAAAAAGAGAGTGTATTGTGGTTTTTATTTACAAGTCTTTGCTTTATATTTCTTTACCATAGTATTTTGTTACATTAGCCCAATGCCAATAGGAAAAAACATAAACTATTATTCTAATCCTTTTGTTAAACTACATAAAATATCAACTCCCCAATTTAGCCTTCCAAAGCTCCTCTTAACAAGCTCCTGTTAAGCATTGGGAAGCAATACTTTTAAAACCCCATAGGTTTGACCTACTGCTCTCTCTGTTTCTTGTTTCTAAATGTGTCATGTTTCTGTCCACATTTCCCAATGTATTTTACATTGCTGTTTTAGAATAAATGCAAGCTTTTGTGCTAGTTAACAGCTTTAATGTAAGTCCAACTTGGGGATATTCTATGCATGGGAATAAAAATGTCCTGCAGGTTAAACACTTTGGGTTCTCTAATTAGCATTTCACTTGGTTTTTAACTACATGTTGGAATCTTTAGGATTCCAATAAATAGCAGCCCCTTTTGCCTATCCAAGAGCCGAACAAATTGTGAAATAAGGCAAAGAAGTGCTAGATGAAAAAACCAAATACTTTTATTTGAAAAATATATAATACTTCATGGATTATAAGGCATTTTGCAATTTCAGAAATGATGACTATGAGACGTAGATTGCAGTTATTGAAATGTGCCAGCACCTGTATTCCTGATAAAGAATAGGTTGTAGAATGTGGCTTCTATCTTTGGGAAGGTGTCCTTACTAATAATAAAATCACAGAATCAGATTCCTACACAGGCACAGATGGCTCTAGCCTGGAGCAGTCCAGGTAAGACCTCTGCATTCAGCAGTAGAAAGCATCCACACCTTGGTGGCAATCTGCTCCTTATGCTAGATTGCAAGAGAAGAAGACTGGGCTATACCAGCCCATTCGTCCTTCAAATCTCAACTATCTACCTTGTCCTTGCCCTGCTACCCCAGGCAAAGAAGGACTGAAGTGCAAAGAGAAGCCAGGAATGTTCCAGCAAGAGTTGCTCCTTCTATAAGGAAGAAAATACCAAGAATGAGGAATGAACATTCCCTCCCTGCCCCACCATACTCCTCCTCTTGATGCCCCCCAATACTGTAACTTTCCATATGAACTGTTGCCAAAGAATCTCAGCTACAAAACAAACATAAACCTAACAAGCCCTGAAGTCTTGAGGTTGCAGAGAACAGAGATTGTTATTTAAGGACTGAACTCCAGCTCCCCACAGCAATGTATGAAAGGCAGCTACTCTTTCCCCTTAGAAAAGGCAGAAATTACAGCCACCTTCCCTGATTATTTTGCTTTGCCACACCACAATCTTGGTCCCAGTTCTCTCTATAAACTTTCCTTTCCAGACAAGCACATGGCATTTCACAATACTATTAAATGTTGTCTCATAAGAAGACTACCACAATTTTACGGGCTGAGTAACCAAAGTATAAGTTACTTTACTAGTCCACAAACAGCCATGATTTCATTATAGAAAACACAGGGAGTGCTAAACACTGCATGCAAAGTTTCTCCATACTTTACATATTTTTCTGCATTTCTGTTTTCTATTCTATCCATGTACAACAGTATGGTAATTACAGAGGGGAGAGAGGTGGATGGAAGTGGGAAGTGGTATGGGAGGATAAATGGTGATGAAAAAATGAAAATTAGAAAATAAATGAAAAAGTAAAAAGTGGAAAAGGAAAAAAATAATAAAAATAGATCTCTATAATCTTTTTTTTTTTTTTTGCTCCAAAGTGACTTTTTTTTTTTTTGCAAATATTTCCTTCATTCTGTGAGCTTTCACTTTCTTTTTTTTTAAATTTTATTGTTGTTGTATTACATCCATCCCCTTTTTGCTCCCCTCTGTCCCCCTCCCCACCCACCCATTCCCCCCAAAGTCAATCCCACCTATTGTCCATGTCCATGGTTCCTTTATACTAGGTTTTTGTCTAAGCTGCTCCCCTTTCTTGCCTCTGCCTCCCCGCTACCCCCAACCCCGTTCCCCCTGACCACTGAAGACCTATTCATTGTATTCATATACTTGGTTCTGTTTTGCTTGTTGTTAGTTTTGCTCATTATTTTAAAAAAATATTTTATTTATTATTTTTAGAGAAAGGGGACAGGAGGAAGGAAGAAAAGGAGAGAAACATCAATGTATGGTTGCCTTTCACCTGCCTCCAGCCATGGACCTGGCTGGAGACCTGGCTTGCAACCTGGTTATGTGCCCTGGCTGGGAATAGAACCAGTGTTTTTTGGGTTCATAGGCTGGCACCTTATCCATTGTGCCATGGTCAGCATTGTTGTGTTTTAGAGTGGTATCTGCTTAAATGGGGCTAGGTATGAAAGTCAACATATCAGGTATATGTTGTATATGATGGAATCTAAGACTCTTCAAAAATTCTCAATGGCATCTTTAAATCCTCAGAACACAACCTTTGAACTCTTAAAAGAGCACAATTGACAGTATTTCTCTCTGCATTTTGTATTAGTCCTTCTTTTCCTATGGAAAGTGAGATCAAGAGATGTTGCTTGAAGAAGAAAAAAGCAAGGAAATAAGAAAAAAGATTTTTTTTCCCATTTGGTTGAATCTAATTAGGTTAAACTTACATTCAATGATGTTTAAACTTTATTTCATTTACTTTACAGATATTGACTGGTCACATTTTAGGTTTAGGAGATGCATTTGCAAACCAAATCAGTGAAAATCTCTCTCCTTATGAAATGTATATTCTGTGATGGCAACTATAATTCATGGATTTCTAGCTTTACAGAAGGAGGGAATTTTTTTTTTCATGATTTCTTTAAGTTTGTCTCAGAAAGTATAACCGAAGGAACCTTTGTTCTTCTTTCTGACACAGTGAAGAATTACAGCTCAGTGAGCCTATTAGCATGCATGTGAAGTTTATTAGTGTTAAATTCTAATGGCAGAGCGAAAGCAAGGGTGGCAAAAGCAGGGTGGGAGGCCCCCCAGTCAGAGGGTGAGTGGTCAGGGCCCCCCCTGTTTTGCCAAAAGAGCCAAGAGAAGAGTCCTCTGTTCTAAGGACTTGTATAGTTGGTGAGGTGATGATGAAGAAGCTCATTCTGATGGGAGGGTAAAGATGGTGCCAGGTTTTCCAGGAAGAAGTGCCTACCCAAATGTATGTATTGTGTAGGGATCTGTTAGCCAAAATCCTCATCTTGCTCTAGACTCTATTTGTTCATTTTGCATATGTGACAGGAGGCAGGCAGTTAACCAAAGTTACTTTAGGGGCTTTTCTTTGGGCACTGTAGTTCCCCACCTCCTTCCTCTTCCAGGCCTTGTAATGAATACACAGTCTCAAGGTTTTCCTTTTCCCAGCTAGTGGAGATGATACACACAGATTTTCAAGGGCTCCCCCCATGCCCTGTCTTGTTGTTCAGCATGCCTGGCAGCCTTATCAAACCAGGCTCAGGATTACCAGGTCAACTAGGCGAGGCATGTCTTCTTTTGCTTTTAGCCTCCTATATTAAGTTCTTTGTTAGATTGTAATGGAGAGGGCCTGCCTTTATTTCCCCTCTGGTGGTTCATTCCCAGCTGCTGCCTAAATGTTAAAAGATGTTGCCTGGCAACCAAGATGCCACTGGGCAGCCACAGCAGTGCCATCTCAGTTCTTCCTACGCTATCTCTGTACAAGGATATGAGAAATATTCTTCTGCTTTCTTTAGTAAGTCTCTTATGCTGTGTTTGGGTTTCTTGTTTTTGTTTTATTGCAATGCCATGCTGAGTGCATTATAAGGCAGCTAGTTTATCTGGCTTATGTTAGCAGACCTTATCGATTGCACATTGCAGGTTTCCATATCCATAGGTGCTCACTGGGTTTTCTGTCCTCAACCACCAACTCTTCCTATATACACACCTCTGAGTACATGCATACAATATCTAGGATCTGTCTGGCAAAATAATAGTTTAATGTAAATTCTAGACTTGATAAAATTAGTATATTGTCTCTTGAGTAAATTTTTATATTACCTAATATCTATCCAGGTTGCCAAATCATGAAAGAGAATAATTACCAGAATTTTTTTATGAATAGAGTATCACCCTCATGATATCTCTCCTGTAATGCAAAAAAAAAAAAAAAAGAGGAAGAAGAAGAAGAAGATATTACATTTTCACTACCAGATTTTCTCTAACTCATCCATTTCTAAAATTGCTCTGAGATCTGACTTCCGGTCAGAGATGTAGCAACTCACTGTGAACAGCACAGCAGCCTGAGAATATCTTTTCTCATGTTCTCTGAGGCCCCCTGTATGTGGGCCTTCTTTATCAGAACTGTAGCCATCTCCACTATAACATTCTTATGGTCCTTGTCTATTTCCCCCTGGATTGTTTCTGATAACAATGTGCCCTGCTCTGTACCTATCTCTTGTGACTGGATCACATCCATGTTTGAATGACCCTGCAGAGCAAGCTGAAGTCTGTGTTTCTTTCATACCTGCCTTTCATTCAGTCAACTCTGGGCTGGGTGAGACCACCATAGCTCGTAAAGAATATTTAAGACTCCTACTGAGGTGAACTTTTCTGATAGGAACATGCTTTATATTCTCCCCAGTTAGGCCATGAATTACTACTGAGTACACTCTGTGTTACTAAAGTAATTGATTTACAAAACAGCTTTCATGTAGCACATACAAATTCACTCTTTTGCTCAATATAAAAGATTTTCAAATGCAACTGTTTGGTGAAGCAGGAAGCCTGCTGAGCTGAAAAGCAAATACAGCTATCTGATTAATTGATTCTGACCTCATAAATATTATACTTTGGGGGCTCTAATGGAACTACCTGAGGGTAAATCATATGGTTCACCTCATTCATTTCTATCTATAATGACAGATGTACATTATAAAATGTCATTGAATATACTGACAATAAATGAGGTATAACATTAGCATCTTGATTCTGTGGTGGGGTATTTATGAAACACTTTCGTTAAATGATTTCAACAGTAGTTAAGAGTATTACAAAATTATTTACTATACATTGTCCTTTTTTATTTCAATCTATCTCAGCAAATTGCATTGATGTTCTTTCAGAAAAACTAAAATTTCTACATTTATAAAGCACATTTATTTTTTATGATGTGAACTCTCTCCCACATAATTAATGAACAATTGTCGACTATTGGTAGCAAGAAAGTTTTGGCATTCCGTTGTTGTGTTATTAATGTCCTTTGTTTACTCAAATACAGAATATTTATTCAAATAAACAATAAAAATATAAAATTTCAAAGTTCAATATGAGTCACAAGTCAGGAAATATACCACAACTTGATAGCCTTTCTTAGCATTTATAATCTAGGTCTCATGATAATTTTGAAGTTATTTCATTTAAAGAAACATTTATAAATGTTAAAAATCTAGATAACAAAAGATAAGTCAAAACAATTTTACATATTGATAAGACATATTTTAACATGACAGTATATTTTATGTTATTGTACTAACATCTTCCTGGCAAAAATTATTTCACATGCTCTGTGAGCTTAAAAATTTGCAAATTTCAGTGAACATTAATCTTGTGATGAAAGAATGATTATTTTAAAGATAACTTAGCTTCAGAAAAAGGCTAAAAAGGGAATCAGTGTATTTGCCAAAAGAAGAAATTTAA
Source organism: Noctilio leporinus (assembly GCA_004026585.1). Taxonomy (NCBI): domain Eukaryota; kingdom Metazoa; phylum Chordata; class Mammalia; order Chiroptera; family Noctilionidae; genus Noctilio; species Noctilio leporinus. Next base: position 119,730 of record PVIW01001760.1, on the reverse strand, counting down.
TATGTTCGAGGTGCCATTATTCTTTTTTGTTTGGGTTCCTGGAACTTGGGGAAATAAAAGAAAATCTATTTTCCAAATGTTAAATTAGAAAAAAAAACATGCAATGCTTTTTATGAGTTGAATATTTGTGGATTTGAATATTAAAGACAAAATCACCCAGTGGCAATATGGTTATCATTTTTATAAAGAGTTGATTTTTGGCCCTGGCTGGTGGCAGAGTGGATAGGTGCCGGCCTGCAAACCCAAAGGTCACTGGTTCGATTCCCAGCCAGGGTACATAACCAGGTTACAAGCTAGGTCTCCAGCCAGATCTGTAGCTGGAGGCAGGTGAAAGGCAACAGTATATTGATATTCTCTCTCTCTCTCACTCTGCCTTTCTCCCTTCCCCTCTCTCTGGAAATAGTAAGTAAAATCTTAAAAAAGAAAAGACTTGATTTTATTTTGCTACAGTTACCTATATATTGATATTTTATTACATTTACACATTGGAAGGCAAACATATTTAACCCCTACTCTTCAAGTGAGAGGCAGTAATGTAGAAAAGTTATGAAGCTTGAATATGATTTAAAGAAACTAGTGGCCAAACTGGCTATAAGACTTTGAATCTAATTTTCTCAAATAGGTATGTTTAATCTGCTCCCCCCTTTTCAAATCTGTTAATTATTATTTATTTATATGAAATACATCATTGCCTACTTTTCTTTATTCTATTACAGTTGTCTCAATTTATTTCCCTTTTGCCCTCTCCACCCAACTTACCCCTCCAGCCCAGAGTCAATACCCTCTTCATTGTCCGTGTCCATGAGTCATTCATACATTTTCTTTGACTATTCCTTTCCACTTCCTTTCACTATCCCCCACCTCTTCTCCTCCGTCAGTCTATTCCATGTTTCAATGTCTCTGGTTCTGTTTTGTTCATTAGTTTATTTTGCTCATTAGATTTTAGTTACAAGTGAGGTCATATGGTATTTGTCTTTCATGGACTGGTTTATGCCACTTAGCATAATATTCTCCAGTTCCATCCATGCTGTCACAAAAAGTAGGAGTTCTTTCTTTATTTCTGCACATAATATTCCATGTGCAGAAATGTACCACAGTTCCAAAATGTACCACAGTTTTTTAATCTACTCATCTACCGATGGTCATTTGGGCTGTTTCTAACACTTAGATATTGTTAACAGCAATACTATGAACACAGGAATGCATTAAATTGTTTTGGATTGCTTTTTCAGGATTCTTAGGGTATATTCCCAGCAATATAATCACTGGCTCATGAGGCAGTTTCATTTCTGATTTTTTCAGGAAATCCCATACTATTTTCCACAGTGACGACACCAGCCTGCATTTCTACCAGCAGTGCATTAGTTTTCCCTTTTGTCCACATCCTCACCAGCACTGATTGTTGTTGATTTGTTAATGATGGCCATTCTGACATGTGTGAGATGATATCTCATTATGGTTTTAATTTGCATCTCTCTAATGGCTAGTGATGTTGAACATTTTTTCATGTCTATGGGCCATCTGTATGTCCTTCTTAGAGAAGTGTCTTCAGGTCCTTTGCCCATTTTTTGTTTGGGTTATTTGTCTTCCTGGTATTGAGTTGTATGAGTTCTTTATATATTTTAGAGATTAAACCCTTGTCCAATGTATCATTGGCAAATGTGTTCTCCCATATAATTGATTCCCTTTTCATTATTATGGTTTCTTTAGTTGTGCAAAAAGTTTTTAATTTTGTGTAGTCCCATTTGTTTATTTTTTTCCTTTATTTCCCTTGCCTTAGGAGATATATCAGCAAAATATTCTTATGTGGGAGATCCAAAATTTTACTGCTTATGTTTTCTACTAGGAACTTTATGATATCACACCAGATTTAAGTCCTTTATCCATTTTGAGTTTATTCTGGTGTATGGTGTAAATTGGTGATCTAGTTTCTTTTCTCTCTCTCCTTCTCCCCTCCCTCTCCCTCTCTTTTTTGCATGTACCAGTCCAGTTCTCCCAACTCTATTTATTGAAGAGACTTTTACTCCCTTGTGTGCTCATGCCTCTTTTGTCATACATTAATTCACCATACAGACATGGGTTTATTTCTGGACTCTCTATTCAGTGCCACTGATCTATGTGTCTGTTCCAGATAATCTTGATTAGAGTGGCCTTATATGGTTTAATATAAGGTATTGTGATCCCTCCAACTTTGTTCTTCTTTCTCAGGATTGCTGAGGCTATTTTGGTCTTTTTTTGGTTCCATATAAATTCTTGGAATATTTTTTCTAGATATATGAAGTATGCCATTGGTGTTTTAATAGGAATTATGTTGGACCCATGGTTTGCCTTGGGTAGTATACAAATTTTAATGATGTTACTTTCTCCAATACATGACCACAGTATGTGCTTCCATTGGTCAATATCTTCTTCAATGTCTTTCTTCATTGTTCTATAGTTTTCCAAGTATAGGTCTTATACATCCTTGATTAAGTTTATCCCTAGGTATTTTACTAGTCTTGTTGCTATAGTAAATGGTACTTTTTTTTTTTCTTAGTTTCTGTTTCTGATAATTAATTGTTGGTATGAAAGAATGCCACTGATTTCTAAATGTTGACTTTGTATCCCAACTACTTTGCCAAATTTACTTATTGGGTTGAGTAGTTTCTTGATGAAGACTATATGGTTTTCTATTATCTTATCATGTCATCTATGAATAATGACAGTTTTACTTTCTCCTTTCCAATTTGGATGCATTTTATTTCTTTATCTCGTCTAATTGCTGTGGCCAGAACTTCCGGTACTATTTGAATAACAGTGGTAAAAGCAGGAACTGTTGTCTAGTTCCTGATCTTAAAGGAACTGCTTTTAGTTTTTGCCCATTGAGTATAATGTTGGCAGTAAGTTTCTCGTATGTTGAGGTATGCTCCCTTTATTCCCATTTTACTGAGTGTTTTTATTATAAATGGGTACCAGGTTTTGTCAAATGCTATTTCAGAATCTATTGATATGATCATGTGATTTTTGTCTTTCATTCTGCTTATGTGACATATTACGTTTATTAACCTGCAAATGTTATACCATCTTAATATCCCTGGGATAAATCTGACTTGATTGTGGTGTATGATCTGTTTAATATTGCTGGATCTGCATTGCCAATGTTTTGTTGAGGATTTTCAACTCTATGTTCATCGGAGATATTGGCCCGTAATTATTTTTCTTTGTTATGTCTTTATTTGGTTTTGGAATTAGGATAATACTGGCTTCATACAAAGAGTTTGGAAGTCTTCCCTCTTCTTGAATTTTTTTAGAATTGAGGAGGATAGATGTTAGTTCTTTGAATGCTTGGTAAAATTCACTTGTGAAGCCATAGGTCCAAGACTTTTGTGTCCTAGCAGTTTTTTAAATTACTATTTCAATTTCACTAGTTGTTCTCTGACTATTCAGGCTTTCTGATCTTTTATTTAGTTTTGGAAGATTGTATATTTTTAAAAATTTCTCCATTTCACCTAGGTTATCCAGTTCCTATGCATATAGTTGCTTGTAGTAATTTCTTATAATCCTTTGTGCTTCTGTGGTATTGGTTGTTTCTTCTCCTCTTTCATTTTCTATTTTATTTGGGTCTTTTCTTTTCTTTTTTTCTTAATGAGTCTGGTTAAGGGTTTGTCAATTTTGTTTGTATTTTCAAAGAACCAGCCCCTGGATTCATTGATCCTTTGGGTTTTTGTTTGTTTGTGTATTTGTTTATTTGTTTGTTTTGCCTCTATGCCATTTAATTCTGCTCTGATCTTGATTATTTCCTTCCTTTCACATGCTTTGAGCTTCACTTGTTGTTTCTCTAGTACTTGTAGCTGTAGGTCAGTTTGGTTATTTGAGATTTTTTCTCTTCTTTAAGTAGGCCTATATTGCTATGAACTTCCCTCTCAGGAATGCCTTCACTGTGTCCCATAGGTTTTGGGTTGTTGTGTTGTTCATTTTCATTAGTTTGAAGATGCTTTTTGATTTCTTTCTTGATCTCATTGCTAACCCATTAACTCATTGTTAATTGCTACTCATAAAAGGTGAAATTTTCTCTTCCTTTCAATACAATAATACTTAGGCATAATACAAAGTGATATACTTTAAAGTCAAATGTTCATTACAAAACTGACTCATGATTCATGAAAGCTAGAGTTTATCCTGGCTCCATGTTTTGATTCTGATTGTGACCTACTGAGTGAGGTTGAAGGGGAAACGTGAAAGAACAAAGAATAATTTTCCATCCAATGGCAAGACTCTTCTACTGCTCCTTCCCCCATCCTTCCAAAGTTCCTCATTTACCTAGACTACCTTGCAGTTTTCTGAGGCTCCACCCTTAATTTCTGAATTTCCCTAACACTTAGAGACTGCTTTCTGCTTGTTCAATCCTATTTATTAGCTCTGTGTCCTTGGGTTTCTAGTTCCTCATACGTAAAATAAGAAGAACAATATTACATAATTTTTAGGATTGTCATTAAAATAAATGTAATGAGACCATAGTGAGTGACATTTAGACAAAAATAAAAGCAGTTAATACTACTATTATTTTCATTACAAATAACCTATTATAATCAATCAAATGAAAGAGAGTAAGTGGAAGAGGGGAAAATATGAGACCAGATGAAAGAAAAAGAAAGGTGTGTTTTGTAAATAAATAAGAGCCAGAAGATAAAACAAAACTTGATTTCCTAGGTGTTGCCCCTTTCCGATCTCATCACATACCATTCTCTTCCTTATTTTATGTATTCCAGCCACACTGAGCTCCCTGCCTTTTCCAAATACACCTGAGTTTCTAATACAACCAATACTTTGCACATTCCATTCCTCCTGTTTGAAACAATGTAATTGTCCATCTTCCAAAACATGGAACGATTATTGGCTGGCTTTACAAAGTTTAGAAAGACATGTAGTCATTCATAGGCACATTTTGTCTGCTGTGTTAGATTTCAAATTTCTTAAAGAGAGTTATATTATTTTTTTGTATCCTCTATGGCACCTACAGATGTTTATTGTACTGAATTGAATTTCCAGTCTTGCTTTATTTGGATGTGTGGGGAAGCAACTACATGTCATGAATTACCTAAATTTCTCTTGAGTTAAAAATCAAATGCATTCTTTTTGCATTCTTTCACCCCATTTTCATTTGCCAATATAGTTACTTTGGAATAAGATAGGCCACTAAGTTTTGTGATGGAAAACTGTATTTTAGAATCATGTAGAAAGTCTTTTTAAAAAGTAAATATCAGAGGATAAGTGAATTAGAATTTTTCTTGGTGTGCATTTCAAGGAGGTCAGGGATGGGAACACTGGGTATTTTGTTTGTTTTACAAGCTATTTCAATGTTAAGCCAGAGTTGAAGCACTGTTTTGAGGCCATGAATTTGTAATTTGGGGAGAAACAAGTCACCAAGAATTGTCTGCCTGTGTTTCAAATCATCTAAAAGCCAACTTCTTCAGCCTCACCCATAGCACAACTTGGGGCCTATCCTATCAGAGAAGGGCAGAGTTGTAAAGCCAATATATTGGACACTAATATGTGATTAATAATTTGTAGACTTTGTGTCAATGACACCTTTCCCCCAGGCATAGGGATTACCCTTAAAACCAGAGTAAGTGACTTGAGAGGCAAATCCCTTTTAGCCGAATGATAATGAATACGTGTAGTATAAAGAGTTTGGCTTTGAGGTCAAATAAAATAGAAATTGATACTTACCTGGCAGGGGGAGATACCATGATTACAAAGGTGGCTTTCCCAAGGGGAAGCTTATCCATTGCACTCTGGATGTTCTGACCCCTGCAATTTTTCCAAGTGTGGGAAACTCGACTGCATGCTTTGTGGTAGTGGGAGACTGTATTTGTGCTCTTCACTGCTACCTCTTCACCCTCCAAAAAAGAGGAATTAAATTCTAGTCTAATCACTTATTTACTATAGACAAGACTCTTTGCCTACGTGAACTTCAATATTCTCACATGTAAAATAAGAGCAATAATAGTAACATTCAAAAATTCTGGCCATGACCTTTAATAATTATCTTCCTTCAAATCTTCAAACATAGTAGATGATTTTTATGAAATACATTAGTTCAGGGCTACAATGAAGTCATGCTGACCTTATTCTATAAAAGCAACAAATCATGGCTTGCTGTGTGTGAGTTGCATCCTTGAATTTTAGTTGTATCTGTTAGCCAGAAATGTGTATGTTTATAGTTTGCCTTTTAACAGACACAGAACATTATGTTTTAAGAACATTTTATGTTCTTAAAAATCCTGGACTTGCATCAGCCAGAGTCTTTGAGAATCACTCCTTCCCACCCGCACACCCATCTTCATTTCCAGTCTTCATCCCTTATACATGACACCTCTGGCAGGGTGCCTGGAAAGAAACTCATGACCCATAAAGTTAACTTACCTCAGGAGTAGTAGACAAACAGGCTTAATTTAACCCAGAAGACACCAAGAAATATTAACTTGGAAATGGAGACCAGGCTGAGCTAATATATAGACAGGCTAGAGAACTATCATTTATAGTCAAGTGTACAGCATTCAAGCACAGATTAGCTCACTCAGAGGGCAGGGAGCCAGGCGCCAGGTTTCCATGTTAACACATTGTTGACCAGTGACCAAAAAAAAAAAAAGTCTTGTTTTCAAGGCCAAATGTTCTTTGTTGACTGTTAACGAGTTAACTCATGCTTGCACTTGCATTAACTTTTGCTATATCATTGCCGGTCAACAATGTGTTAATTATAAGATAACTGGTAAGTCTCCGTTCCGTTCCACATGGTCCAAGGAATTTGGTCAGCCACAGGAGTGTATATCCATCTTGCTCCGATGCAAACCCTCATGAACGAATTTGTGACTCAGATAAAGGTAATGTAATATGTTCAGTCATAACTTCAACCCTCCCCACACATTCCTCTCAAAAGAGAAAAGTTAAAGCTTTATCACCTTTATGTGAGTTTGATTCCTTAATTACCTCCAATCTAGGACAATTATTTTGGTGTGTGTGGATACATGTGAACACATTTTTAACAAGTAAGGAGGAAGTGAAGGTACTCTCTCAAACACAGTGCTCCAATGTCTTATTTCTGCTGCAAATTTAACATACATGAAACAGGAAACAAGAAAAATTTTAAATGTGAGCAAAGTGATAGCTACGGGAAAAGAAAGCACAGAATCTGCAGTTACTATCAGCCTGTCTTATTCAAGTCTTTTCACGTCACAAATTGGCATTCATGCCAGAGCTGGAAAGGAATTACTGGATAGGGCTGGAAAGGAAAGGGCACATCATTTCCCCTTTCTATTGTTAACTACAGTTTACTAACGCTTTTCAGAAATAATGACTTCCCTTGGCTTAAGATAAAGCATAGCTCATAAATATATTACGGTTTTCAATTGTGAGTTGTAATTGTAACAAGAGGTACTGCATAGTCTATTCATTCATTTATTTAACAAATATTTATTCAGTCCCTGCTATGCACTGAGGATTTCGCTAGCTGCAAGCAATTTGAAGATAAAGAATATGCAGACTTCCAAAGAGCTTATAGTTCTGAATGATGCATGGATATGCATATAAATGACTTCAACACCACGTGATGTTTTTTATAGCCATGTAGCATTGTGTACAATTTCATCAAGGCCACAGTAAGGTAAACTGAGAAGGTAAGTCTAGCTACAGTTGTGAGTTCAAATGTAAAAGTTAAACACAGTAAACACTTGAACTGACATTTGAAACAAAATAAGAGTTTGCCAGACAGAGCAAAAGGAAGGCATTGTAGCCTAGTGAAAAGCATGTAAAGGAGATGAGTAGACTTTGTAGTTGCAGCAAGATAAAACTTGATGCTGAAAAGATGAGGCTAACAGCAAAACCAGGAACCAGGATCTGAGTTTTCTCCTGGAGGATTAAGAGTTACAGTAGAATTTAGAGCAGGAAATAAAGGCAGTTTCAAGGCTGAAATGCTAAGGTGGAAGCAGGGGAACTTATTGAGTGTAGAGTGAGGGAAGCAGGGGTGTTGTCTCTATGGTCCCGAAGGAAGGAAGAGGGCGGTGCCCCGGGAGATGGAGCAGGGGAGAGGAATAGGAAGGGATGCAGAAACACAGCAGGCATGTGAGGATTAGGGGCAAAGTTGTTGGATTTGGGCAAACCTAACAGAAGCACATTAATGTGAACAAATTCATTATGTAGTTTCCAGGAGCACGTGGTTCAACTATTGACTAGTACTAATTAAAATAGTGTAAGATAGCCTATATTTGCCATGATGGCATGATGACTGATAGAGACATGATATATATGAGATCTGTCCCAAAAGTATCAATCCAACATCGATATGATTAAAACCGTTCGCAATGCTGATACTTTTGGGACAGACCTTGTATATCCAAACATATTAATATAAATTTGTATGGTTGGGTTGAGGGGAATGAAATGAGGGGAGATACAAAAAAAAAAAAAAAAAAGTAAGGATAATTTCTATCTCTCCTTTTCCCCCCTATAGCCCTGGATATCCATTACTACAGACAGTATTTATGGGTGGGAAGGTACAATCAGAAAACCTAAGTCAAAGACATCACTCTGTACAAATTAGTTCTCTTCTCTTTATACACACTTTATAAAATTTATGACCAAGTGAATGAATCTTCTTTTTAAGAAAAAAGTCAGCAAACTGTTAAACATTGTAGATTATAATATACTCAAATCTTAACTGTGTGTTTATTGAGTACCTACCATGGGTCATGAATCTTCTAGGCCCTGTGGAAAGAAATATAAACAAGATATGATGACCAGTATTGAAAAAATGAAAGTAAAAACTCTGGAATTCAAAGTAAAGTATAGTGTATCCCCAGGACATGCTTCTATTCCCCAAAGATTCATCATTCATCCTGGAACCTAAAATAATCTTAATTTCTACATCTTGACTCCTCCTTCCTGTGATGGTAAATTTAATGTGTCAACTTACTTGGAAGGTGTTTTTGGATGACATTAATGTTGAGTTGGCAAACTTTGAGTAGAGCAGATTGCCCTCCATAATGGGGGAGGGCATTTAATCAGTTGAAGGCTTGAATAGAACAAGAAAAGCAGCCTCCTGAGCAAGGGGAAATTATCCAAGAGACTGCCCCCACATTTTACCTGCACCATTGGCTCTCCTGGGTTTTCAAGGGCCTGCTCTTCCAATAGGAACTGCAGCATTGGACCTGCTGGATTTGAGCCAAACAGCCCACATTACAGATTTTGGATTTGCATAACTGCATGAGAAAATTCCTTATAAAAAATTTCCTTCTATACATAAATACATTCTATTTGTCCTGTTTCTCTAGGGAAAAAAAAAAAAAAAAAAAAAAAACCCAAATGCATTATTCTCCTCAAAACCTCCATTTCCTTTTCTCCAACAAGTGGTCAGCAAGATCTGCCTATAATGTACCATTCTATAATACAGAATGGTAAAGTAGCAGGTGATAAAAGTTATCATGAACACACACATACATGACCATACATTTATGCAAGAAATGTATTTGAATAGCTGATCAATTTAATTTATAATCATATAACTCACTTCTGTATGAGAGGCATAGTCATTCCTAGTCAAACTGCTATGCAGTTTTTTCAGGATCTTTTAATTTTTCCCCTTCAACCTATCTATGTTAACCAAATCAGGGCCTCCTTCTAAGCTCCTGCTACCTCCTGATGGTGAAAGTTGAGCCAGTTTTCCCTGGAATAAGGACCCTCCATCATCCTTCCTACTACTTCATAGCCTGAATTATCTTTGCCTCCTGGCTCTTTATATCTGATGTCCTTCCATCTCCTTGCTTTTCTCCCACACCTCTGTCCTTTCTCTGGGTAGCGCAGGCAATCTAGCAACATTCAATCCCAGATTCTGAGTCATCCACCAAAGACGACACTAGTTTTGATAAAACTGAAGGCACTTTTAGGCCTGTGTTTGGTTTAAGGGAACCATATGTACATAGAAATATGTATATGAACATGTATTGGCATACATGATGTAGAAGTATATACAGAGTGGACTTGAGGAGAATTATAATATGGCTTGTTCGGATAAAGCAACTACAAAAACATTTAAGTAATTCCATTAGAGGCTATTCATACAGAAGAATCACTCTTTAAGGCTGAGTGCAAAGTGAGAAAACTTTGGTGCAGACCATGGATGTCCTTTCAAATGTTGTTGTAATTATGGCTGGAAGGAGAGCACTTTCGCACCTGGGGGACTTGCTCAGGTTAATGCAGAAACACTCCACTAAAGGCCCCTGGTGTCTTTCTTTTCACAGCACAGAAATGGGGGCATACGAGCCCCATGCCTTGCATCAGGCAGCACCATAAATCAATGTCAACTTTAGGAAAAGAAAACCAAAGAAGTCTCTTGCCTTCCTGTCCCCAACCTGTTTTCTTAACAGTGCTACCTGCACCACATCCTTAACTAGAGCTGACCTTGGGGATCCAAGCTGCATAGAACAATACATGGTATGGAGCAAATCCCAGGAAAAGAAAGCTGGTGCTGGTGTGAGCTGGGAAATGCAGGGCACCGCTCTTCTCAGAGGCCTCTGGGGCCCCACTCATATTCCAGGGCAAGAGAAGGGGAGGGCTGAGTAGGGCCCAGGCCCTTCACTCGCATCCAACCGCAGAAGCTCGACTCTCTATTATTCAATATGATCCTACTTAATTTTTATCTATGGAATAGGATTTCAAAGAATTTTTAAATAAATATATTATTGTAGGATAGTAAGAACTGCATTAAGAGTTAGAACCACGGAGTTGCAGTATTGTCATGAAGATTTTGTCTTTGGGTGCTTCTGTTTCTCATTGAGATAATAATGTGAAGTTCCTTGCCCTCCAAAAGATTAAATGAGTTGATGCTCATTTAAGGTCTTTGCAAAACTGGAAAATACTATACCAATATAAATGCAGTATTTGTCACATGAAGCTGACTATGTAATAGGACCCTTGTTGGGGGTGTGTCCCCAGTTTTAACGGGCTCTATTTGCCTGCCACCAGGGATGACTCTTAATAACAGAGTTTGGTGAAAAGGAAAGGTATTTTGTTCATTTGAGGGATACACAAATTATATTAAAGGCACAATTGGGCCATTAAATCCCACTCCCTTTAAAAGCACCCAAAATATATGGCCCTGCCTGATTAGGCAAGTTTTCAAACAGATCAGCATAAGATAACACCTTTCAGAAACACAACAGTTCAAAACTTAGCCTTCTAGTTATAAATTCAAAGTTCCTGGCAGCTGCTATACCCAATTAGGGGAGTATCCTGCACACACTCCTCAACTCTTATACCCCAGACAATACCCTACCTCTGCGCAAGCTGCATGTCTCCCTTTCCTTCTTCATTCCCCCTTCTCAAACCAGGTAAGTTCTCAGGCCTCGTGTCTGTCTATGGGTCAAACCAGGGGAGCTAATGGGTCTCGACCTGCAGTTCATCTGGGAGAGCAGAGAGAGACTGCACGTCTCTGAATGTCATTCCAAAGAGCCCCTCTGCCTCTTCATTGGGGAAGGCCCAAGGTTGATGGCTGCCCCCTATCTGAAATCCCCTTTGATGTAGTATGTACAGTAAATAGTTCTGACCACTGACAACTTTGCATAGCACTATAAGCCTTTTCAACACCACCCTCCTATTTCCTTGGTGCCAAAAGAACAAAGACTAGTCCACCTGGCCTGGCCTCACCCTCATCCCCAAACTGCAGAGTGGGGGACTTTGGCTTTCTCCCATTCTGTAACAATGATATGTCACCTTTTTAATAAAAATGCTTCTATAGTGAAGCTGAAAGCTAACTCTTACCTCATCCCCTCCACAGTATCAGAGATGTGGTAGAATGTGTAGACTCCAGGCTAGGATGTTATTCCTTTGTTCTCTAGTTTATAGCAAGTTGCTTGGTTATTGTTCTTATGAATTTGTTTTAACATCAGAACATTTTTTTAAGTGAAGTTGATGTGGAATATCATTATATAAAAAAATAAAATAAAATAGAGTAAAGGAGTTGAAATATAAGGGTGAATCTAGAAGCTTAACACCCACCCTCCCACCCCCCACAACCTGCTCCAGCCACTGTTGGGGTGTGTCAGAGGAATCATAGGTCTCTGCTAGTTATTGGTGAATGACTCCCTTGGGTCATATTTACACTGTTAACACCACCTCTCGTTCTCTAATCTGATACTGAAATTTTATTTAACCCCTAAATAAGTTTATTCAATGATTTCCCCATTTGTTCAAGGGCCAAGGTGGTCATTTGGAAATTCATAGTGACATTTTAATTTAAAATACTTAATTTTAAGGTTAACATTTAATTGCTATTTTAATTAATGAATTCAAATTCAGTCCGCCTCAACAGCTTCATCTTTGGAATAAGGAATTACCTTTTTCATTCAAGTAATATTGACAGGGCCAAAAACTGGGGTGGCTGACTCCCACAGATAAAAGATGGTCAGGTAACTCAGGCTAAATTAACCACATTTTTTCTATTGAATCTTAAAATGTTGAGTTGAGTTGCATGGGATATTAAAAGAAAAAAGTATAAAGTGCCTTTATCTTAGAGTTGGAACAGAATAGTCTCAAGAACTTGAGGCTAGAAGTCTTGAGCCAAATTGGCTCCTATTGTGTCTGATTTCTTTCCCCTCCAACCTCTTTCTCCAGTATTCTTATCCATTCTCTAAACTACTCCTTTGTCCTTCTGAGTGAACCTCTTTTGTTTAACATAACCGGATTCTTTTGGCTTGTAAAACAAACAAAACCAAAAAAATTCTAACTAAATCCATAGCCTTAGTAATCCTCCTATTATACTAGACTACATTTAACCACATAAACTCTAAAAATGCTAATCATTACCTACAATATTCTGCCTTGTGATTCTTATATGCAGATGTTGTACAGGGTATTTTGCATATGTTTTATATTTTACTTGCCACACAATACAATAGGCAAATATTACTTTCTTAGTTTTAAAGAGAAACATGTTCAGATACATCATATAACTTCTTTAAAATTAGATAGCTAGAGAGTAGCTTAACAGTTCAAAGACAGATCTAATATATTTTTATACCTTGCTTCTTTCAACTTGCATACTTCATTGTGAATTGAATTATTTTGCTAAAGGAATGCTTTACTTAATGTCTTAATTATAATTCTAGAGTTTATTGTATTCATTCTAGTTACTAAAATAACAAAAATTACTAGAGGATAAATTTATTTATGTTTTTATGTTAAGCAAGATATATTAATATAAACATATGTATACAATGTTAGCATTGTTGATACAGTACTAGGAGATGCCCCATTTTACATTTCCTCTAGACATTCTTAGCAAAAACCCTTCATCGGCTAAACATTTGCTGATTAAACATCATTTATCTCTCCTGGAGGTCAGGAAGAATCATGTTGTTTTATTAGTAATTTTGCTGATATGGATGAGATTGTGTTTGGTTCCAGCTTTCAGACAGAACTATTTCTTCAATTTCCTAGAGGTTTTGGGCAATATCTGGCATTTCACGTACTTTAATCTTAACTCTTGATCTTTTCTTTAATTATTGTTATTTAGGAAATGCAATGCTATGGACGGAGAGAAGTAGTCAAATATTAAAGAATGTATCTTTCCTTTGACCTTTGTGAGTGGCAATGATGTGCATTAAAATTTGATCTGGACTTTCTCTAACTTGTCTCACCTTGCAGATAAACCTTGTCGGATATCATTCATCTTTCAAACATAACCCCAATTTTGTGGAAAATGCACTTGAATATAACACATTTTAAAATTAAATCTATTAGAATAAATGCCATACACATAAAATACAACATAGAATATGTGTTTGTGTTATACACTCATAGTTTCAGGAATCTCCATTCATTCAAAATATTCCTATTCTCTATTAATAAGAATTTTGTTTCTACTCACTAATTTATGTTTCCCATCAATATTGATTTGAATTTCACCTACTACATGTCAAGAATTTTATTAGGTACTCAGTAATGAGTAAAACAAATATTGTCCCTGACTCAGGAGTTTGTAGTCTGGTATCAGAATAAGCAACGTATAAACAAACAAGTAGAACAGTCGACTTGTCCTCTGATGGGCACAAAGTAGTGGACTGCATGTGGGAAGGAGGCTAGTTCAGCTAAGTGTGCTCATTTTACATTACTTACTTCTTCATATAGTTTTCCCACATATTGTTCCCTGGTATATGAAGAACACGATGCTTAGGGAGAATACTGTACTGAAATGAACCAGAAACAAAGGGCATTTCAGGAAAGAAGAAAAGGGCATAGCAGTTTCCAAAAATCCATTAATCCCTGTGGCTGGAATAGTGGACAAATGGAAAGAGCAGCATGAGGAGAGTTCTGCGTGGGTCAGTCATCCAGGGCCTTGGTCAGGTGCTAGATTTTATTCTAAGCATAATGGAAGCTAATTAGGAAAGTGAGAAGGAGTGATTTATGTTCCTATGTTTATTCCAGCTGTTGGGTTGACAATGGATTGGAAAAGATACCAGGCTATAGCAGTGGCACTGGCAGAAATGGTGCTGGATGCGGTGGGAGTGATGGAGATAAAAGAAAGTGGGAGGATGAATGGAAAGAGGGGGAGAAGAGAGGTTTTTCTTGGTTTTGTTCTTAATAAATAGAATAACTTTTATGCAAATTTTTATGAATACTTTTATTTCAGATAAAAGAGTAAGTATAAACATATCCTAGATTCCAGTACTCTGAATCTCATACCTTTCTCCATATTCAAATAATCACATTCAAACGTTGATAAGTACACACAAAGACACACAAGATAATATTAGACACACCTTTTTCCACCTTGCTTTTTCACTGTGGAAATCCCTCTAAGTTTCATTGTGTAAGTTTCACCCTTTTCATTTTTTCCAATGTATGGTTGCCTTTCACGTGCCTCCAGCTACAGACCTGGCTGGAGACCTGGCTTCCAAAATATCTATTAAAGCTCCAATCGCTATTACCAATATATGATAAAAAACTTCTCTCCACACTCCCATCAACCATCATTATTTGTTTTCTCTTTTTTTAAATAAATTTTTTAAATTTATTATTTTCAGAGAGAAGGGCAAGGAGGGAGGAAGAAAAGGAGAGAAACATCAATGTATGGTTGCCTTTCATCTGCTTCCAGCTAAAGACCTGGCTGGAGACCTGGCTTGCAACCTGGTTATGCGCCCTGAGTGGGGGTCAAACCAGTGACCTTTGGGTTCACAGGCCAGTGCTTATCCACTGAACCACACCAGCCAGGACTTATTTGTTTTCTTTTTTGGCTATCTACCCTCTTTATATGTGGAAAGCCTTCATGTAGCAATGTCTGCACACCTAATGCCACCAAAACCAGACCTACACTGAGAAGGTAGTGACATAAAGACTAGCTGAAGTAAAGAATTTATTCTGGCAGAAATGGAAAGATTTCTGTATAGCTTTGAAAGGAAGTGATGGAAATAAAATCTAGTAAGACTCAAATCTGGTTTTAGACATGTTAAGTTTAAGGTGTCTTCTTCATGTCCAAATAGAGATTACCAGAAGATAGTTGGGCATATGTCTACAGGTCAGAGGAAACATGTGGGTGAGGTGTGAGAAATCCATCACAGAGGTGATGTGTAAAGCTACAGTAATGGGGGACATCATTAAATGCGAGAATAGAGAAAAGGAAGAAGCAATCTTAGGCCTGAACCTTGAGGGACTCCAAATTTAGAAGCCAGTCTGCAGCAGGATAGGGTGCCCAGCAAACTTTAGAAGAGCCTGCAAGAAGGTGAATCAGACCACCTTGAAGGTAGGAGGAAAAAACCACTTTAAGTTTATTGAACAGATCCTATCAATTAAAGACAGAGAAGTGTTCACTGCCTATGACAAACAATCTCGGAGATAATAGCAAGAGAAGTCTGTGTTAATGTTGGAGTGAAAAATAGATCAACACACACTGAGCAGGGAATGGGGGAGGGAAGAAAGTGAAACATTAAGGAAAGGACACATTGAAGACACATGCACGGGCCTTTATTCCCTCATCCCGTGTCTTGAAAGTCCAGGAGGCAGAATTGCATAGAGTAAGTATAAAAGAAAATGTAGGGCTAGAGGGAATTTCATTTGACCATCCAGGTTTTTGAAGAAGGCGAGCATGACAGGTGACCCTACACCACCTACCTGGGTGTGGTAATGCACTTGTGACACAGAGAGGGCCTAGCTAGCCTTCTGTGACTTTTTCTACCCCATTGTGTTGTACAAAATGAGTTCAGGGCCCGCAAACCTGCCTTGCGGCAGGTGAGGTTGAAGGGGAGAAGAAAATCATGAGCTGCCTTGTAGGTGTTATCAACCTGCCATTAGGGTCCTGCTGCCCACTGCCACCCTCTAGGCAATTTTTCAGAGGCCAAGGTTTGGTGATAAAGGAATGGAGTCTTTATTCAAGAGCAGTCACTTACGCCTCTCAATTAAGGCTAAACTAACACCTGGGTTCTCCTATCATTTCCCCCTGTAAGTTTCTATAGGGTTAGCTTACAAATTCAAACAAAAGAGAAAAGCCACACAATTGTAAAAAAAAATGGCAGGCTTTTGCCTCAGAGGTCATCCTCACTAGAACACTGAAAGAAGAATAACCCTGACACGCTCTACCAGGCCAGCCCAACTTTTAAGCTGTGCCCCAAGTTCCTTCCCATACAAAATACAGTTTGTTGGGAAACTCAGGCAGCTGCAGCACGGCCATCCAGGCATCCCCAAGGAGGAAAAGCCTGAGAGCCAGAGCCAGAGCCTGAGAGCCAGCTCAGGAGCCAGAGAAGCTCATAAGTCATTGAGCTTTTCTGCCAGTCCGGTCCTTGCCTGCCTTTCATTGTGTCAGCAAACTCCTCCAACAGTCCCTCCTACTTCACCCTAGTGATCTTAATCAGATCTTTCTGTGTCACAGGGTCACAAGTCTAGAACAGGGCTAGGATAAAAGATGAGGCAGAATATTTAAGCGATCTGTAGTCTCAATGAGCTCTAAAAAGAAGTGAGAAGGAAAGGTCAGCTGGTCTAGTCTAAATGATTTATATAGTCAGCTTTGCTGTAAAAGACATGTGGGTTCCTAATAAGCACCATGCTAGGCAAAATCCTGTTATAAACACCTCAGGCCTCACTGGAAAAATGAGGTTTGGAAATGATACTTGAAATTTTTATGAGTGTCACATTAATAAAATACTGGAACTTAATAAAAATAGAGCCACAGTTTAATCTTGTTGCTTGGTTAAGAACAACGTAAGTACTACAATTAGTATCGCAGTGTACCTCAAGAAAAGACCTGAAATTTGCAGGTGGAAGTGGGCAATGGAAGGGCTGCAGACTATGAGTTGCTGGGAAGTCGTGGAAGGGTAGAAAGTTACAAACCAGATGAGATGAGAGTGGTTCATAATACCTGGTGTAAACGGAGACAGTTGGGGGGTGCTTGATGTGTGCACGTATGTGGACTTGTACTCCCACAAGGGCTCAGCTCTGCTGATGCAGTTTTCAGCATTCCCTTAGTGTGTCTCGCTCAAGAAATGAGCATAAGCAAATGGAATCAGGATTTATGCTCAAGTTCTTCCCTAATATATCACTTTTGTTTTCAGAATAACATTATATCAGAATTGAAAGCACCATGAATTCATCAGCTGTAGCATAGAGGTAGGGTCTTTCCCCACAATGCCATACAGACTTTGTTTGTTTGTTGTAAGGGATAAGGTTTATTTCTACATTTTTTTCTACTTTTTCACAATGATTCCAGTGTATTCAAAATACTTTTTATTTATTCTTTCCAGCTCCATTGAGATATAATTGACATATAGTGTTGCCTACTTTTGAGGCATACAATGTAATTATATGTATATTGAAATGATAACTACAATTAGGTTAGTTAACACATTCATCAAACCATAGAATTATAATTTTGGGTTTGTGTCTGTAGAGAACTTTTAAGATCTACTCTCTTAGCAGCTTTCAAATGTGCCATACAGTATTGTTACTATAGTCACTATGCTGTACATTACATCTCCCAAACTGACTTGTTTTATAACTCAGAGTTTGTACCCTTTGACCATATATTTTTCTTATATCCTCGAGAACCAACTCTGCACCTAGCAACCATCACCTATTTTATGTTTCTGGGAGCTAATTGTTTCAGATTTCACATATAAGTGAGATCATACAGTATTTCTATTATAAGTCAATAGACTTGTGAGATCCTTTATACAACCATTTCCTATAATAGGAGTGGGATGAGGGGGGGAATTAAAAGTTTAAGCAATTATGCAAAGATGCTATGGAAAGTCCAAAGTTACTATAGTAGAATGCATTAAACTATTTTAACCCCACTGCCCTACTCAAAGGACAGTGGGTGATAGGACATAAATAAGACTGAGAAATAAACTACAATATTGCTGTGATCTTCCTTTCTATCAAAAAGCATGAGTATGGCAATTAAGTGAAGAAATGAATATATAACAACTTTGGTAAGTTTGTGATAAAGAGAAATTGAGAAATGGGCAAGTGATTAAAATAAAATTGAGTTCCACAATAGCTATTTGGGGATTGTTGTTTGTATTTTTTAGAAAAGCCTACGAATCACATTTATTGAATGTGTTCTTCAGATGAAAGTTTTATGTAAATGATTTGTTATAATAAAGTATGCTATCCACTAAAGGGAAAAAAGAAAAGGAAAGCCTATCCACTTGAGTGTTATTGTTTCGTTTTGTTTTCTTTTATTCAGCAACTTCAATACAAGCATGGGAATGATTCCCAAGTAGCAATAGATTTTGAAACAAAATCTAAACCTACTTCCTGGTCCTGATAGGTATGAAATATGGACAAACAATCACTCCTTAAGAGGACTCTGCTTATCAATGATGACCCAGATAGGGCCATGGAGAGAATGGTAAAGGAGTGGAGGTGATAGGCAAGGAATTGCACCAGATTCTGTCATGCAGCACTACAGGATGAGTGCAGGAGACAGTCAATGATCTGCGAGCCTTGGCACTTCTGGTGGTGATTATGATGAACATGGATCCAAGACTTCATGAAGGGGGCTGCACTGAGGTGCTGTGTTAAGGTGCTGCAGTTAAATACTTTGCTTAGTGGTACAGCAGCATCCAGTGTCTGGCAGCTTCCATTACAGATGGGGAAGAGCTGACCTTTGCTGAATACATCTATTCTCCAGGCCACATTCCAGGTTTTTCATATATTTCTCTGATTGTTACCACTTTATGAAGGTGGGATTATCTCCAATTTACCAACTGAGACTTAGAAAATTAAATAATTTTTCTTGATCCATACAATCAATAAACAGAAGAGCAATATTTAATTTCAACTCCAATACCAATGTCCATGTTATTTTTTTTTTTGACACTTTTTATGCCCTTTGTCCTACCTACATCACATAACCTCTGTTAACAATGACCTTGTTAAACTTGCAAATTGTTGCAAATGTGTGGAGGGAAAATAAATTAAATGAAATAAATTTCTTGCTTTGATACAGTATTACCTACATAGAAGGCAGTTTGTTTCTTTTTGATGAACAACTGAACAATATGAAAATTGAATGCTATTACTGCATTTAGTCATTGTAGATTAGAAGATCCTCAGGAGGAAGATCATGATCCATTTGGAGTAACAGGGTACAGTGAAGTTTTCTAATCATTGGAATGTAAGCTACCACAACCTAAAAGTGTAGCTAATATAGTTGATTCTTAAATATTATTCATTGAGTTAATAGACTAATAAATAAACATGCTTGAGTACAGTGGTCCCCTACTTAGGAGCTATTAGACCTTGGACAAATTAAATTTAGGTTCTCTGAATCTCTTATTTTCTTAAATTTATAAAAGTAACTAATGGCCTATCTACAGCTCAAATGAATTCTAAAACCAAGATAAAGAAGCAAAGAATAGGAACTAGCATTTAGTGAATTGGTATTACAGATGCTTTGATAGGTAATTTCCCCTACATTATGTTAATGAGGTATGAATATGAGTGCTTCAAAGCTTTTGCAAGCAATCATTAAATACTTTGTACATGAGTTTCTGTTAAAAAGTTATTTGCCTGAATGATATAAGAGGGTACTTGGATGAAATATTTAGGATGAGTAAAATATGTATATGTATATAAACTTTGGAACATATATCAAGAAGTGTAATAGGTAGGCCATATTACTGCACTAAAAAATATTGTAACAAATTACTAGCGATGGAATCATGAAAGGACAGCCATGAGTAGCAACTCATGGGTTGAATAATCAAAGATCTGAACCAGTGTGAAACTATTACTGCATAGAATGCATGCAATTTTCCCCCAAGGTTGTACAGAAAGTCAAAGATAAAACAAGAAACATAGTTTAGTCCTCCTTAGCTACAATCTAATTTTATATCCTTCAATATACATTACCAAGTTCATATTCTCCCTGGAGATTTGAAGTTATTTCTATCCTGTATTCCTATTTCCAGCATCTAGTTTGGCTAGAATGCTATAACCAGTGCACAAAAGTAGGACAAACTGCCAAAACAAGGAATAGTTCTTGTTCTAATGGATGTATCACCTAAAGGCACAGATAATGCAGGGAAAGAAAAATGAAACAGCTATCTAGTAGCAGATAGTATAAATGTAATTATTTGTAGGTTGGTTACTTGAATCATAATTTTTCAGGAAAGAAAGTAAATGATAGGGCCTGGCTGGTGGCACAGAGGATAAGGCACTGGCCTGCAAACCCAAAGGCCACTGGTTTGATTCCCAGCCAGGGCACATAACCAGGTTGCAAGCCAGGTCTCCAGCCAGGTCCATAGCTGAAGGCAGGTGAAAGGCAACCATACATTGATGTCTGTCTCCCCCTCTGCCTCTTTCTCTTCCCTCCTCTCTAAAAATAATAAATAAAATCTTTAAAAAACAGGAAGTATGGCCCTGCCTGGTAGCACAGTGGATAAGGTGCCGGCCTGTGAACCCAAAGGTGGCAGGTTCGATTCCCAGCCAGGGCAACATCACTAGGTTGCAAGCCAGGTCTCCAGTCAGGTCTGTGGCTGGAGGCAGGTGAAAAGCATCCACACATTGATGTCTCTCTCCCTCTCTGCCTCCCTCTCTTCCCCTCTTTCTAAAAATAATAATAAAATAAAATCTTAAAAAAAAAAAAAAAAAAAGGAAGTAAATGATTAGCAGCAAAGACTAAACTGGAGGCTTGTGTTATGCCTTAAAGTTGTGTTCATATGGTTAGGGCAAACCCTTGACATATAGAAAGATGATGGTAGCAACAGAGAATCACTGTTCTTTTTCTCTCTCTTCTGTTCCACAGCTTTGGCACATTCAGCCTGGCTCTTGTTTCTACCATTTCCAGGTACTGTAATTAATTGCCAACTCAAGAGCATTTAAAGTCTACTCCCTTTTATGGTTATGTATTTGTTGATAGGGGACTCAACCTTAAGAGCCTTCAAGATTCAATGGCATCATCATTATCAGTATAAATGCCAATGAGAATGGTGATAATCTTCAACATTTGCAATAAGCTTTACACTTTCACAATTTTCTCCCCTTATAATGTTCCTCAAGAATATTATAAATTAAATAAGTTAAATCACGTATCTTACCCCAAAAGGCATTGAGATTTGCCTTTGGTTACTGAACTCTTAGTTACAAAGCTGCAGCTGAACCCTAGAAAACCCTCAGCCTTCCAAACCCCACAACTCACTGTGACTACATGAAGCTCACTTTGCATAGCCACCTGCTTGGCATCCATTTGAATTTATAAACCTTCCATCTTACACAATGATTATTTTTTGCATGGCCTTCTAATATAGTTAAGAATTTCATATGGTTCGAATTTCATATTACATAGCTATTCTATTTTTTGTATTTAATATATAGTATGTATTTTCCATATTTTAGAGTATCCATAGTTATCTTTTTAATGTCTCCATATTGAAGCTAGTATATTTTATTGCATATTTCTCTATTGTTAGATATTATAGCTACTTCTATGTATTGCAGATTTTTAAAAATTTCAGCTTTTGTAAAGAGTTTCATAAGTTGTATTCTTTCCTTTATTATTTTCTTCAGATAGATGACTATGAGTTGAATTTTAATAAACTTAAAACAGCATATGCAATTTTATGTCTTTTATAGCTATTGCCAAATATCTTATTTACAAAAGCACTGAAACAATTTACATCATGAACATTAGTATATGAAAATAGCAAATGTTTTGTTCATGGATATATCTTTCTTCCAATAGACAAAAATAAACTTAATTCAGTTAATCAAAAATATTTTCAAAATCAACTGTTTTCCAAGTGTTTTGTTAGGCCCTGGAGAGATAACAGTGAATAAGAAAGGTACACAGCCCGCTCTCAAGAAACTCTGGAAAAACTGTGCCACTCCAACAGCTCAGAATGCAGGAATTATGTGCAACCAGAACACATATGTGTTTAGTGAACAAATCATTTTAATAGGATTTGAGTGGTGATGTATCTTCCAGCTTTGTGTGATTCCATCTTGAGTATGTCATTCTTATTCAGTTGTCAACACTTTCATGAACAGGTCATAATCATCTGTTTATGGTTCACACCATCCCCCCCTCCAAAAAATGATGCATTGGCTCATCTTTTTATATTTCCCAGATGAATCCATTGATTTGGAGTCCAGGCAATATTTTTCTTCAAATTTTCAGATAAGATATGTCATAACTCTTTTTTTTTCATTATAGTTTGCATTCAACACTATTTTGTATTAGTTTCAAGTATATAGCATAGTGTATAGACATTCATGTAGATTACCAAGTGTTCCTGTTGATAATTCAAGTGCTCACCAGTCATTGTAATAGTTATTACAATATTGTTAACTATATTCCCTGTTTTACCTTGTATCTTCATGCCAATTTTGTAACTACCAATTAGTACTTAATCCCATCATTTTATTTCACCCTGCCCCCAACGTCTCTGCCTTCTGGCCTCCATCAACTTGTTCTCTCTATCTATAAGTCTGTTTCCACTTTGCCTCTTCATATATTTTGTTCATAATTCCTTTACAGCTCTTCCTTAGCATCAGAAAAAGTGTATCCATAAAGAGCAAACACTAAAGAAGAATTAGAAAGCTTTGCTTAGCAGAATTAGAAAACTGTTATCTGCCACTATGTCTAGTAAGTAAACTAAGTAAGTAAGATATCTACTTAGTTTATGTCTCATAGGTAAGGTAGATAAAAATACTTTCCCTGTCTATTCCATAACTATCTTAATTGACTAATTCTCACCACAAACTAGCTTTCTGCTGGAAGAAGACCCATGTTCTCAGATTCCTTCAATGTCCATCTTTGTCCAGCCTTAATCTCAATGATAGAGCTTGAGCCCAGAACCAGCTCAGTTAGCACCACTCCAAAAAGTCTACCCTTTATAATCCCAGACAGCCCTGATTTGTTTTCCCTCCCATCACACCCCAGGTTTTGATCATGTTAAATTCAGCATTTTATTGTGGACTACTGTAAATCACTCCTAAATTGTTTACTAGCTTTATGTTTTCCTTTCCTGTAC
This sequence comes from Noctilio leporinus, assembly GCA_004026585.1. Classification (NCBI taxonomy): domain Eukaryota; kingdom Metazoa; phylum Chordata; class Mammalia; order Chiroptera; family Noctilionidae; genus Noctilio; species Noctilio leporinus. The sequence goes on along the minus strand of PVIW01001760.1, from coordinate 96,229 downwards.
TTTTCTACTAACCCTACCCCAAAGATCTAAGCAGCAAATAAAATTTTATTTAATTTTACCTGAGCTGCCACAGTAACCAAAACATAATAGGTACTCAAGCAATGTTTGTTTGAGAGTGACTGAAAGCAACCAAAGGAATCCAAACTTAAAAGAATTTGATGATGGAGAAGAACTGCCGAAAAGGGAAGCTATCATTCTGCCTACCATCTCCCATCTTGGCATTTCGTGATTCTCAGTCAGTGCTTACACAAAGGAATCTGAGAGAATCAAGCAGAAAGCACCACAGGAGAAGTGAAGAGCAAGGCAACAAATTTGGCGGGGTTGTCAAGATAGAGGTTGGAATTCTGGGCCAAAGTGAAGGGTAAATACTTAGGGGTATAATTAAAACATCCCCAAAAGACAGCAAGGTAGACAGAATTAAGGGCTATACCTTAGGAGTAGGAAAAAATAGTCAAGACATATTCCAAAACTCAGCCTTGGCTGGATTAAGCTGATCTTGCACTATAACTAGAGTATTAGCAGAGACAATGAAAAAAGTATAATATCTCTTGAGAGGTAACATTACCACACCCACTACCAACTGTTTTTATCTCAATATCCAATCATTGAGAATTAAATAATTATATTAAAGTTCCACCTTCAGTCAAAAAAAGTTGAAGTCTAATTTATGTAAAATATATGATATAAATTATACCATTTTATGGGGTTTTATAAATGCATATTTTGTATAAACATCATGAAAATCCTAAAATAGAACATTCTTATTTCCCTATAAAGTTTCTTCCTGTCCCTGGCTGATGGCAAGTGGATAAGGTGCCAGCCCTCAAACCCATAGGTCACTGGTTCAATTCCCAGCCAGGACACATAATGAGGTTGTAAACCAGGTCTCCAGCCAGATCCGTAGCTGGAGGCAGGTGAAAGGCAATTACACATTCATGTATCTCTCCCTCTCTGCCTCTTCCCCTCTCTCTGGAAATAATAAGTAAAATCTTTCATAAAAGCATAAAATATAATTAAGTTTCTTCCTGATGTTTTGCAGAAAATTCCACCCACCTTCACTTCTAGGCAACCACTGACATATTTTCTGCCACTACAGATTAGCTTGACCTGTTCTAGATTTTCAAATACATGGAATAGTATGATATGTACTATTTTCTTGTGCTTTGTTATTATTTTCTTTTCTTTTTTTCTAAATAGTAAGTATCCATTACCTAAGTATCTCAAAAGTTGTTTTTTTACTCAGTTGTTATTGGACATTTTGGTTATCTTCCATTTAGAAATTATATAATTAAAGCTACTATGGATATTTCAATACAAGTCTTTCATGGAAATACATATATTTTTTATTTCTCTTGGGTAAATACCTGGAAGTGGAATTACTGTCATGTGGTAAGAATATGTATAACTATATAAGAAATCAGTAAAATGTTTTCCAGAGTAGTCTGTGCAACCAAATAACAACAGATGATAGATCCAGCTGCTCCATATTCTTGCCAAAACTTGGTATTTCAATCTTTTATTATATTTTATTTCCATAATAGCAGTGAGTGGACTGATGTCTCATTGTGGTCTTTGCATTTCTCTAATGACTAATGACATGGAGCATTTTGTCACAGACATATTCCTTGTCAGTAATATGCATTGGGAATGGCTTGTCCAAATGTTGATTATATGTTTAATTTTCTCAATGTTGTTTTTCAGAAAGCAGAAGTTTATCATTTTCATAGTTTAATTTACCAACAGTTTTGGAGCTAGGGCTTATGGTTTTTGTCTAGGAAATCTTTACCTAAAGTAGTCAAATGTTTTCTCCTATGTTTTCTTGAAAAAGTTTTATGTTTTTGCTTTTAGTTAAGGTCCATAATCCATTTCAACTTAATTTTGTGACTTAAGCATTAAGATTCTTTGCATGGGATTTACTTGTTTCTTCATCATTGCTGGAGACAATTTTCCCACTTAATCACTTTAGTTTCTGTGTTGAAAAGCAGTTCACTATATATACTTAAATCAATTTCTAGACTCACTATTCTGTTCCACAAATCCATCCCTGTGCATACTATACTCTGTTGTGATCAATTGATAGTCTTTAAGTTATGGAAACATAGAGTTTATATCTTTCAACCTTGTTTCTTTCTATTCTTGTTCCAAAAACTTTTGGCTAGTCTAGATCCTTTACATTTCTGCATAAGTTCTAGCATCAAAACATCAATTTTTATTTTAAAAACCTTTTAAAATTTTTATTGGGATTGTGTAGAACCTATAGATTAATTTGAGAACTGATATCTTAACAATATTGAATCATACAATCCATGATATAATTCTTTTTTATTTTATTTGTTATTTTTAGAGAGAAGGGCAAGGAGGGAGGAAGAAAGGGAGAGAAATATCAATGTATGGTTGCCTTTTACCTGCCTCCAGCTGGGGACCTGGCTGGAGACCCAGCTTGCAACCTAGTAATATGTCCTGACAGGGAATTGAACCAGCAACCTCTGGATTTGCGAGCCAGTGCCTATTGACTGAGCCATCAGCCAGGGCCTATATGATAGTTTTTATTTATTTAGGATCTATAATATCTCTCATCATTTTTTGTGTATTTTACTGAAGAGTTGTTAAACATATTCTGAAGTGTACCCTTAGATATTTAATGTATTTTAAATAGCATTATAAATAGAAATATTTACAAATATTTTAATTTTCAATTTTTTATTGTTAATATGTTATTTTTGATATTGCTTTTGAATACTGATCTTTCAAAATTTATGTATACATTTAATAGCTTTTTGTACATTTCATAAAATTTTATACACATACAATCATGGGTTTTGAAAATTTAGAGTTTCATTTAGTCTTTCTTAACTGTATGTATTGTATGTATTTTATTTTTATGAATATTGTAATATATTTTGGAATAATATTGAATAGAATTGAGGAATATTGGCATCTTTGCTTTATTTCCAATGTTAGGGGTTTTTTTAAATTTATTTATTTTTAATAAACAGAGGCACTTGCTGGGTATTTTTTAGGCAGAAAAAATTTAATTTGTCACCATTAAGTATAAGCTTCAATTTTCTCAAAGGTATATTTTATCAAGTTAGGCAAGTTCCCTTCCAATTCTAATTCCTGTAAATTTTCACTACAAATAGGTATGAGTTTTGTCAAGTACCTTTTATGTCTTACTAAAATTACTATAAGATTTTTTCTCTTATCATAATGAATAACATTGGTAGATTTATAAACATTATACCAATCTTACATTCTTGGGATAAACACAACTTTTTCATAATATATGTCATTTATATTTTGCTATATTTGATTTGCCAAAGTGCATTTAAGGATTTTTGTATCTATATTTATGGGTGCTATTGGTTTGTAGTTTTCATGTAAAGATTTCATTTAGTTTTAAATGAAAGTAATGCTGTACACATAAAATAACTTCAAAAATGCTTTAATAAAGTGATGCCACTTTCATTGTTATTATTGTAAATTGTATCTTCTATTTATTTTGAATTGATGAGTATAGTTCAAAGCCTATCAATTTTGTTGAACTTCCATTAAGCTTTACTCCTTTGCATTTTCTGTATTTATTAACATTAGAGTTAATTATCTCCTCTCTATGAGGAAACACAAATCATTGCTATATACAGCTTTTCTTTTTATTTTTTGATATAAGAATTTAAACTATAAGTGTACCTCTAAATACTGTTTTAGAAGCATACCACAAATGTCAAATTGTTATTAATTTTCATTTAGTTCAAAATATTTTCTAGTTGCCCTGGTAATTTCTTTTTTGACCTATAGGTTATTTTTAAGGGATTGGTTATTTTTCCAATGTGAGTGAAATTTTCACATTTTGTTAATATTTCTCTAGTTATTCACTGTGGTCAGATCATATAATTTTAATGAATTCAATCTTTTAAAAATATTGAAGGGCTACATTTGAAGGGTTATTTTGCATCTGTTTGGTATAGTGTTCCATAAATATCAACTACATCAAAATGACAAATAATGTTCCAGATTAATACAGACTTTAAGTGTTCTATTTGTTCTATCAATTACTGAAAGAGGATGCTGAAATTTTCCAATGATTGTGGATTTCTCTATGTTTCTTTTATTTTATCAACTTTTTCCATGTATTTAGAAGCTCTGTTAATGGTGCAAACATATGCAATACTGATATGTCACTTTAATGAACTAATTTGTAATAGTTATGAAATTACCTCCCTTTCATCTGGTAATATGCTTTCTTCTGAAGTTCACTATGTTTAAAATTAATATGTAACTTCCAGCTTTCTTATAGTTTATGTTTGCATGATACTATTCTTCATTATTTTACATTTAACTTATCCAAGTCTTTATATATAAAATGTAGTTCTTGCAGGCAATACAATGCAGGACCTTGAAATTTTATCCAAATGGAGATTCTCTACACTTTAACCAGATGCTTGAGAACATATATAATTAACATATGTATCAACATAATCAGTTTTCAGTGAGTTATATTGCTACTGGTTTTTCATTTGTTCCATCAATTCTCTTTTATTTTCTTCCCTTTATTGGGTAAATTGAGTATGTTTAGTCTTGTCTTTTATTGCCTTTCTTGACTTCAGAGTTATTTCTTTTCTTTTTTTAGGTGTTTGTTTAGGGTTTGCAATATGCATCATTAAGTTATCACCATCTACCTATAAGTAATTTTAGACCACTTTATGGCTAACATAAGAAACTTACAAAATTATAATTTTATTTCTGTTCATCTCTCTTTTGTGGTACTTTTATCATACCTTATGTTTCTGCAAATGTGATTAATGTCACAATAATTTGTTTTTATTTTTAATTAGAAAGTAATGCTTTTTCGGAAACATAAATAGATTTTCACATACACTTAAAATTTCCAGAGCTCTTCACTCATTTGTCAGTTCTAAGTTTCTGCTTGCTATAATTTGCCTTGGTGGTCCAACATTTCACATTATGTAGGTCTGATAGTGATGAATATTCTTGTCTGTATTTGTTGTTTTTGCTTGAAAATATCTTCCTATTCTCTTAATTTTTAAATACCCTTGCTAGACACAGAATTTTACATAGTTTTGTTCACAACACTTTAAAGATATTCCACCTTCCTCTAACTTTAGTTATTTTAACTAAATCATCAACAATTATTATATTTGTAATTGTTCTTGTAATGTTTTTCTTTTTCTCCATTTTAATATTTTAATTTATAATTTATTTTTAATAATTTTATTTCAGTATGCATTGTCGTGTTTTCTTATGTTTCCCTACTTTGAGTTTATTGAACTTCTTGCTTTATAGTATTTAATCCCATCCAAGTTGCTTTTGTATTATAAGACTTATGAATTGACTACATTAAAAGGAAGACTTTTCTTCATCACAACATATTATTTATAAGTAAAATACAGAATGCAGACTGGAAGGAGTTTTTTCAACAAATTTACTCAACTAACATTTATAGTCAAAGTAGATAAAACTCCCCAAATCAACAAAACAGCAGAAAAGTTGAATAGGCACTTCACCTAAGAATATATAGTGTCATTGAATAAGTGTAAGAAAATATTCTCACCATTAGTCATTTATTAGATGCATGTTAAAAATATTTTGTGATACTAGTACACACACTCATCAGAATCCATGAATGGATATATAAATAATGATGTAACAAAAAATTATGCAACTAAAATGAGTAATATGCTGCTATGTACAATAATCTGAGTAACTCACAAGCCCATTGTTGAGTAGCAGAAGCCAAACAAAAAAGAGTATAAATGATTCCATATATTAAATTTAAAAAGTTACAATCAATGTACAATAATTAAGTCAATTAGTGGTGATATATGGGGAAGAGGAACATTGTGTACCGAATTGAAAATGAGTCCTGAGGGTCTTGTTCTATATTCTTATCTAGATGCTTATTATGGGCATGTTTACATATACAAAATTTAATGGAGCAGCAATAATTCCACCTTATCTGCAGTATGGCTATTTCTATACTATCTATGCTTCCTGCCTGTTACTCACTTGGTAGCCTTATTGGTTATCAGATTAACTGTTGCAGTATTGTAGTGCTTATTTTCAAGTAATCTTTAACATCAGAAGCTCAAAAGTAGCCTAAAGCTACACCACAATGCCTACAATATTTACCTCATTTCTTCTCTTATCAAGTAAGTGTTGTATAATCATCTTATATCATCACAAGAAGAATGAGTACTGTACAATTATTTCATGAGAAAGACCATATTCATGTAACTTTTACTATGGTATATTTTTTTATGACTGTTCTCTTTTATCATTGGCTATTATTGTTAATCTCTTACTGTCTCAAGTTTATAAACTAAACTTAATGATAGGTATGTATGTATAAGGAAAAACATAGTTTATGTAGGGTTCAGTACTATCTATGGTTTTAGGTATCCCTTAGGGCCTTGGAATGTGATCCCCTGCAGATCAGGGAGACTACTATATACATTTAAGGTTTACTTACATTGTGTGTATTATATTTTAATAAAATGGCAACAAAAATTGAGATTAAACCATATAAAATATCTTATTTTAATATACTATAATACAAACCAGACATCCAACAGGAAAGATTAAATGAAATAAAAGGAAATTGATAAACACATTTATTTTTCTCTCTAAAGATAAAATACAGTAAGTGTATCACAATAATAGAACAGAATGTGATAAAAGTACTTCTAAAAATTTTAAGTTATTTGTAAACACCATCTATTATCACTGGTATCACAATGAAAACATTATGTTCATTAAAAAGATCATTTTTATCCTCCCAAGCACCAACTGTCTAAATTTTCTGAAACTAATATGAATATATTGAGTGCTTAGCAGTATGTGTCAGACTCTATGACAAATGTTTTCAAGGCATTATCCCAATTTGTAACCTCAACAACCAATGAAGTAAGTAATAGAGGTAGTATTATAACTTCATGCCATTTTTCACAGAAGGAAAGTGAAGCCCTACATAGGCTTGGTTCTTTGAGCAAAGTTGTACAACAATATGGGCGGAACTAAGTGTTTAGAGCAGTGTTTGTCATTGAGTGTATTAAAAGTACTTAACCAATAGCTGCTGAAAATATGAAAAAGGTTTCTAACAATTTTTATCTATGCCCTACACTTATTAAAAAAAAAAATAAAACACATCTCACATCTCAAAGCGAACCTTTAAAAGTCTAACGCATAGTTGGGCTGAACTTGAAGGTAGAGGTGATTATTGCAAAAGTCATTAGATATTATAGTATATGTTAGCATATTGATTCTAGTACTCATTTTCATTTTACTATCTGTTGACTCATTCATTCAGCAATTATTTTTTGAGTATCTACCATGAAGCAAAGCAGGGAATATGATGGCAAACAATAGCAACAACATTTCTCATCTCAAGGAGCTAACAGTCTGGGGGAGAAGACAAGTAAGAAGGGAAGGGAAGGGAAGAAGGGAAGGGAAGAGAAGGGAAGGGAAAGGAAGGGAAGGGAAGGGAAGGGAAAGGAAGGGAAGGGAAGGGAAGGAAGGAAGGAAAAGAAAGAGAAAGAAAGCTTTGAAGTGATAAATGCTATTAGTAGGATAAAGAAATAGAGATTACAAGACAGTTTTAATGAAGATGTCTCCGAAAAACCTCTCCAAAAAGGTGACTTAAATACCAAGACAGAGCCAGCCAACCAAAGCAGTGCTCCATGAAGAGGGAGCAGCAAATGCACAGGACCCCAGGTACTGGGTGAGTTTAAAGAACCGTGAGAAGGCCCATATACCTAATGCATTGTGAGCAAAGGTGTCCTTTAATACCCACAGTTTTTAAACGTTTGTTTTGAATTGTATGTAGAATATTGTCTGTGCTCATTCTGACTTGAAAGTCAAGTCACTAGTATTACTAGTAATACTTAGACTCTTGTATTAGAAGCAATTTAATTCTAGCCTTAAACTCCCATACTTTGCTCAGCTAAGTTAAAGCCCTGAAATTTGCTAGATTCCAGTCAAAGAGTCAGTTTAGTAAGCAACAATGAGCATGTCTCATGGGCTAAAACTCCCCCTAAGTAGTTTATAAACATGGTACCTCTCACCAAACACTAACCCTGAAATTGGTTATCAAACTCGTGGTCCTTGGTATCTTGTGAATAAGCAAATAAATTCTGGTTCAGCAGATCAGCAATTCTGGCAAACTACCAGCTGATGTTTCTGTTGCTGGTTCTTGAACTATTTGAGAATTAGACCTTAGAACACTCCTAATAAATAAAAATTGCTTTGTCTCCCAGGGATATTTCAGGATTGATAGATTTTTAGTGCCTATCAGAATGGTGCTCTGCCTCATAACCCAGTGCTGATTGTGATAATTAAGTTAATGACATATGTGAAGACACTCTATACATAATAAGTGCACAATTAATGTTACTTTTATCTAGCAGAAAGTTAACTTACTCGAATTAAAACTGAATTACTGATGATGGAATTATGTCTCAGTAAAATACATTTCTAATGGACCTCTCCAGTGTGTGGGTTAGTTAACATATGGTACACTTTCTTTGTGTTCACCATTATGTGAAACACTGAGATAACAGAAATAGTTCTATAGAATAGTCTCTGCCCTCATGGATCTCCAATCTAGTTGAAAGAGTGAAAATTACTAAAGAGAGATTATAATTAACTGCTAATTTGGATGAGAGCACATTAATTACTATAGAGGATCAGAGGCAATGAGGTCTGGGCATAGAATTCCTATTGTACATCCCACTATGCACAGCCCTGATAAGGGCAAAGAGACCAGCTAAGCCATCAGGCTACCTTGATTTTCCTACTTCCAGGACAACTCAGAGTGCAAGCATTACGAGCTTCCATCTTTTCTCAATGTATTAATTCCTGCTTGCAGCAATGTCTAGGGGATAAACGAGACCATGTAGATATGCAACTGCATGATTTATTAACTATACACACCTGTCAATAGGAATGAGAGAAGCTGCAGTTCTTCAGAGGTTCTTAAATATTCAGGCGAGAGAGAGGGTGGAAGGAGTGAGAGGGAGAAAGATTTTTTTTTTCTTTTAAGTACTCTTCATTATTCTTTAATTCCCTTCCTGGCTCTACCCAGGTTACCATGCAGCATGATTTTGATGTTGTCCACTTTTAGCACTTCATATTCCCAGCTTTTCTTTTCCTTAAAAATGTTTGATAGCGGAGTCTACCTTTTTAGTTATCTCTATAGTACTTCTTTAATGACAATAAATTACCAATTGACTTTCTTCTAAATGTGAACAAACTGTAACATCATCAAAATTATTCCAAGATTAAACACTGATATTTATTTTTTTATTTTTGCCTTTCTAATTTTTTTCACTTTCATGGTATGTGTATGTATGTGAATAAGAGAAGTGCACACATATTTTTCCCTTGAAATTTTAGAAGTGGGTCTACTTATTTGTAGACTACTATTTGAATTTAAATATAATCATATTTTAATAAATAGTGACACTGTTCATAATTTTACTTTCCACCCTGACATAGTCAAGAAAGGCTGTATGAAAGAGACAGGTTTTAAACTAAGCCTTAAAAGATGCATAATACTTTAGTGACTAGACAGGGGAAGGGAGGTGTGACAGGATTCCAGGTAAGTGAACAGCAGGAGTACTTAGGTAGAAAAGGACATCTAATTAAAGTAGATAGTACATATTAAGATGAAATAAATGATAGGTTTAATAAAATAAATGAGGCCATGTGGAAGATTTTAATTACTTGCAACATTTTGGACTTAAGTCAGGAAAAAATATCTTGAGTTTAATTTCAGGGAGTAATATGACATAAATGTTTATGGAAAATTAAATCTGAAATTATAAAAAATGTACTGAGAGAATTTAGCCATAATGTAACTAGGACGCAGAGTAGAGTTTAAAATTAGATAAGGGTACAATAAAGAGGAAAGAAGGGAATTACTGTATATCCCTATTAATTTCATATAGCTACCATACAATGCTGCTGTATAGAAAATGGATGCCACTTGAGATAACAGCAATATTATAATTAATTTTAGGATACTTTGTCTCCCATAATTCTAGGGTTGAATAAGATAAATGTATGAGTTGCTCAAATCTTCAACAGAAAACCCTGGGGTATGTGAATATCTTTGGGACTGGAATGTCAAAAACACCTCATTTTTAAAGAATCCAAGACAAAGCTATAGTTTGAGATAGCTGGATTGCCAGATCATTTGAAACACTAGATGAAGAACTTGACCTTAATGGAGTCTCAGCAACTTTTAACTACATATCCTTCCATCTCTAATTGCTAGATCCTCTGTAAAAATCTTGATATTTTTGTGTGCATTGTGATTAAATATATTTGTGTTTTAACAAGTCTTAGAAATATGTTTGAAATTTACCATTTTCCTGCCAAAAGCAAATGGTGAATCTAAACTTGACACTTTCTACCTTAAACTTTTCATATAACATCACCAAACCACTTGCCATTCAATACATACTCTTCTAGACTCTTATTCATCCACATCTTCTATCCTGCTCACCCATTTGCCTGGAGTTTTCTTCTCTGTTTATTTTATTTAGCTCTCTTGTTCCTATTGAACAAGTCATCCTTCTTAAGATAACAGGTACTCTTAATTTGCCCTGGCTAGTGGCTTAGTGAATAGATGCCGGCCTGCAAACCTGAAGGTCACTGGTTCTCAGCCAGGGCACATAACCAGGTTGCAAGCCAGGTCTCCAGCCAGGTCTGTAGCTGGAGGCAGATGAAAGGCAACCATACATTGATGTCTCTCTCCCTCTCTGCCTCCCTCCCTTACCCTTTCTCTAAAAAATAATAAATAAATCTTTTTTTAAAATAATAAAATAAAATATATAAATAATATACTCTTAATTTTATTATTCTATTCTTTCTCTCTTAAATTCTTATCAATTAATTCACTCTTAAAAATTCATCTTAGCCCTGACATCCTCTGACCTCCCTCACAGTATTCCAGACTGCAATTAGATACTTCTCTGGTGATTGTATTCATTGTTGTCATTAAAATTGTTACCATTGTAATTATGAATAGCAGTCCCATCAAGCCCCTTGAGTCAAACCTTGGACTCAAATCTCATAGTGAAATTTCTTCAGGTCTTACTGTCCCTTGGTATATAAACTTTAAAGTTCTAGCTGAAGCTCCATCTTCAGGGATTTTGGAAACAACTATGCAGGACAGAGTGATCAAAACATACTTTGTCCCTAAGGAAGCTTTCCAACAGTCTATGAACAGATATCAATCAATCTGCAAGAAAAATTTCAGAAAATAACTAGCAACTCTAGATATATATATAAAATAACATCATTCATTTTTTTTAAGGCACCAGAGGCAGTACAGTGCAGTGGTTAAGATTCAGACTGCCTTAGCTGCAGACTATCTTGATTAGAATTCTTATTCTAACAATCACTAGTTGAATATAACTAACAATTTACCTTTTCCATGTCTCAGTTTTCTCCTCTAAAACAGAGATACTAATAATACCTAATTCCTGGAATTGTTATAATTAAAGGTGTCAATACCTATTCAAAGCATTTAAAATTTCAAATGACCAAGATTAATAATTCAGTCAATATTTCTTGGAGAAACTATGGTGATAGTTGGAGTATTACTATTCTTTATGTGGAAAAATGTATATTGAAAACCCAGCAACTTGACAAAGTAAAGTATGCCTGTGAAGCCAGGGTCAAAAAGGATTAAATTTACCCTAGAGAGGGAGCAAAAAGGCAAAATGAGAAATCGCTATAAAACATGGAAAGTACCACAATAGGAAAAGTAGAGTGTGCTAAGAAGAACCAGAAAAGGCACAATAAACAAAACCAATAGGCTCTGTTTTAGTCAGAATGAGGTTTGCTGCATGTAACAGAGACCTAAAAGAACAGCGATGTAAACAAGATAGAAATATATTTCTCTCATGTGAATATCTGAAGGTAAGCAGTTCCTCAGCAATGCTTTATGAATCCACTGGGAGTTGGGCTCTCTTATCTTGCCACTGTGCCATCCTTGTCCCTATCCCAGGAGCCAAGATGGCCACTCAGGTTACAGCAAACATAGGTACATGATAGCCAATCAGAAAAAAATAGAAGGCCTTTTTAAGGAACCATACAACACTTCCAGTTACATTCCATTGAGCAATACATGATTCCTTCTAGCTCCAAAGAAGGCTTACAATTCCGATCAGTTGAAATCAAGGTTTCTATCACAAAGTACATTTGAATATCTAAACGAAGTTGGAGAACAAAAAGATGATGATAAATTATCTCAAAATAAAATCTGCAAGGACACATTATCTCTTTCAGTTTAAAATTTTGAATATTAAAATTCAGCTATAGAAAAAAACAAACCAATTGAAAAGTGGGCAAAATATTGAAAAGAGATTCTATCAAAGAAGATATACAAATGGTAAATAAGCATACTGATATATGCTCAACATTACTTGTGATGAAGCAAATGCAAATTAAAATAATGAGATACTACTACACATCTTTTAGCTTGGCAAAATCCAAAAATATAGTAAATTTGATGCAAAGCAACAAAAACTCCCATTTATTATTGGTAGAAATGCAAAATGCTACAGCCACTTTGGAAGACAGGTTGACAATTTTTTATAAAGGTACAATATGATCCCGCAAATCACAGTCCTAAACTGATTGAAATACAGGTATAAAAATTTATAGCCATTTTAGTCATAATTATCTAAAATAGGAAATAAGTAAATGTCTTTCTATGAGTGAATAAACAATGTATGATATGTTCATGCAATTAAATATTCAGTGATACAAAGGATTGAACTACAAAACAAGACAATGACATAGATGTGTCTTAAATACACCTTACTATATGAAAAAAGAAAAAGTCTGTAATACAACATGCTGTATAAGCTCACTTATATTGCATTCTGGAAAATATAAACCCATAGAGAAAAGTAAAAAGATCACTGATTGCCAGGAATTTTGGGTAGTGGAGGCCAAGTGTTACTATGAAGAACAGCAAACATCCTAGGGAAGTGAAACTGTATGATACTGTTGTGTATAGATGTAAGGTATCATGTATCTATCGAACTCATAAACATATATTGCACACAGAGGTAATCTTTTTTTTTAAAGATTTTTTTTTAAAAGAAAGATTTTATTTCTTTAATTTTAGAAAGAGGGGAAGGGAGAGAGGCAGAGAGGTAGAGAGACATCAATGTATGGTTGTGTTTTACCTGCCTCCAGCCACAGACCTGACTGGAGACCTGGTTTGCAACCTGGTTATGTGCCCTGGCTGGGGAATCGAACCTGCAACCTTTGGGTTCGCTGGCTGGGGCCTTATCCACTGTGCTACTAGCCAGGGCCAGAGGTAATCTTAATGCATGTGATTTAAAAATATGATTATTTAGGAAGTCAGGGGATCCCAAAATAGTATACAGAATATGACATGGTAACTGTATTGTAAGTACCTGAAATGAGTTAATTGAAAGAGATGGGGTATAAGATGATGATTTATATAACTTTGAGAAATGAGTGGAATCTCTTAAAACTAAATCTAAAAGGAACTGTACATAATAAGCTAAACACTACTGTAGCTGATAACATTTCCCAATAGGTTAACAGTTCTGAAACCACAACACCCATATACGAGAATGAAAACATTTAGCAAATAATGACAGTTGATGCAAGCCAGGATTCTCACTAGTAGAGTGGGTGCTTACAGGTAAGCAAGGTAAAAAAGACTAAAATGATTTATGTAACAATGAGCAAGAAATGGAAACTTTAGAATGCATTCATGTTTAGCTTAAGATAGATGATTACATATAGAAATATTTACAGACATATGTATTGTTCACAGACACATTTCCTTGGTCTTTCAGCTAAGAGGGTCCTGGTGTCACTGAGAACAGGCAGTGCTCAATTCTTGGTGCCTCCATTAAATAGAACTCAGTCTCCCTTGATAAACGGCTGATTCTAGAGCTGGGACAAAAAAATATACAAGATAAGCCTAAAGCATATTTAATGCCAGAAGTAAGAAAATGTTTTACAAAAATTAAACAGCAAAACAACAGAAAGCTGTAGGATTTTAGGATGTATTTAATAAAAACCTATTATTAGAGCTTCATTAATGTTGACAAATGTACCACATTTGTAAAATATTAATAGTAGAGGAAACTGAGTATAGAGTATACAAGAATCCTCTGTGTTATCATTGCAGTTTTAATGTAAATCTAAAATAATTTTTAAATGAAAAATGTAAGAAAGATAACAGCCTTAAATAAACTGATACTTAAAAATAATTTAAATATTTTGACCAGTAGAAGTGAAATAATTTGAGTTTTCTGTATATCCATGACTCCTTTCAAAAGCTCAAAAGTGTTGATGATGGGTTTATAATAAGTATTTATTGTATTAACTTCTATTTAAGAAACCATTACATTAATAAATACAGCTAACAATGATAGCAGTAAAGAAATTTGGCCAAATTACAGAAAGCTTTAGGATTAGCTGCATAGATGGTTAGATGTGAAGCTTACCACATGGTGTGTAATGGTTTCTGTTATCACTAGTTGAGATTTGAGTGCTCCTATAACCATAATGTAATATTTTATTACAGTCGATAATGGAAACATATTTGGTTATAATTGAACCCTTTTTATGTGTAAAAATCTTATACAGCAGAGGAACTGAATATAATAAAAGTTCAGCATAAGATTTTACAAGGGACCACACATTTGAAATAATGAAAGGGAGGCATGCTTACTGGGAAAATGAATTGCTGGCCTGTTTTCTCTCCTGCTGGTCTCATTGGAGACACAGCAAGCTGAGAAAATCCAGTTGTACTCTTGCCAAAGAATCTCGTATGTCATAGAAAAGATTCTCTGTAGGATTCTGTTTCAATGAAAGAGGTCAAAATATGCTTCTTTATGAGCATGCATGCATATAAGGGGTGTAAATGCATGTAGCTGAAGGGGAGCAAATGTTAAAATGAAAGCATAAACTCAGAATACTTTCATCCCAGGATATTTTTCTATATTAGGCCCTAAAAACAAAATCCACCCATATAAAAATGTGAAATCAAAACTTTAGCCCTGGCTGGTGTAGCTCCAGTGGACTGAGCACCAGCCTGCAGACCAAAAGGTCACCAGTTCGATTCCCAGTCAAGATACACTTCCTGAGTTGCGAGCCAAGTCCCCAGTTGGGGATGCGTGAGAGGCAGCCAATTGATGTTTCTCTGATATATCAATGTTTCTCTCCCTTTCTTTCTCCCTCCTCCCTCTCTCAAAATAAATAAATTAGATATATTTTAAAACTTTAGTGCATCTGCTATAACAATATTTATATCTGTTATTTATTAATTGTATGCCAGATAAAAGTTATCTGTATACTTAAGTAACTTTTTGGAAAATTGAATTTAAAGTCAATTAGAACCTGATATATTGGTGACAATGGAAAAGGCATGGATGCATAAGGATCATCTACGCAGAAGTATTAAGTGAAAACAAATACTGAAAGTCGAAAACAAAGGACTGGAAGTCATTGAAGATGGGAAACCAGCTACAAGAAAGCCAAGTACAGTATGTTAGGAAAATCAATCTTTAAATGACAAGAGAAAACAAAACAGGAATTTATGAAAAGCAGAAAATTCAAGGGTGGAAAGAAGAGTCAAAATTTAAAGCACAGTTCTACTATTTCCTGAGTATGAACTTTCACCCATTGGCTGTTTGCTCATCTGTAAACAAGAAAAAATTAATTCTTATTTCACTAGCTCCAAGAGAATACTACTGTAATATATATAACATCCTTAGCTCAGTTCACTGTTCAAAGTGAACATTCGATTAGTGTTCGTTTCCTTCCTCATAACACTATTTTCTTTGAAAGGAAAATGAGTAGTAGAAATCAAGACCAAAATTCAGAAGAAAAAAAAAAAAATTCATTGAATAATAGTAAAATTCAGGAAAATAACATTGATCCTTTAAGAAAGGCATGGTATTTTTATGGTGTGTTTTATGTAGGATCAACTTGACTCGTAGCCAGCGAATTTTGACTTTATCCCAGTTTCTTCGTTGTTAACTTTGGCTCCATTGAATGAGAGTCATGTTTAGTGAGGAAGGTGTGGTTGTAAACAGGAAGGCATACTGTACTTCAAATTCAGAAATTCTTTATAGTAGTGTCTTTGTTGTCAGTTATTTCTGGACAGTCTGTTGATTTCATGTGAAAACCTGCATCAAAAGCTGAAAGCAACTTGACAAAATTTAGAAACTCAAAAATACATTTAAAAAATAAAGAAACTGGAAAAGAAGTTCAGTAACACAATATGTCTCTGAAAAGGATGTTAAAATTCAGCTGCTCTTGGATTTGTTAAAGCCATGTTTTCCTTTTAAAATACTTTTGGGACTAGGCAAAACCCAAAAGGTGTTTTACTAAACACTTTTTCCATTCATGTAGAAAAGTCCCATAGGAAATTTAATCTCTCTGTTTCTGATACTTTCACACTTAACATCAAAGAATTGTTTTGTAAGAGTTATTTGATATATTAAGAGGCTTTTTGAGCTTTCTTTCAAGGCTTTCAAATTGTTTTTCTTGGAAAAAAAATGTAGTCATATATAACTAAAGGGAAACTAATTTATACACCACTGAGTTCAAATTCAGTTCAAAATTCTGATGCCAAATTATCCTCAAAAAAGTCTTTCCTGGTTAAAAAATAATAATTCCTCCACTACAACATTTCAGCTAAATACTTATACAATACTTCATAGCAGATACATGTAAAATTTTCTTTATCACTGCTCTAACCTCATATATATCACTACAGAAAGATGTAACTCCTTATGTAATTGAAATGAGAAAATTGCATGTTCTAACATACTTCTCTTGTCCATTGAAGATGCATGAATGACTTCACACAATTTTGCGCAAGTTCAAGGGTGAATGGAAAAGAATGGGAACCCTAATAGGCCTAGCTGATTAAATACCTGAAAGTTGCTCAAGTTCTCTCCACCAGAAGTAAAGAGATTTAACTTTCATTTCTAAAAATTATTATGGCATTGAACTTTTCTTATCTTAGACCAGAAATAACCAAATACCATCACCTGTCATCTAGACTACTGAAAAAATCATCTAATTGGTCCCTGTATAATTTTTATTCCCTTTGTTTAGTCTATTTTTCATGAAGCAAAGAGCTCTCTTATATCTACACCCAAAACTTCAGTCCATTCTTCATAGAACAGCCAGCATCGGTTTCTTAAAATTAAAATCCAATCATACCTCTGATCCACTTGAAGACAATCAATGAATGCTACAGACTAAATTTTGTGCCTTCCCCTCAATTCATATGTTGAAGCCTAATCCCCAATGTGATGGTAGTTGGAGGTAAGGTTTTGTGAAACGATTAGATCACAAAGGTCAGGCCCCTCATGAATTGTATTAGCTTCCATAAAAGAGGCCCTAGAGACTTGTCTCACCCCTTCTTCTATGGAATAACACAATGAGAAGTTGGCCATTCATGAACCTGGAGGCAAGCCTTCATCAGACACCAAATTAATAGGTGGGTTGATCTTGAACTTTCGATTCTCCAGAACTTTGAGAAATAAATTTCATTTGTTTATAAGACATCCACTCTGTAGTATTCTGTTATAGCAGCTCAAGTAGGCTAAGACAGTCAACATCCATTTTGCAGGAAAAAAAAATAACAAATTGATTTCCTTAAGATGTCCTCCATTAACAAATCCTGAGCCTTGCTGACCTTTTTGGGATGACACATGAGGCACACCACTTCCAAAATCAATGTCTTTGCACACACTCTCCCTTCTGCCTGGGTTTGTCCACCCATCCTTTTGGCTCCAACTGTCCTCATTGTTAGTGTTTTCTTTGCTGAGGAGAAGTCTTCTCTCACACATCCTTTTTCATATTCACTAAGCATATTTTCACAATACTTAGATTGTAAATCAAGTTTGAACTTTTTAAATGTTTCAATAATTGAACTGAACTTAGTTCTTGAGCTCCACTTTTATTCATTGCACACACACAGCAGTTGGTCTAATACTATCCAAAGTTATCTCCCCATCTTTTTAAATTAATATCTACACTCACTACCCTCCATTCATCTTCTCTTGAGCCTATGATCTAACTCCAGATGGGCTTATCTTCCATTCTGGTATTGATGGCAGAGGATTTCTGTTTCTCCTTTATCTTTTTTTTTTTTTTTTAATTTATTTTAAGATTTTATTTATTATTTTCAGAGAGAGGGGAAGGGAGAAAGGCAGAAAGGAAGAGAAACATCCATGTATGGTTGCCTTTCACCTGCCTCCAGCTGGGGACCTGGCTGGAGACCTGGCTTGCAACCTGCTTATGTGCCCTGGCTGGGAATCGAACCAGCAGCCTTTGGGTGCACAGGCCAGCACCTATCCACTGAACCACCAGCCAGGGCTTGTTTCTCCTTTTTGGTAAAGTAATTTATTTCATTGGCTCTTTCTTTAAAAACTATAGTGCCTCTTTAAAAACTCTTTCCACAGTTATGCATGTTTTTGTAAGCTATTTTAAACTCTCTCTTGGTCTCTATGGCTAAACCTCTAGAGAAATCTGCTTCCTGGTAAGATCTATTTCTTAATAATATAGAAAATTATAAGTGCTGCTGGTGTTATTATAGTGTGTGTAGGGTGTCTCAACATATCTGTCCAATAATAAATACCATGCAGCAGTTTTTACACCACCATATAGTCACAAAAATGAAAATAGCTTTTCTTTGAAGATTATACTCTTCTTGGCCTTCACCCTAAGAGCAAAGGTCACTTTTGCCCTGGGACTGTCATTAGTTCATAAGCAGATTATCTTTACTTCCAAAACTTGGGGATGCGCCCAGATAGAATTTGGATACTGGATTTATTGTAGACATCCAACTGCATCTAAGTGTTAGTAATATCTCTGCTAATAATAAGTTATTAACTCAAATTTTGTACTAACACATTTTAGTATTTTTAATGTCTGCTTTATTCAGTGGACTAGAAGCTTCTTAATTGCATTCCTAGTATCTGAAAAAAAAAATTCTAGCCTCTGATAAATACTTGATAATTGTTGAATTAATATAATAAATATTAATATTATAAAATTATTGATGTATATATAATTAAATTAATATTTAAGATAATTAAGGAAGGCATAAAAATCACAGTTTATATGATAATTCTGTAAATATTTGTTGCCTAACAACTGTAGTAAATTCAGTATTGATGCCAATTATTTACTCCTAGTTGTATCATAAATTCAGATCCTTGTTAGGGTGTTCTGGATGACAGGCTTTACTACCTTGTTCTTTAACTTTTGGACTGGGACATATGACATTTCATGTCCAAAGAGTGTTAACTATGGTTAGTAGAGATTTAAAGCACATTTGAATTCTAGATTCCAGTCATGAAAAATATTTCTAGTGAATCAACCCTCCCATAGGAAACCAAGAACAGTGGACAAAATATTATTTTTAAAAAATACTCTGTAGCTGCCGGAGAGCAACCAAGAGCTGGAAAAAAGAAAAAAAAAAAAAAAAAAAAAGTTACACTTAAAAAAATGCAGAAGAATTATGAATCTTTTTCTTTAATGTCTCTTTCCCCCTTAGGAGAGGACCCAATTAGAACTTGCAGAGTGGCTATATTTCAGTTAGAAAATCTATAGTTTTATGGACTTAAACAATCAGAGGACAAATTTTGGGGCAAATACAGTAGCTGAAGAAAAAAAGAGTAAAACCAAGAAAGGAAAGGTCCCAGAAGTAAAGCCCTGATTTTGCATATAAACTGCCAAAATATCTGACCCCCAGAATTATATATGCAGGGGAAGACTCCAAGAAGCCAAACTAAGGATAAAAACGTTGAGGAGAGATTTTTAACTATGCTTATGTCAGAAAAGATAGTTTTTAAAGTTTGAGTTCAACCATTATGAATAAAGAAAAATTCAGTTTTTACAATGTATCATTCACAAAATCCAGGTTATTAAGAAATAGATCTTACCAGGAAGCAGATTTCTCTAGAGGTTTAGCCATAGAGACCAAGAGAGAGTTTAAAATAGTTTACAAAAACATGCAAAACCCCAAATTACTAGACCTTTAAAGAAACAAATTTTAAAATGTAATCCATATTTAAGAGATACAGCAATCAATACTGACTTAACCTAAGATGACACATAAATTTTTTTTAAAAAGGATTTTAAAACTATTTTAACTGTATTAAAGTGTAAAGGAAAATATGTTCATAATGAATATACAAGTAGGAAATCTTAGCAAAGAAACAAAAACTACAAAAATTTTAGATTTGAAATAAAAGAATCTCTGGATGGATTTAACAGACAAAAATGACAGAGAAAAGAATTTAAGAACATAACAATTAAAAACATAGACTATGAAGAACTAAGAAAAAGCATTTATATACAATGTAAAATGCCTTTAAAAAACTGTCAGAGAACCAAGATGACAGGAATAAATGGAGCTACACAAATCTCCCAAGACCAAACTGGAATCACAATTTAATTGGGGAGAAATCATCTGGAATAACCAACAGAACACCAATTGGAGAGAAATCTTATTACCAGGGGCAGAACAGAAGAGTTGATTCATCACAATATGACTGGTAGGAAGTGTGGAGATGCGAGAGGCTCCCAACAGATGGCAGCTGAAGGGACAGCGAAACATCTCAGCATCCAGGTTTCCACCTGAGAAGGGTGGGATCTAAGCCCCCAACTGGGCTTCACAGTCTATAGCAACACAGCTGAGAGTAAAACAGCACCCAGCTGTGAAAAGCAAAAAACTGCCAGGTTAAACTGGCTTGACAGAGAGACCAAGTTCTTAAAGGGACCATACATGAAAATACGGTGGCACCCACCTACCCTGGGCTCCAGCAGAAGGGCAGAGTGGACTAGAGATGCCTGGGGAAAGTTTGGGTCAGTGGCTTTAGGGGGAGAGTTGAGGGAGCAGCCCATGAGTCCAGTGTTGACGCATCCCCCATACAGCCAGCAAACCACTCTTCTCCAAAGTGCAGGAGCCAGAGGGGAAGCCACAGACCCACCCATAGGAATTAATTCACCCCACCCAGCAGTGTCTAAACCTGATCTCAGATCACAGGTTGATTGGATTGACAACTGAATTCATCTGCCCAGTTTTAGGCCCAGAGGTGCCTAAAAGTGATTGCTAATCACAGACTGATTGGATTAACAACTAAAGGACACAAACACAGTGGATCTCTGGTAGTCTCCAACTGGCTGACCAGGCCCAGACTGAGACACGAGCTGATATCACCAAGCACAGATTCAGGAAGTAAAAAAAAATTGCACTTCTATACCACATAAGGTCACACTACTAAGACAGTAAGTCAAAGACCAATCTAAGAAACAGAAACAAATAAGAGCCACCTAAAATAGGGAGACAAAGAAATAAACCCTCAGCAAATGGAAAGGAGGAATCCCTAGGAAAAGTGCAAAATTAAATAGAGGCAAGCACACTATCAGACACGGAATTCAAAATAATGATGATAGAGAAGCTCAACGAGGTCAGCATACTCAAAGAAAACTACAGGGGAACTACAAAGAACTCCAGGGAATCTAAGAGAAACTTACTGAGAACTACATACACCAGCATTAAAAAGGACATAGACACCATCAGTAAGAGCCAGGAGGAAATGAAGAATACCATTTCTGAAATGAAGAACACAGTAGAAGGAATCAAAAGCAGGCTATAGAAAGCAGAGGATAGGATCATCAAGCTGGAGGTCAATGTAGAAAAAAGTCCCCAGGCAGTGCAACAAAATGAAAAAAGACTGAAAAAGCATGAAGAGGTTTTAAGAGAGTTGCAGGACAACATGAGATGTAATAACATCCATATCATAGGGATACCAGAAGGAGAAGAAGAGGAGCAAGGGATAGAAAACCTCTTTGAAAAAGTAATAACAGAAAACTTCCCTGACTTGAGGAGAGAAAATGTCATGCAAACTCAGGAAGCACAGAGGGTACCAAGGAAGATGAACCCAAACAGGCCCACTCCAAGACACATCATCATGAAAATGGCGAATTTCAAAGACAAGGAGAGAATCCTAAAGCAGCAAGAGAGAAACAGCTAATAACCTATAAGGGGGCTCCCATAAGGTCATTAGCTAATTTCTCAACAACAAAAAAAACACAACAAGCCAGAAGGGAATGGCAAAAAATATTTCAAGCATTGAAAAACAAAGGACTGCAACCAAGAATACTCTACCCAGCAAGACTGTCATTCAAAATGGATGGTGAAATAAGAAGTTTCCCAGACAAAAGAAGTCTAAAAGAATACATCTCCATCAAACCAGCATTGCAAGAGATGCTAAAGGGTCTGCTTTAAGAAGATGAAGAAACAGAGAGACAGACATGAACACAGGTACAAAGGTAAATGGATTAAATGCACCAATCAAAAGACACAGGGCAGCTGAATGGATAAGAAACAACTTTAACTTATGAATGTTTTAAAGTGATCTTATTATAAATAGATTTTACTAAATAAGGTACAATTTTGTATATTACTTGTATCTGTACTAGTGCAGGTTAACTTTTTTCTTAGATTGGAATCATTTCACAATATGGGAAAATCAGGTTACTTGCAATAACTCAGAAAAATAGAATACTGTTAAAGAAGAAGAAAAATGTAAGAAAATGTGGATGTATATTACATGGAAGAATGCTATCTTTCTTATTCACTGTTATAAAATATGTGCTTATTTGTGGGTGTGTAATATATAGATTTTGTTAGCAATTTATGTTTTAAATAGCAACCAACTGGTCATGGGTATGTTGTGAAATTGGGGTATAAAACTGACATGTTACAAAGCCACTTCAGTGCACTCCTTGTCAAATTGACACCCACACACATATCTTTAAACTTCACTTACTTCCCAAATACAGACATGTTTCTTGCCTAGCATCATGCAACTATGTGGTATACTATAAAAACTTGTGTTAGCACTTTCCCTAAAAGAAAAATGCAGTCCCTTTTTGTCTGGGTAATGTCCATTTTTCTTCTAGTTGAGCCACACTCTGATTATGATTTTATGAAACTAAAATACTGAAGTAAAAAGATATCCACTATTAACATATCATATGTAGGATGGTAAAAAGAAATGGGAAAGGGTAAGAAAATAAAAGCATTTGGTTAATGTGTATAATCAAGTTTTCATATCAAAATAATAAAGAAATACTTATAATTATTATAGTCCTCATTTTTGTACAGTCATGTAGGTGGTGTTTATAAATATATATTTTTGATAATTATTCCATAGTCTTTTTACCTTTAGAAAGTACCCCTGTTGGTTGTACTCTTGTTTCTTGATACAGTAACTCAAACTTTCACTCATAAATGGATCGGGCCTTTTCAGGGCCTTCAGAGTAAGCTGGTTCCTGCTGGGAACTTGATTTCACTCTTCTAGTCACAGGTATTATGAAAATAAATTTTTATTGGTTTAGACCACCCAGCAACCTGAGGAACCTAATACACTCCCATTTTTTAGAAACAATGTAATTTCCCTTTGATAGTCCACTTTGAGCTCCTCATGCCAGTGAATCATCAGATAAAAATGTGATTTACTGTACTGGCTGGCATATTTGTTCTTGTCTGTCAAAGGGAAATTAGGTTGTTGCTACATAACAACCTAATGGGTGACAGCCTCAACTTCCACTTTCATGAAATCATTATTGTTTGCCTTAGTGGAAATATTCCTCCCTCTGGAACTACCTAAGGCCTCCAGAGCAGCAGAGTCCAAAGTGATGGGCATGAGAAGCAAAAATATTCATGGTGGCACACCAGAGATAAGAGTGAGAGGACATTCCAGTTTCCATTTTCAGACTCCTAGATTCCTGAATCTTAGCTATGCAAGAAATAACACTTGTTTTCTGATTTCAAGCACATACCATCACCAGAAGGATCACCACTGCCTAGAAAGGTCTTGCTATCTAGCTACTTTTATTACTGAAATTTCAAAAGGCCAGCCACCGTTTGTCAAGCCAACTGATTTAAGATGATGAGAACCAAGCTTCAGTGAAGTGAATTCCGTAAGTATGATCTCATTCCCTTATTTCATCTGCTTTGAAATGAGCTCCTTCATCAGGTGCAGTGATGTCAGGAATACAATATGGTGGGAAAGAAATGCCATTAAGTTAACAAATGATATTTTGGCAGAATCCAGGGAAGTAAAATCCACATCTGGAGTGGTTATTTCAGTGAAAACAAAACACTGGCCCTTCCATGGAGGATACAGTAGAATGTAATCAACCTTCCACAAACTAGCTGGCCGAAAAACCCTGAAAATGATGCCATATTGAAGCTCAGTGATGACTCAGCAGTGACTGTAACCAGGTAAAACTTGGTTAATATAAGTTCATTCTGCTGAACTCATGCATAATTTCTACCCCTGTCTCCTGGCCAGTTTGTTCATTGGGAAATGAAAGGAATAGTTAGATCACCCTATCTACTGGGTTATTAAAAACCATACTTAATGTTTCAACTATTAGGTGAAAATCCACAAAAGACACACATATGTTCATTTGAGGAGGTCACTCGCTCCTTACCGCCCAACCCTTTCCCAGACATCCTTGACACCAATTTTTCAATCATGGTTCTTTCCAAATTGCTAACCATCTTGCCAAATCATTAGCCACCTCCTGTGAACTAATGTAAATCTGTACTCCTGACTATTTCTCTTTTTACACAAAATTACTATCAGATGCATTGCTTAAAGTTCTTCTCACTTGGAGTGTATCTTTTTTGATGCCCTTCAAGCCTTTTATTCTCTTCTCCTTAACTCCCCCCATAACCACCCTCCATCCATGGAAAAACCAGTCCCTGGTGCCAAAAATGTTGCAGACCACTGATATGACTATGGTCCAAAGGACAAGATTATAACATCAGGTTGGGGAGTTGATAGAGCCTGGTAATCAGATAGTGACTGTTCCTGTCAGCTGGAAGCAATCCCCTGCCTATTATCTTTTCTAACACATGTATAGACAAAGCCATTCACCAAATGGGTAACTGCATAGCAGATGTAAGGGGATATGTTGATTTGATCCATCAATAAAACCACATCTGCAGGAGCAGATGTAATTGGAGGCACCACCTGAATAAGTTACAAAAACCCACTATTGCTCTCTAAGATCAATCTGTCTTTTCCAAAGGCCAAACAGGTGGATTGAATGGAGACATGCTAGGGCTCACTAGTTCTATTCGTTGAGGGTAGCACAGCCTCTACAATCCTGCAGGCATGTGATTTTGTTTGGGGCTTAGTCATTTCAAAAGAAGAGGCCACTCAAGTTACTTACATTTTGTCTTTCCACCAAAAATAACCCATATTCCACATATCAGGGAACTGATGTGGTGATTTTGAAAGTTGTCAAGTCTGACTATTTCAATTATACAGGGTGCCCGTGATAAGTTGGCAATAACTTTGCAACTCCTTATTTCATGTGCTTCTTATTTTGAAAAACTATATTTCTGAGGTTATGATTTAACATAGTTGTTTCAGATATAAAGTATTCAATTCTGAGAGCAACTGTTATATCGAAGGAATACTATATTAAAGCAACCATAATTTCTGGACTGTGTGCAGGGTGAATTGCTAAAGTAATTGTAGACTTCAATAACATCCCTTTACATACAGTTTACAATGTGAAGAAGCTGCATAATGCTGATCCTGATGTCACCACACCAACAAGGAAAATGCATAAGGTACACAAGGATCGCACAAGTCCAGATATTGTACACAGAATCCAGGAGATCATCAATGAAGATCCAGGAAAGTCAATGCGCTTCATAGCAAGAGAACTGCAGATGTTAGATGCAATGGTTTGCAAGATTATTCTTAAAGATATCAGATACAGGTCATATGTTCTTAAAAGAGGCCAATTTATGACACAACAGACAAAGGAAAGATGCTTCCAAAAAGCGAGGAAACTACTAACAGAATTGAAAAATCTCAAAGAAAAAAGCCCTCTGATTTTCTTCTCCGATGAAAAGAATTTTCAGCGTGACCAAATAGTCAACAGGAGAAATAGCAGATGGCTCTGTGAGAATCTTAATGAAGTCCCAATTGCCAGGAAAAGGTAATTTCCTGCTACAGTGATGGTGTTAGGTATCAGAAATCATGACCCTGCCTTTGTTTCCACAGGCTTGAAGGTGACTGTTGATGTTTACCTTGAAGTTTTGAGACAAGTAGTTGTACTGTGGATTAATCAAGTCAAGTCACAAATGGATGTCATTTTATCTTCCAACAAGATGGTGCACCAACACATAATGCCAAAAAGGTGCAAGAATTTCTCAGTGTCAATGTTCCTGAATTCTGATCAAAGGAAATCTGGCCACCTAGTTCACCAGATGCAAATCCTTTAGACTATTATATACAGAGCATTTCTGAGAAAGAAGTTAATAAACAACCTCATTCCAATAAAGAGGCTGTTAAAGCTAAGACTGAAAACATGAGGATACCCATGGATAAAAAGTTAAAGCGTACTCAAGATTCCAAAGTTGAATTGAGTCTATTATTGCAGTAAATGGAAACTGTTTGAACAATTTAAAAAATAATGACCATGTTTTTGTATTTATATATAAGAGTAAATTTATTTTAAAATGTAACACTTTTGTGGTATGTTGTTTAAAACTTTGCCACTTTATCACATGCACCCTGTACATTCTGTCACTGGAGGAATAACCACAGGGCAGATCAAGGGAGGCACTGGGCTACTGTGAGATAGAACTCAGTCCAAACTCCAATGACTATTTGATCTCTATAAAGTGGGGTAATGGGTTAAGAAGGACATTTAGTAATTACTAAAAAGAATTATTTTCCTTTACTCTAGTAAGTAACCACAAGCCCCTTGATGGAAGGCTAGGAGTAAGATAAATAGTAAATTTTTTGGCAGTATAAAAAGGTCCTTCCTCAATGGGACATGACCTCCCTTTTATTTAAGAAACTCTGACTGTGAACTGACCCAAACAATTAGAATTTAGAAGTGAATTTGTCAAGATGGCAAGGTAAAAAGGATGGTATACAAAAATTAAATGTATCAAAGTAGTTTAGCAAAAAAACATTTAAAAATTATTCTCATTTTCCTAAGATCCATTCTTGTACTTATTTCCCAGGATTTGTTGATATAAATTGGCAAAACTATGCAATTCTTTTGGTGTGTATAACACCTCTTACAGTCTTTTATCTCATTCTCTGGGCCTTTTTGAAATTCAGCCCACTTACAGGTAAACAGGGAAGGAGGGCACAATAAAGGCCGTTGTTTAGGAGAATTGGCAGTTACCTTGTAAGGCAACTACCATAGCAGAGGATGTTACAAATCCTTTAGGCAGGGATTGATTAATTAGTTGAAAGTTTGATTAATTCATTTTGTGTGCTATATAGCCATCTTCAAGAATAAATTTTGAGTGTGATTTTCAGAAATCTCCATCCTGTGACTATAGAGTAAAAAAAAAAAGTTGTTTTAGGACAATAACATAAGTTTTAAGATCTTTTATGCTGATCTTGAGCTAGGAATTAAAAAGCACTGAACTTGGTTTCCTCTGTTTCCAGCACACTTAGAGTTCACTACTTACCCTGTTATACTCCTTATTTTTACGCACACACAAATATTCTCTAGTAGCAAATATCTGTTCAACCAAAAACTTGTCTTCAATAGACATGTGATTATAGTGTCCACAAGTAATAATTTTCATAACTACATTGCCACTAAAAGCCATAAGCTGGCAGTGTCCCCTTTACCTGTGTATGAATAGAGTCATTAATGTCTAAGTTTGATCTGACCAGACCATCAATTCCAAATAACCCAGAAACAATTAATAGAATTCATGCTTAAGATTCTGCCCATATGGAACTATTCTTGTTAACAAATTATTTATCAGTCAGAGTACATTAAAGAATCAAACAGCTAGAATAATTTGACCATATGCATCTATGAGAGTTGGTTAAACAGTCTCTGTAATGCTTTAGTCTTCAAGCATAAGTCTACAAGGCAGGTAAAAAAGGAAGATAAAAGTAAAAATGGTGAACAAAGATAATTGGAACCCATAAGTAACAAAATCTGTATTAGTTATTTATTGCTGCATAGAAAACTATCCAAAACTTAATGGTTCAAAACTACGTGGATAATTGTCTACTACTTTCTGACTCACAAAGTTTCTGTGAGTCAGAGATTAGCTAGCAGGACTGGGCTTTTGGTCCAGTGTGGACTGAGGCTTCCGTCACCTGAAGGTCTAATTGGGGCTGTGGTTCCTACTTCCATGGTGGCTCACACATATGGCTCAGTTGTTTGCAGCTATTGAAAAGAAACCTTATTTTCTCACCACTTGATTTTCTTTATGGGGCCACTTGAGGAACCTTATAATAAGTCAGCTGGATTTTCCTAGAATGATAATCCAAGAGAGAGAGGAGGAAGTCAAGATGCTTTGTATGACTTAATTTCTGAAGTCATGCACCATCACATTTTTCATTTCCTACTTATTAGTAGCAAGGCTATTAGTCCTGCCCACACTGAAGGGGAATAGAATTAAGCTCTTTCTTTTGTTTTATTATTATTATTTTATTTTTTAACTTTATTTACTTTTAGAGAGAGGATAAGGGAGGGAGAAGAAAGGGAGAAAAATATCCATGTGAAAGAGAAGCATTGATTAGTTGCCTCTCACATGGACCCTAACCAAGTACCAAAACAATAACCCAGAAATGTGCCCTGACTAGGAATCAAACCAATGACCTTTCACATTGTGGAACTATGCCCAGCCAACTGGACTACACCAGTCAGGTCCTGGCTCTTACTTTTGGAGAGAAGTGTTTAAAAGAATTTGTGAAATTTCTAAAAAATCATAGTAACTTAAACTTACCAATTACCCCACTCTTATGTATTTATCCACATGAAGGAAAGCATATGCTCATAAAAATAGATTTGATAGAATAATACTAGCATTTTTATTCAAAATAACAAAAAATCTGGAAAAAGTTCACATATTCATCAACAGAAGAATTAATAAACTCACTGGCATGTTCACACAATGTCTTATTACTCACAAATATAAAGAAACTATTGATTATGCAAATATATAAGAATGTTTAAAAATTATGCTAAAACAAGCCTTACACATTTGATTTCCTATGTATCTGAATTTCTGGAACAGGCTAACATATATTACATAAACAAAATCAGAGCAGTGGTTGGTTTTAAGAACTGGAACATACAAACATACTGTTAAGTGGCATGAGGACATTTTCTGAGATTATTATGATGCTCCATGCCTTGATAGGTGTATGTTATGCTTGTGTCTACATTCATTTAAACTTATGGAGAGTTATACTTAATATTTATGGACTTCCCTGTATATAAGTTACCTAGAGGTAAACAAGTATTAAACTCTTGATGACATGCATTCTTATGTTTAGATGTAAAATATTCTGTTATCTATAACTTGACTTTGACATACATAGAAATAAGATGGGTTTCTGGATGGAGAGAGAGAGATGTATAGGCTAGATACGTATGTGGTGAAGCAAATGTAGCACAATATTATAGTACAATTTAGGTGGTTCTTAAACTGGTTTTCATTGTTCAGTTACTTTATCTTTTCCATATGTTTGAAGTATTTATAATAAAATGATGGGGAAATGTGTTTGAATGGTCTGGCTTGACCTCCTGTGATTTTTCCATCACTGTGAGAAGAGCCTGGTCTGACTTACTTGGGTTCTCAAGAAGATGGGGGACCACATGGAGCAGACCTAATTCCAGCTTGTAGCTTAGAGAACAAGCTGGCCAAGCCCAGACTATGTCAGCCAGCTTTCCTTCACACTGCAGATGGAAGAGTAAGTATGAACGATTGTTGTTTTTAAGTCTCTGAATTTGGGATAGTTTGTTACATAACATTGTTGTGACAGCAACTAAACAAATTGACAAAGTAATTATTTTCCGCATTATCACTCCGTAGGGAAGGGCTTACAGAAAAAAATGCTTCATTATGTGTTATGAAGAGGAAATTAGCAGCCATTAGCCATGCCTTACAGGCCCTTCCCTAGTGGAAACATAACAAGTGGATGGGCAGGTGAATAGCAAGTATGAAGCTAATGGTATGAACACATGAAATGTACTTTGAAGAGACACAAGAAGGCACTTGCTTTCCTGCAAACTAAAGCCACCATCTCATAAGATTTGGCTGAATTGAAAAGCAACCTATAATCAGTTTTGGGATAGTTTTAAGGAAGAGTGAGCAGATGCCTCCCAATGTGCCTTCATTATGATGTTGTAATTCTATGTCTATATTGCTGCTCGACCCAAGACAGGCTGCCTAAGGGAGTGCAATATTAACTTATATTCAGCCACATGATCTGCAATGGCCAAGATGAGTCAAGTTTGGGGGAAAATCTTTGAGGAGATCTAGAGAGAAGGGGAAAGAAAAGCTTTTGAGTTTGATTCATGTCTAGCAACTCATCCAATAACATGTAGCCCTTCAAATTAATTTTGAACATGTTTTGTATTATTTTATGCCTGCATCCTCTTTCTATGTCTTTTATTTCTTTTTCTAAGATAGGACCCTGGAAATAGACTATGGGCTGAAAAACTGTAAGGCGTGTTTCCTTCTCATTGTCCATTGAAACCAACCATCATTTGAAAACTTTTAAAGGATCTATTAGCAGTCATGACCTCAGCCTATAGGCATCACCTCCAAGGCATGTCCATCTAAATGGCTCAGGCTGGACCGCTAGAGGCCAACAGGCTTCTTCTCCACAAAGGGAAACATTCATCACCAGCAGCAGGCTTACATCTGATTGATTGAAAATAAATAGGGCATTTTTACTGGCTAATAAAGGCTGACCTTTGTACCTCAGCTCTTTTGTCAATTTGAGGAAAAAATAAGATTAGAAAAAAATGTTCTCTATGCTTTGTGGTTCACATCTTTAATTATAAATTTAACTGAAGGCCTCATGAGAAGAAAAGGTCATGCAGTTTGTCAATCCTTTGACCAGAGAAGGAATTAAACCATGAACTGCAAGACGTAGGCAGAGTTGGATCCTAGGCAAAACTATGAAGTTGAATTTTGGTGCCCTTCCCCCTGACAGCACTAGCCTACTCTTCTTACCCTTTTACCCCCACCACTCCCGGTGGCCTTGTACACCTCATAACCTCATGTGGGCCCTTTTTCATCAGATGTCAAGTGAACTCCTTCATCTCTAAGACTCCTTCCATGCCAACGTATGGAGGTCACACTTTCCTACTTAACTTTGTATGACACATTTTATTGAAAGATTATTTTAATCTACCACTATGTACAACTTATAAATACACACATATGTTTATTTCTAAATAAATGCAAATTTGTGATATAGAGAAAAGAATAGCTTGAAAATCAGAACTGGGTTTAAATCTGGGCTTTAGTAATTCATGCTGTGTGCTTTTGAACAAATGTCTTAACTTTTTTTGAATCATGTCAAAAAATGGAAATGTCTAATATTATTTAGATATTATTATTAAGTGTTCTCATACAAAGTGCCCAATAAAAATATAAAATGTATATATCTTAATAACTGTGTATGTTATAAGTCAAATATAAACTGTAGTCTATCTGATAATTAAGTGCTAAATAAGGTCACATTACTAGGCACTTTGGGAGTTCATATATCTTCAAGTTTTCTATGAATTCCTAATAGGCTTATATACTCATAATTTCCTTCCTGTTCCAAGTCTTTCTTCTCCTAAAATAATTCTGTTTATAACTTGTTGTGCATCATAGAAAAGCTTCATTTTTTTCATTTACATGTCATAAGGATATGCATAAAGCTTGCAAAAAAACTGGAATGGATAACAACTTTGAATACTTGGTAAAACAATGAGATTTTTTATTTGTGATACCAAAAATATAGACCATTTTAATTAAATTTTAGGTTAAAATTCTTGAACCAACTACGGTGATATTCTGCTCTTTTGGTGCTGCCTTTATCCACAATCAAATTCTCCTGTATTTCTAAGATAAAACTATTAAAATTTTGGTGAGTTTACTCACTAATAATATTCTTTCCCAAAGTTTTACTCAGATATTTCCTTAAATAATAACAATGGTTTCTTCCAAAAGAAAAAGGGGAATACTTAGGGAAAAATTAACTTTTTGAAAATTTTGTTATGTCATTAATTCCTTAAAATTTTATCACTTTCAAAATAGTTTCCTGGTGCCAGCTAGTTACTAGAAAAAACAGAAGGAATGCTTCATAAAGTATATAATATGATTGTCTAACCATGATGTTATATACCTGAAGTTACTACAAAATAATATTAAATGTAAACTCTTACTAAAATAACTTAAAGAATAGTTTTCTTGTCTTTCTAGACTCTACCCATCCACACTAGCAGAGTGTCTTACACCCAGTAAATGCTCAAATTGTAAATACAAGCAGTGGAACACTAAGTTATTTGGTGGAAAGTGGGTTTCACAGACCATGGCCTCCATGAGCTTTGTCTTCTCACTGTCACAACCTTCACCATTATACTTGTTCTTTCTGTTTTGTTTTATTTTGGTCCACCATCTTGGCTCCCCTTTTTGTCTCCCAACTTGAGATATATGAAGGTTTTCAATCTCTCTGGGAGTGGGTGAAAGTGTATATACATATATACATATTAATATATGTACATGCACATCTCACATAGACACATATATGATATTTTATATTATTATATTACAATACATCATCCAGATGCATATTAACAGAGCATTTTGAGTCTGAGTTCTGGCTTGACTTTCTCAAGCACCAAAATAAGAATTCTAATAGATGGTTCAGTTAGTAAAAAAATAATTCTAAACAAAGAAGCACAATATTTACAACACCACTTCTGTGTCACAAATAATGAGAGTCAAACACAGCATTATATGAAACACTGAAAATGAAGGACTATAGTTGGACAAGAGGTGGCTTATTAGTGTTTTGTAAATATTTGAATTTCAATTTTTAAATGTTTATCTTTGAAAATATTTGCAAATCCTTTCAACATTACATAATCTTAGCTAATACGCACATTGAAGTTTGGTTGAACAATATTTCTTCAAGTTCTAATTAATTTTTTCAATGTAATAAATGATAGGAGACCCTTCTCAGCTCTGCTGATTTTATAAGCACTAAATTAAAACCACTATGATTTTTGCCTTATGCGTATTAAGGTCATGACAAATTGACTATCATAAAATAGAAGTTAATTAACATAATGAAACAATATATTTTAACAAATCACATTTTAGGTCTACAACACAATAGATTGGTGGAATTAAATTTCTAAATTGAAATTCCTTTGTACCCAAAATGTATGTACTACCCAGCACATCTGGAAAAAAATGATCATAAACCAAAAGAATTCTTTTCTTCTATTACATATTTATTATCTTTACCCATTAATTATATTTTAGAAAAATATGAATTATGCATAAATTCTACATGGACTAGTTTTTAAATAATCTGACTAAATTTTCTAACTATGTGAAATTTTAAAATTAGAACCAAAATTGGGAGGGAAACATTAGAAAAATAAAGAAAATTATAGGCCAATGTCATTGATTAACATATATACTAAAATCCTCAACAAAACATTAGCATACCAAATACACCAATGCATCAAAAAGATCCTACACCATGATTAAGCGAGATTTCTTCTGGGAATGCAAGGTTGGTACAACATTTGTAAATCAATAAATGTGATTCAACACATAAACAAAATGAAGACTAAAACCCACATGATCATATCAATAGATGCAGAACAAGTAAGTGTATGATAAAATCCAGCACCCATTTATGATAAAAACTCTCAGCAAAGTAGGATTAAAGGGAGAATACTAACATAATAAAGGCCATATATGACAAACCCACTGACAGCATCATACTCAAAAGTGAAAACTGCAAGTGTTTCTTGTAAGACTGAGAACAGGACAGGATGTCTGCTTTCACCTCTCTTATTCAACATAGTTCTGGAAGTCCTAGCCAGAGCAATCAGACAAGAAGGAGAAACAAAAGGCATCCAAATTGGAAAGGAAGTAGTAAAACTGTCATTATTTGTAGATCATACTATACTATACCTAGAGAACCCCAAAGATTCCACCAGAAAATTAGTAGAACTGTAAGTGAATTCAGCAAAGTAGCAGGATATAAACTTAATATCCAGAAATTAGTTGCATTTTTATATGCTAATAATGAAGTAACAGAAAGAGAAATTAACAAAACAATCCCATTTACAATTATTTCAAAAAGAATATAGTACCTGGGAATAAACCTAACTAACCAAGGATGTAAAAGAACTGTACTGAGAAAATTTTAAGACACTGAAAAAGAAATAGAAGATACAAATAAGTGGAAGCACATACTGTGTTCATGGATAGGAAGAATTAACAGCATTAAAATGTTCATACTACCCAAAGCAATCTATAGTTCAACACAATTCCTAGCAAAATTCCAATGACATATTTTATAGAACTAGAATAAATATTTCAAAAACTTACAGGGAACCACAAAAGGCCCCACATAGCAACAATGATCTTAAGAAAGAAGGACAAATTTGGAGGAATCATGCTACCTAATATCAAACCATATTCTAAGGTCATAGTAATCAAAACAGCATGAAGCTGGGATAGAAACAGACATGTAGATCAATGGAACAGAATACAGAGCCCAGAATACAGTCAATGAGTATTGAACAGAGGAAGCAAACACATATAATGAGCTAAAGCTAGTTTATTCAATAAATAGTGCTGAGAAAATTGGACCAATATGTACAGAAAAATGAAACTAGACCACCTTCTTACATCGCACACAAAAATAAGTTAAAAATGGATCAAAAACTTAAATGTTAGACCAAAACCATAAAAGTCAAAGAAGAAAACATAGGCAGCAAAATCTCAGACATAGCTCATAACAATATTTTTTTGTATATCTCTCCCTAGACAGGGGAAATGAGAAAAAAATAAACAAATGAGACCACTTCAAACTAGAAAGTTTTTGCACAGCAAAGGAAATCATCATGGAATGGGAGAAAATATTTACCCATATATCTGATAATGGGTTAATATTGAAAATTTGATGAAAACTCAACATGAAAAAAACAAACAACTCAATTAAAAATGGACAAAGGAACCTGAATAGACACTTTTCTAAAAAGGACATACAGATAGCCAATAGACATATAAAAACATGCTCAATATCACTAATCATCAGAGAAATGCAAATTAAAACCACAATGAAATATCATTTCACACCTGTCAGAATGGCTATCAAAAAATAAATCAATAAACAAAAAATGCTGGCAAGAATGTGGAGTAAGGTAAACCCTTTTGCACTTTTGGTGGGAATGCAAATTGGTGCAGCCACTGTGAAAAGCAGTATGGAGAGACCTCATAAAATTAAAAATGGACCTGCCTTTTGACCCAGCAGTCCCACTTCTGGGAATATACCTGAAGGAATCTAAAACACCAGTTTGAAAGAACATAAGCAACCCTATGTTCATTGGAGTGTTATTTACAATTGCCAAAATATGGAAGCAGCCCGAGTGCCCATCAATAGATGAGTAGATAAAACAACTATGGGACAGTTACACAATGGAATACTACTTGACCCTAAAAAAGAAGAAAATTTACCCTTTTTGAATAGTATAGATGAACCTGGAAGACATTATGCTTAGTAATATATGCCAGTCAGAGAAAGGCATGCCATATAATTTCCCTCGTATGTGGAATCTAATGAACAAATTGAACTAAGAAGGAAAATGGGGACAGACTCATAGAGGAAGAGCAGGATGACAACTAAGGGGCATGGAAGGAGGTTAGAGTGTGGAGGGATTGAGCAAAAAAGGAAGAAGGATTCATGGACATAGATAGCAGTGTGGTGATTGGTGGGGGGAAGAGGGTACAAGGGGACTATATGGTAATGGAAAAAATAAAATAAAGATAAAATAAGAAAATACATATTTTGGATTATCTTCATTCTCTAAGTACAGAATCTTCATCCAAATATTTTACTTAAAAATTAGGAGGGTTGCTCAGAATGGCCTGAAATGGTGCATGTTCAATTCTTGTCAGGGCCCATACCTGGGTTTGGGTTCAGTCCCTGGTCAGGGCATGTACAAAGGCAACAGATCTCTAGCATTGATCCCCTCCCTCTTTCTCTCCCTCCCTTCCTGATGTTTCTAAAATCAATGAGCATGTCCTCAGGTGAGGATAAAAAAGTTTAGAAGGGTTAATATACCACTTAATCCTGAAGAACATTATGTTTCCTCTTAAAGTGATATATTTTTCATAGCTTTTAATATATTTGGGAAGTCACCCTTTTTTAATTCCATTTACATTGACACTTTTTGGAAATATTTATCTTTTTTTATATAATCTACTTGCTATTGTACTGTTGTGTAAACCAATCATTTAATATATTCCAATGACATTTTATTGGTTTTGATCAATAAGTAATATTAAGATATGGAATCACATCACTGAGGCAAAAGAAAGAATCCCAGCTCGACAACTTCTAGAGAGGTCATTCCACATCAACTCCCTCCCTCTTCATATAATAGAAAATAAATAATAAAGAAAGTAAGCCTCACATTTTGGACATTTCGGAAGAATTAGATATAAATGAATTTTTCAGCTTTCTGAGCTTAATTTGAAATCAAATCAATCAAATATCAATTTTTGGTAACACACAAAACAATATAACTAAGATATAGACCCTGCTCTAAATATTTAAAGATATATAGACAAATGTTCAAAGTAGAAGGCAGACAAAATTCAGCCCTGAAGTTCTACCAAAAAAAGTAGGAGATAAATAGGTTGCTTGGTAAATTACAGCATTGAGGAGGAGCAGAGATGACTCTGAAGGTTTTTTTTTTTAATTGGTGGTGGCTATCATTTCTATAGGGATCTTTGAAAATGTATTATACAGTATTATTTTGGAAACAAATGACTTAGTGTAATTAGTTTGAATGACAATGGCTATAATGTACATATAAGAATTATAATCTTCAAAATTGCAGAAAGTTATAGAACTGGTTGTGCACACACTAAATGGTCCCCAATTATAGAACTTCTGAATGATCACATTTGTTTACTTACCTTTTTCTTGTCTCTTATTCTGTTGGATGTGTTTTTCTTTTGCTATTAAACAAGTTTTCACTTCCTTCTAACAGATCATTTATAATAGGCAAAAATTTAATACATTTAATAATATACTCTCCTAGTGTAGAATCTCAACTCTAGCTGAGAAAGACAATTGAGGTGGTTTTGGCTTTTTTGTTTGTTTGCTTTTTTTTTTTTTTTTCCTTTTTTCGCTTGTTTATTTTGAATGAAGATCCCTATACCAATTCTAAGTACTTCTGATTCAGAAGATCCAAGGTTAGGCAAAATGATCTGCTTTTTTTTCCAATTCCTTAAGTAATTCATATCTGATACCCATTTGAGAGTTGCTTATCTAGTTTATTTTTTAAGACATCTATTTTAAAGTGATTATACAATATTTAACCTCCCCAAAAGAAAGGTGGCCTTTGTTTGAGAATATTTAAACTTTTATTTTCTACCTATCCCTAAATTATTTCACCCTAACCAGATATATAGCAAAGGCGTTTTCTTTTTAGAAGTCCTTGTTCATAGAATAGCAACTCCATCATGTGGTATTTTGCTAAAATTGCTCCTAGAGGCATATTAAGTTTGAGTATATTTTCAGATCCAAAAGCAAATTTTTTTTAATTCATTAATTTATTCATTAAACATTTATTGAGCAGATATTACATGGTAGACCCATATAGATGCTTAAGAAAACACTTCTAAATCAATACTATAAACTAGTCATACATGTTTTTAAGGCTACACATCAAAACAGTGTAGTTTAATCAAGGAACTTGTATAAATGACCCATGGACATGGACAATAAGGTATGGATTGACTATGGGAAAGGGGATGGGGTAGATGGGGCAGGGAAGAGCAATGGAGGGGGGGGGCAAATGGGACAACTGTAATACAACAACAAGTTAATTAAAAATGAATAAATAAAGCTGAGTGACACTAGATTTGATTAATACATTTCTGTTCAAATTACCGAATTCTTTTAATTAAAACTTATGATTTGTGACATGTTAAACTCCCTAAAAAGTTTGTTTAATAAGAGCTAGAGCACAGCTAGCTACTGTAACAGAATGACATATTACCCAATCATGGGGGTCTTTTCAACTCCTCTTTCAAAACATATTTGGTCATTATCCAAGATACTCCCAGAAAACCCTACAGAGCCACAGCCTTCAACACTGCATTAACTAACGTGGAAACCCATATTGATATTAGATTTTATTTCTTTTTGAGCTTTTTCTCCAGTGCTTCCAAACATATAAAAATAATTTGGTAGATAAATGACTTCATTATTATTAAAAGCCAGAGTATGCAACAGACTTGATTCTGACATATAGATCACAAGAGCAAAATGATTACTCTTCAAAATTAGGCATCTGGGCTCTTTAACAATGCAATATTATCATGGTCTTCCATGCATGATGAACTCTGAATGTGTGCTGTTTATTAATGAGAAGCAAATCACAGCCAAGACTATTGTTGTAAGAAACATATTTCCACATTTTTGTTAAGTGTACTTCTTGGTTTTCTTACTGAACCAAAAGCATTTCATAAAAAGTGATACTTGAAACATACATTTGTAATGAAATTCAAAGGAGTTTCAAATATTAGAAAACTAAAAATGTTGATTTAAAATGTATTTTTGTTTATAACCACAACTTCAGAACCCCAATAAAACTGTTGAATTTATGATGACATCAATCCTCATTAGCTATTTAGTTTCATTTTGTAAAGCAAGAGTTTCTGTTTAAAAAAAAAAAAAAAAAAAAAGGTAGTGGGCAGCCCTGGTTACATGGCTCAGTTGGTTGAAGTGTTGTTCCCTTCACCAAATGGTTGGGGGTTTGATTTCTGGTCAGAGCACATGCCTAGGTTGCAGGTTTGATCCCCAGTTGGGGTGCATATTGGAAGCAACAGATTGATGTTTCTTTCATCTCTCTCTCTCTCTCTCTCTCTCTATCTCTCTATCTTTCTCACTTCCTCTCTCTCTAAAATCAATGGAAATGTGCTTGGTTGAGGAGTTTTTTTAAGTGTTGTACAAACTGCATTTATAACAAGTAAAAAAATAGGAAGTTGAAATAAATATCAAGTCATTCTGCTTTAAATATTTATAAGGGTAGAATTTGTAAATTTAGCAGACATAGGAATACATGTATAAGGACTAGAGATTAGAGTTACAATGATATGTTACTGAAGTGTTTACTAAGTAGCTGGCATTGAAACCCAAGAATTCTCCCAAAAGAGTTACCTAGTCCAAGAATAATATAGGTGCAAGCCCAGGCTCATGGGTCTGTGGATAAGCACCAGCCTGCGAATCCAAAGGTCACTAGTTCAATTCCCAGAGAGGGCACATAACCAGGTTCCAAGCCAGGTCTCCATTAAGGTCTGTAGGTGGAGGAGGTGAAAGGCAACCATACATTGGTGTGTCTCTCCCTCTCTGCCTCCCTCTCTTCCCCTCTCTCTGAAAATAACAAACAAAATCTTTAAAAAACAACAAAAAAGTAAAGGCACAAAGTATGTTAATAACCCTGCCTTGTGCAATACAGTAACTAATAGACATAAGTAGATATTGAATACTTGAATTGTGGCTACTGTAACCGAGACATTGAATTTTAAATTTGATTTGATTTGAATTATCAATTTAAATGGTCACATGTGACTGGTAGCTGCCATAGTATACAGTGCAGGTCTAGAATCATGTACTGTATTTAGTTGCCATTTTACCGTTAAAGTCCTTTAATTACAAACTTTCTTAGCCGTCTCTATGATAGTCACATTTTTGGAAAATATATCCAATAGGCTACTTTTACAGTTCCTTTGCCTTAACTAGAATTTTTTCTTCTGGAACTACTCATCTTTGTACCAAATTTGTAGGATGTTTTTGCAATTGTGATTCCTGAGGTCTTTTATAGCAGTCGCATGGGCAACCAGTCTAATAAAGGTCATTACAAAAGATACAAGGTCTTTGAAGGGATTTATGTGAATACTGAGACCTCCTTAAGTCAAGGAAGAACTAATAGGAAGAATGTGGACTTGAAGTGAGTGCTCCAAGGTCATGGAAGACCATGGAGTTGCAGTTGATGTAGAAGATAGACACAGATGATCTTTGAGATCCCATAAGCATCATCACATGGTAGGAAGACTCCAGCACCCCAATAGAAGAAAATAAGAAAATGATACAGTACTTAATCGCAACAGTTTGTAACCTTAATGAAGCTGCAAGAACTGCAACTCTACTATATGACTGGCTAACATAAGGAAATAAAACGGATATATAAAATCCACCAATGGAAAAAAAAATCATTTAAAATAGTATAAAAGGCCAGTAGAAATGTCTGTAAAAAGTGAGAAAGAACAAAGGAGGATATTTTTCATAGAGTAACATATGTGATTTAAAGCAAACAAAATATATTGTACATATTGCTTTGTATGATTCCAAATGCTACTGTAATAGATTGGATTATATAAAAAAGCAATATTTATACAATTCTGCAAATATACTAAAACCATTAATATAGGTTGTACATTTTATCTTATTTTATTTAAGGTTTTATTTATTACTTTTAGACAGAGGGGAAGGAGAGAGGCAGAGAGGGAAAGAAACATCAATGTATAGTTGCCTTTTACCTGTCTACAACAACAAACTTGACTGCAGACCTGGCTTGCAACCTGGTTGTGTGCCCTGACTGGGAATCCAACCAGAGATCTTTGGGTTCACAGGCCAGCACCCCATTGTGCCACCAACCAGGGCCTTGGATTGTAAATTTTAAAAAAGTGAATTTTGTGTTATATATCTTAATAAAGTTGCAACAAATTTATATTTAAAAATGAAAAGAAATATGCATGGGGAAAAGGTTTTTTTTCTTAAAGGAGGATGATTTTGGGAGTACAGGTTGAATAGAAATTTGGGAGGGCTGACTATTTTTCTGTCACTCTTTGACCTCCTAAATCAATTTTGTTGTCTCAGAAATATACCTGAATAGAAAACTCTTAGCAAAGAATAGCTGACCCTCAAAGGCTGTTCTATCAAATAGGTATTCTCTAGCAAGGTGTGATTATGGACCAGTGCTGAGATGTGTAGTGTCAAAATACACCAAATTTCAAAGACTTAGTATTAAAATATTTTAATTAATCATTAATAATTATTTTGATATGTTGAAATGGTAATAGTGTTAAGTAGATTACATTATTAAAATTAATTTCCTACTTTTTAAATATTGTTTTTTAACATGACTACTATAAAATTGAAAATTAAATACATGGTTCTATTTTTGTTTTAATAGGACAGCACTAAAATAGATAATTTATTGCATATTTTCTAAAATTTAGTATGAATTACAAGAAGAGAATAAGAACAAAATTGGTGTGTTATCTGCTAGTTGCATTCATCATATCCTTATTCTTTTAAATATCCTAAATTAAGAAATGTCTTCAAGAAGTACATAAATGATTTACATCATTTCCTTTACATTACATACTCCTTTTTTCCCACCAAACCAAGATATTACTGAAGACCATTTTAGCCACAGATTAGTGTTTAAAAACACAAATGTTAATTTTAAAATTAATTTTCACCTCTTATCTGGGTGTTAACATTTTCTTGTTTGTTTTTGATTCATATAAAAAGAATAAGCTCATCAAATTTGCATATTTATTTCCAACTTTCACCTTAATCTATGTTCATTTCATTTGTTAATGTATAGCTGTTAAAATTTAATTAACATACGTAGGACTCTCTCACTGCACAAATAAATTTGGCTTTAAGTAAGTATTTAGATATAAAAATAGTGACTTAATTGACTAAACTTAATAGCTCAGGTCAATCAATACTGGCATTGAGAAATACATAAGGTTTTTCCTGACTAGTCTCTAATGTTTACCATGAACAAAGATACATTTCTGCTTCTCATTTTTAAATTGATCATTTTTCAACAATGCAAAAAATGTTTATAGTCATCTGGGTAATCCTTTATATTTTGCCAATATTGTTGCTAGCAGAGCTGATCATTGTGGCCATAACACACAACCCAGACTCAAAATCAACTTGCCAGGGCATCGGGTTTATGAGCCCTAAGTTCTTCACTTACAGATAAAGATCATTTTAAATCACCAAGTAAGGGTCAACTTTTACCACGTGGGATGACCACACAATATGTGCTTATCCTTAGAATCCTCAAAGAAACTTAGAATTAATAAAAATGTAAGAAAAGTACAGGTGAATGTGTATTTGCAGACTGCATTTGATGGTGATAACAGGTGCTCATCTAACCACTCTGCACAATTTTGTTCATAAATGACATTGCTCTCAAGCAATACACAGTTTGGGCTTTGGTTCCATCTGGCATTGTATCGACAAGCACAGCTTCAGCCCTGCGAGGTGACGCATCAAGCAGTAAGACAACAGGGACCGATCTTAATCACATTGGCATTCTTGACCATTGGCACGGTGTTTAGAGACAGTAGGCACTCCACAAATGATGTTAGTATTCCTTAATACGTACTAAACCATCTCAAATATAGTCAACAAAAGAATGATACTCATGGAAATATTCCTGGATCTTTAAATAGATACAGTGAGTGTTTTCCCCAATAATTTAAAAGCTATAGTTAATAATAATGGAGGCATAATTTACATAAACTAAAATCTGCTTACTTTAAGCACACAATTCAATGGGATTTGACTATGTATATATTCATGCTATTAAGTTCCTTCAAAAAAATTATTGAACTTTACCCCAATTATTTTGTTGTGTTGTGATTTAATTCCATTCAATTTAAAATATTTTCTAAATTGTCTCCTCTTATTGCACTCACTAGTTATGTAAAAGAGTTTTTTTTTTTTAATTTCCAAATATTTTGTGGCTTTTCCAAATAGCTTTCTGTATTTTTTATTTCTAATTTAATTTTCTTGAGGACAGAATATATACTTTGTGTAATTTAAGCTCTTGTAAATTTATTGATGTTTTTTTATTGCCCTGAAAAGCAGCTAGTATTTTTAATGTTCCATGTCACTGGAAAAGAATGTTTTCTGTTCTCATTGTACTGTTCTATAAATATCAGTTAAGTCATGTTGATAATGTAGTGTTGTTTATGTTTTCTATATCCTTACTGATTTTTACATTGACTCAGAACCTCAGTTATTGAGGATTGTTTAACTCCCCATATGTAATTGTGGTTCCATCTATTTTTTTTTTTTTCAGTATTTTTCAATTCTTATTTCACACATTTAGAAGCTCTGTTATGGATGCTGCTTATTTAGGATTATTGTGCTTTCTTAATGAATTGTCCCTTTGTATCACTTTTATACTTTAGCCTTAATAATATTTTTGTCCTGGAGTATAATTTGTCAAACTTTGTTTTGATTAGTATTTGGAGATGCATAATTTTTCATCTTCTTGTTTTCATCTATTTCTGCTCTTATGTTTAAAGTACATTTTTTGTAGACAGCATACATTTGAGCTTTTAAAATTTATTCTGACGATTTCTGCCTTTTATTAGCGGGATTAGTTCATTTACATCCAATGTAATCATTGACATGGTTGTACATAGATGTAGCATATCACCATTTAAAATTTTGTCTCATCTCTTCTTTGTTGCTTTTCCTTCCCCACCCTCTCCTCCTGCAGTCATTTGGCTGAAATGAGTCTTTTAATCTATTCTTTTGACATATTGGTGTACTTTGTTTATTTTCCTTTTTGCCAGTTGCTCTGGAGTTTACAGAAGCACCCATAAGTCATGCCACATCATGTATAATGCAAAAACAGTACACTTCAATTTACCATCTTCCAGATTTTATGCAGTTCTTATATTTTACTGCAACATATGTTACAAACTCCATAGTATATTACCATTTTTACTTTAGTCAATATTTTTCTACTTTTATTTTTTTAATTACCATATAGTTGAATTGACTCTGTTTTAATTTTGTGTATAATTCTTTGGCTTTTAACACACTTAAATACTTGGGTAAACCACCACCATAATCAGAATATGTAATATCCCAAAACTTCCACCAAGTTCACTATGCTACCAATTTGTAGATGCATCCATGATGGTGAATTTTATGTGTAAACTAGACTGGGCTGTGAGGTGTCCAGATTTTTAATCAAAACTATTCTAGGAGTTTCTGTGAGGATGCTTTTAGAGGAAATTAACATTTAAGTTAATAGACCGAGTAAAGCAGATTGCCCTCCCTAAAGTGGATGAGCCTCATCCTAGCAGTTAAAAGCCCAAATAGGACAAAAGGCTGAACTTCCTTTCACTAAGAGAGAATTTTCTCCTGCATATTCACCTAATGACCTTTGAACTGGAACATCAGCTTTTTCCTGATGTTTGACTGAAACTGAAACACTGGCTCCTCTGGGGTCTGAGGCCTGCTCCTGGACTCAGGCTGGATGTGCACCATCAG
Source organism: Noctilio leporinus (assembly GCA_004026585.1). Classification (NCBI taxonomy): domain Eukaryota; kingdom Metazoa; phylum Chordata; class Mammalia; order Chiroptera; family Noctilionidae; genus Noctilio; species Noctilio leporinus. The sequence continues at coordinate 51,731 of PVIW01001760.1, read as the reverse complement.
CTTTCCTGAGCCTTCAAGTTGCCAACTTACCCTGCAGACTCTAGACCTTGTCAGTGTGTCCATAATCATGTGAGCTAATACCTTAGTAATCTGTCTCCTAATGGTCCTATTTATCTGGAGAACCTTTTCTAAAAATATGTTATTTATTTGTTTTTAGAGAGAGGGTAAGAGAGGAAGAGAAGGAGAGAAACATCAATGTGTGGTTGTCTCTCATGAGCCCCCAAGTGGGGACATGGCCTGCAACCCAGGCATGTGCCCCAACTAGTAATCAAACCCATGACCCTTTGGTTCACAGGCCAGCACTCAATCCACTGAGCCAGAGCTGGAGAATCTTGGCTAATACACACATACTCCAACCTCTAATTCCTAGGAACCACTGACATATTCTCCTCCATCACTAAAGTTTTTGTTCTTTTGAGAACAATTAGCCATTACTTACAAAATTTTTAGATCCTCTTCTCCTTCAATTCCAATTACATGTATTTGTGCTTCTTTCATATTCCCCCCTATGGCACTAAGGTCCTCCTTTTTCACCCTTTTGCTCTCCCTGTGCTTCATTTTTCATGCTCTAAATGACTGTGAAAGACCATTTGGTGAATTTTTAATTTAAGTATTTAATTTTTCATGTCTATAAATTTCACTTAGGCATTCTTAATATCTTTAACTTCTCTGTTCATTGTGTTTATATTTGGCTTTACGTAGTAATATGAATTATAATAGCTGCTTTAATATTGATTCCCTTTTCTCTGTGATTTCCAGGTCTGTTCCTATTGGCTTTTCTCCTGGTTAATAGACACTGTTTCCTGATTCTTTGCATGTTTGTGAATTTTCCTTTGATACTAGAAATTGTGAACATTATGTTGTTAAGTGTTTGGATATTGTTTTCTTCTTTGACCGAGTACTTTGTTATTGTAGTCAGTTTTTAAAATTTGCTAGAATAAGGTAAGAGAAATTTTTACTCTAGGGGTAGTTGGACACTATAACCGAAGTATGACCTTCCGTTGTCTCTCCTGAATGCACCAAGTGTTCAGTGAGCTCCCTCTACTCTGGCTAGTTGGAAGTCAAGCATCTTCAACCTTCCGTAAGTCCTAGGAATGTTTCAACTTATTCCTTTCTAGTCATTGTTTTCACGTTGCTTTGTGAAGTTTCAGTGTACAAATGTGCAGTTTGGTAATCAAGAATATTTTCTCTTCAGAGTTCCTTCCTCTTCAATGTTCTGCCCCACCTCAGCCTTCTCAAATGAAACAAGTTGGTATGCAATATCTGACAATAGCTAGTTCATATAGTTTACTCAGTTTTCTAGTTGTTTATGACAGGAAGATGAGTATCAGTAATACTAGTTACTCCAACCTGGCTGGAAGTGACTGACACAGATAGCTACTGATTTGTACAAGAAAAGCATAAGGGTTTGGGGAATCCAAAAAGGCATGATACATACTTTTAAAAGAAAGATAAATTAATAGCCTCATAACCATAGCCAATAAGCCAGTCTCCTAAAAAATGTAAAACTGGAAAAAACTAGTTAATATATCTGTCTATTCAAATTAAAGAAAATAATGTATGATTTTGAATATTTTTGAAGTGTTTACCCTTGAAATATGTTCTCCATCTGGTATCATGGAAAACAGGGACTTCATTAAGCAGTATTAAATTCCAGAAACAAAATTTATTTCACCCTGAAGGCACATAATTTAGAATTCCTCTTGCAAAGTGATCATTAGGTTTATGTGGTAACTTTCTAAAAGCATTTACATGGTCAAGGTTTGTAGAAAACCTCCACAACATAGCAACTCCTTCCCCCAAGTCTACCCGGGCAAGAGCAGGAATCTGAGCGTTCATAGACAAATGGCATAGTTGCATTTCACGTAACAAAGTGAACACTGTATTCATTTGTTTATGAAGTATTTGAGTGGCCTTCTTGTTGTGCCACATGCTCTGCCTGGGAAAATAAACACATCAGCAGCCACATTCCATTTTTACTGGGGTGAAGCCTGGGGAGAAGAAAAAAAGGAATGTGCAGATTTAGGTTATGTTTTTAATGAATGTCATTTATTGCCACAGATATAAAGTTACTTACTTTTACCAAATTGTTTCATCTTTTAAAAATATCTTGTACAAATTAAATGCCTCTGAAAATAGAATTATTTTCAAATAAAATGACAAGCTCTACTTGACATCCAACTTATAAATCACTAACTTACTTTTTAATGTTTGCTTCAAAGTATTTATAATGATTTTTCATTTTTACTAATGATAAATTATTAATTTTCTTGTAAAGTGGTTAATGCTTTCTGGGCTTATGATATACCTTTTTGTATGGTTAGCCTTTCCTCATGTTTCAAAAATGCATTAAAATTTAATTTTACATTTGCCATGTCATTCAAGTTGACAAGCCATTAAACATAGTTTTTATTTATTTCTATTATAGAATTTAGTCTGGCTTTCCATTGTGAATATCAACAACAACAAAAAAATGAAATGATTTTCTTATTCCCCTTAAGAAAATAAAATCTCATGTGGAACAGTATGTAAGAAAAATAAGCATTGCACTTCTCTCAAATAAACCAATTGAATAAGAATAAATACTTTATCCCCAACACAACCTACAATAACCTTAGAACAATTTTCCATTGTTTAATGGCAAAAAATGAATTAGTCATTGCTTGGAGCTTGGCTGAGTATAGCCAGTTAAGCATCACAGCATGAGGCAGTCTGAGAAAAGCCAGCACCAGGACTGGGCTAGCCCCCTGGAAAGGGGCACGGTATAAGGAGAGGACCCCTCTGCAGACACTGAGAGGGAGCCCTCTCTGGCAGGGAGGCACATGTTCACCAGTCACTGTAGAGTGTAGGAAGCTTCAAGAAATCTCACAGAAAGCCAGGTAGTTACCAATGCAGTGGGCATGCGCATGTAGAAGCATCAAAGCTAAGGAATACAAGAGCAGGTCAAACAAATGCCAGCATACATGCCATTAGCACTGACTTCTTCTTGGAACTGACTTGACTAGCTTTACCAAAAGCAGCACAGAGGTAGAATTGAAAAAACAAAAACCCAGTTATGTGACCCAGGGTGCAGAGTAAACCTGGAACCCAAGTGGAACTACAGCAGCTATAAAAGATGCTTTTATGTTATATCCTACTGTGCAGGTTAATAAAATTGTTAAACTTGTTGTCATGTGAGATTGCAATTAACTCTACGGACTGGGACAATTCAAAGCTCAGTGGCCTTGTAATCATGCGAGTAGGGTGGATCAGGATAAATATAGCCAGGGTACTATGTTACTTCTTAATATGCATAACTTAGGCCTGGAATATATATACTAATTTTTATTTAGATTTATACAGTAAACTGCAAAAGTCACTTCCTATAAAATATGAGGGCTCATAGAATTTTTATGATATGCTCACAGGGGTTAGGTCTGCATGCTGTCAGACTTGACTGTTGAGGTGGCTGCCATCCATGAACAGTGCCACCTGGTTCTGCTGCATACACAGAGTGGGCTTTTCCTAGGGACAAACATATATAATAAGAAAATTGTAATAACTTTCATAAGTGTAACACCTACACGTACAAGGCCTGTCCCGAAAGTATTGAGCCAATATCAATACTATAAAACAGTTTGCCTGGCCAATACTTTCGGGACAGACCCCATACAATGCCATGGAATTTAACTTCAATATCATTTTAATCCTTGTAGATATTTTTGAAATTGGTAGTACTCCTCAGTTAGAGCTAGAAAATGGAATTTAGGAATGTTAAAATCTGTGGATGGTCACGAAACTGTCAAAATTAAATTGAAGTGAACCTGACCTTATGTTTGAAATACAGGGTCTACACTCAAATTCTATGTTCCTCAGACTTTCAAAATGAATGAATGAAAGAATGGGTAATATCTACTTCATATTACTGTCTACTAAATACCTTACACCTTATACAATCTAAATAAATTTTAGAGCAAAGACAGAACAAATAAATTCTGCCTCGAATATAAGTATTAAATTAATAATTGCCTTTTTTTTAATTTAAAATATTATGAGCCATTAATGGTTCAACCCAGAAATAGCAGCACTATTTTTGTTCACATGTTGTGAAGGAGGACTGAATCAACTATGTAAGAATTTTGAATTTATTGTGTCTAAATTCAAAGTTTATTAAATGTATTGAAAAGTCAATAAATGCATCATCCATGTTATATCACTACAAACAGAAGAAAAAGAAAAAGTATATCTGAGCCCTGGCTGGTGTGGCTCAGTGAATAAATGCCGGTCTGAAAACCCAAAGGTCACTGGTTCGATTTCTAGTGAGATGCCTGCCCAGGTTGCAAGCCAGGTCTCCAGCCAGGTCCCCAGCTGGAGGCAGGTGAAAGGCAACCATACATTGATACTTCTCTCCCTCTTTTCTTCCCTCTCTTCCCTTCTTTCTGAAAATAATGAATAAAATCTTTAAAAATAAATAAATGCTCTTTAAAAAGAAAAGAAAAGAAAAAGTATATCTGAAAGTAGGTAGGAAAAACTCTTCATTACATTCTTAGGAAGGTATCCACCAAAACAAACTCTGTCCCTAAAATACATGACCATTACTTTTTGTGGCAACCAGAGTAGAGTTCCTGCATCATCAATCCCTTTCTTTATTGATTTGGAAACATCAATGCTCAGAAAAAACAATTAGGAAAGAAATTTGGGAGGTCAGCTATGATGTGTTTCAATTTGAGATGTGTCATCTCCCAAGATAAAGTGTTCTGAAGTTTCCACAATGGAATGAAATAATCCAATTTAAAATTTAGAGAACTTCACTTGATGGAAGGCTTCTGGAAGCCAAGGATTAGATGAAACTGTACAACTTAATCTATTATACAGATTGACTAACACAAAGTGAAAAAACACATAACTATATAATGTTAGTTGCTGTACCTGAAGTTTAGAAAGCTGTTTTCTGAGAAGCATGTTTGAGTGGATTTAAAATGAGTAATAACGTAATAGTAGGGAATTGTAACTCACCCCATCATTCTTTTGACATTGTTTCTGTAATGCTGACTTTGAATAAGTAGTTTGTATATAAACAGCATGTTTATATTAGAATCCTAAGAACTAACTTCAAAAGATACTGTCATCCCGGCTCTGGGAGATTTGCTGACCTTCAATGGTAAAAGCGGGATGGCAAAAGCCAGAATGATGCACACAAGAACATTGCTTGACTAGTTTTGAGATCCTTGGATTAATTAAAGGAAAAAAACACAAATGGAATTGTGGAAAAAATAAGAGAAAATGGAACATCACAATTGATATCATTTTGAAAACTTTATTTTCTATTCTCAGTAAAATGCAAGAAAAAAAGTTAGGTGATGATTAAGATAGGTACTTTGCATGATTTTGTGATTTTAATAAGAAATACGTATTCCTCTTCATCCCCATTTCTGGCCCAGAGCTCCTAAAATCCTTGGATAGATGATGAGATGGTGAGGTATCTTGTCTTTTGTTGCTAATGAGGTAACAGGGTAAGCCCAGGGGAAGAAGGCTGATTGCCAGAAAGCCAAGCCCTTGATTGAAGAGTTGGAGCTTTCAATCCTCCCACCAACCACACCCCAATCTCTGATCAGGAAAAAGGGACCCGGATTTAATCAGTCATGTCTATGTAATGAAGCCTCCTTAAAGACCCAGAAAGGATGAGATTGATTAGCAGAGCTAACCTTGGTTGGGGTTGATGACCCTAAGGAGACTTGCACTCAAAGTATGGAAGCTCAATGTCTTTTCCTCATACTTTTCCCTATGTATCTGTTCCTGGGTTATGTAAATATACAAGTCTGCCCAGAAAGTATCAAGCCAATGTCAATATAATTAAAACAGTTTGAGAGTCTGATACTTTGGGGACAGACCTTGTAATTTTTTTTTTTATAATTAACTGGTAACCCAGTAAGTAAAATGTTTCTCTGAGTTAGGTGAGTCACTCTGGCAAATTAATCCAACACAATGCCAGGAGGGATCCATTGGAACCTCCAATTTTATCATCAGTGGGCAGAAGAAGCGCAAGGTATAACCTGGACTTACAGTTGGCATCTGTAGTGGTGGTTTCTGGGCCTCTAAGGGACTGAGCCCTTAACCTGTGGGTATGACACAATCTTCAGGTAAATGATGTCAGAATTAAGTTCATTGCAGTTTACCAGCAGCAGCAGCAGCAGCAGCAGCAGCAGCAGCAGCAGCAGCAGAAGAAGAAGAAGAAGAAGAAGAAGAAGAAGAAGAAGAGGAGGAGGAGGAGGAAATGGTACCAAGTGTTAACTTCAATTCTGAGATCTCAGTTCTTGAATTCTGGCTAAGAGAAGAATTCAGAGCCAAGACTCAAATTATAAGAGGAAGTTCATTAAGAAAGTCACAGAGATAGAAGTAAGCTGTAGAAGAAATGGGCCTAGGAAACAAGCAAAAGGTCTTTGGAACTTATGGGAAAGAGAAAGAAAGAAAAAGAGAGGAGAGTGGGGAAGAGAGAGATGCCCTGGGGTTTTCCATTTGAGGGCTTTTATCTGAGGTCTCAGGGGAGGATCTCCAAATAATATTCACCAGCTTCTCCAGTGTGTCCACTGGTTGGTCAACACCAGGGTGTCCAGTCACTGCAGCAGGTCCTGATGTCAGCCATGGCTTCACTCCATCTGATGTTGCTGCTTCTCTGGGCTTCGAGCTGAAACACAGCTGAGGCCTAGACGTCATCTTCAGGGGTTAATAGTTAATGGAGTAATCATGCACGAGCTGTATTTTGCCCACTGCTAGATACCTGGGGCTCTCAGTCCTGGTGACCATCTGCACCTGCCTCATTGCTTCTCTCTGCTCTCCATGCCTCTCTCTTAGCCGGTGTGAGAGCATTGCTTATTAGTGGACCACCCTCCCATATGCACACATCATAAAATTTAGATAGGTGATAGATGAGAAAGAAAGAGAGGGAAAAAAGGGGAGAGAGAGAGTTAATGAATCTTAGTAAGTTAATGATGTTCAGAAATTCCTTATATTATTATCTTAGCAACTCCCCTAATATTATGAAATTATTTCTAATTACAAGCCTCTTTAAAACTATAAGTAAAATTGTGGAAACATGCTTAACAAATGTTTGAACATTTTTGGAAATAAATTATCAAAAATACCTCCCCAAAGTGAACAAATTTTCAAATGTCTAAAAGTAAAACAAGAAAGGGAACAAAAAAACAATTAAAATGTCAGATGTTGCTCCAGGAAAAACAATCCTGGTTCAGTACAAGAAAATATTTTAAGAGATATGGGCCAGTGGCTAAAAGTATGTTCAGGACATTTATCCCATTCAACACAAATTTTAAAATAATAAATTTAATTACTTCTGAGACAAAGGAAAGAGATTCAAATAAAAATGAATTATGAAGGAAGATTTAGAGAAATCTCATAAGGATGAAAGAAAGAACCTCAAATTTTACTTGTATGGCAGGAACTTTAAGTGGGTAGAAAGTGTCATCCCAGGTCAGGCTAAAGCTCTGCAGAGTACATATAAGAAATTAGAACAAACAGAAGTATATGGAAAACAGATGTCAAAATGCAGTGGTTTTAACGAAAGAATAGCCATTATTTAAAATAAGTGGATAGAAAAAAATGCTTCATACCCTGGGTCACCAAGAAGCCAAAGCTGATGTTATAATGGACTTTTCTTCACAGGCCTGTTGTATTCATTCAGACATTAAATTAACATCCTATATATGCTGAAATGATCAAGGGTTGATTTAACCCTTACTTTATCTGAAGCAAAATAACACCTTATTACTAACTGAACTATTCTACCACATGTATGACACAGTAGGGGATAACAGAATATTATGTGGTTACTAAGAACTTAAATTTTGAATATCCACTTCTGTATTTGCTTTCTGGTCCTGTGACATTGATAGTACCTCTACTTTTAAAGAAGAGAATTAAAGATAAATGCAGCTAAGAATGACCATTAGGTATTCTATTTTTCTGAAGGTGTTATTATCTATTTAGTATCTTTTTTAAAGTCCCTGTTAAGATGAAAAGTACAAATCCTCTATAAAAATGGGAAGATCGAGTCTAAGTATCAAACTCTGAGAACCAAAGCATTTAAACATTCACATGTGGGAAATATCTAGCAAGGGCTCTACAAGATTGCTTTTGTACCAATAGATGATAAAGACTTTAAGCGTCAGACATTCAAGCAGCATTGGAGGTAAGAGTTGTGACAACTTACTATATCTTGAATTTGTAATACATCAATTTCTTCTTTTAGGAATTCAGAATGGTAAGATCTAGTTTAAAGAATGGAACAAAATTGGCATTTTCTGGTGTGTTGGTTTCTTTTTGCTATTTTTTGTTATTTATTTTAGCATTTTGCTTGCCCTTTCAAAATGAATGGAGACACCCTTGGAGTCAACACGGGGTGATCAAGTGAGTAGACATTGGAATCAGAGACATCTGGTCTTCAAAATCCCAGCTGCAATATTATTAGCAGGAATCCTCAGGCCTGCTAGCTGAGCCTCAGTTTTCTTATCTGTAAAGGAGTGCTTTGAAGACAAAGGTAATCAAAATGGAAAAATGACCTAAATGCCTGGGAATGGGAATAAAATAATGAGAGAGTTCATCACATTGATAATTGATGATTGGTTCTGCCTCCAAAATTACAAGAACCTAAAGTTCAGATGAAAGCATAGTACCCATCTTAAAGCTTTAACTCCCCAAAAGTGAAATATATAAGCAAGCATTCTGATTGAGTGAAATGATAATAAGAGAGAAAATATTTTAATTTCAATTCATTACACCGATACTGTAGAGCACATATACTTATTTGCCCCAAAACACCTTCAAGATTTGAAATAGCTAAAATGTTAAATGAATTTTTTAACAGATATTCAGCCACATGCACATGAAATTTCAAATTTCAATGGTTCTACATTCCTAAAGTAGATATACAGTTTTGAGATTAAGGAAGCAACTTCCTTTTTTCTTTAAAGGTAAACAATATAGTTGGAAAGTCATATTTCCTATTCTTTTTATCAGCTAGAGTATTTTACCAAATTCCAAGAAAAAATAATGCCTCTAAGATATAAAAACACTTAGTGACTTACCTTAGACAATTAAACAAAACTTCAGGTCATGAAATTCTTTTCAAGCAACTCTTAAAAACAAAAATTTGTTGCTTCCATGTCATACTACAGACTCTGTTCTTAGCTTTAAACTCTGGAGAACACCATCTTCACAAGGGTAATTATCAGTATTAAATAACATATTTTATGTAAAGAACACAGCACAGAGTTAGCCCTCAACAAACATTGGTTCCTTTTTCACTTGCTGTACCATAAGTTCAACCCAGATGCTGAGTACAAACTGAACCATAAGATGTAGTCCCTTCTCTACATACTTATATGTGTTACATTATTTGTGATATGTTTCCTTGGCTAACAACTTATGAGTAAACATTATTGGACTTATCCTGTGGCAGGGAGAGCAAATTTTTCAACCAGGAAAGAAGTTTAGTGTGATTTCCTTGAGAATTGTGTAGGAGTATAATTCCGAGTTATCATACTAACTATGGAAAAGAAACATATTCTTCAGACTTGGAAAATAATGCATCAAAAGAGAATGTCATCCTACGGGAGGACAAGTTTGCAAAAATTGCAAACCAGCCACCTACTCCAGCCTGCCAACTCCTCCCCTGAAACCCTAACCTCACTCTCCTGCCTTCTGCCAAGGGCCATACCACTACTGGGATGGGGGGAACCTCCAAAACCCTTCACCTATAGATTCAGGCAGATGGAAGGATGACAGTATTGGCTGTGTGATAATTAACCATGCTTTGAAGGAATTACACACAAGAGCAACTGTAGTAGAAAGCATCCTGAAGACACAGCTAAAATCTATGACTTTTTAAGAGTCCCAGACATTAGTTAATATGATTGAGAACGGTTCTGCTCTGGAGAAGGAACCAAAAAGCAGAACAGGGCCAATGTGAGAAGAAAAAGAGCATATAAAAACCAGATTTCTACCCTAGTTTACACAAGATTTCTGATATGAATAGACTGCTAAAGTAACAAGTGGTTTTGCCTGGATTCATCATCTGTATATTTTCTTTGACTGATCTGTTTTAATGAAATCCTTACTCTCACAAATAATAGCAAGACATAACAACTTCTTGGAAATCCTCCATCTGTTGTCTTGAGTAAGATTTCCAGAAAGGCTGAAGAAGAAAAAAAGTCCATAGATGTAAGCAGAAAAAAGCCTTTGTCCCAATGTGCCCTGGGTTATCAGTCTGTTTCTCATAAACTAGCTCCTGAATTATGCCACGTTGTTTGAAAAAAATAATCTACACAGGCTATGTCTGCAACTGATGAGCCCATTATGAAGGCCAAGTTCAGTTAAAATAAGTCAAGCTAAAAGAGAAAACTTGACTATTGTAAAGGTTGAACCAGATGTTTATATAGATCTGGCCCAATCATGCAGCATAATTTAGAAATCAGTTTATATGAAACAGATGGCTGAAGTCCTGCTCTTAAGCACTCTGGGATTTCTGCTTATATTCCCAGATCTAAGATATATATATATTATATGGTTTGTATGGTTTGTTTGTTTATGGGTTTTGTTATTATTGTTGTTGAACTGACATGCATTGTAAAAATCAAACCAGTTGCATTTATGAATATAGATAGCCTTTGGAGAAGAAGACAAAGATGCTAGGTTTGTTAGGAATAGTCACACTTTGATTCTTTGGATGTCTTCCTGGCTTTAGCTCAGGAACCTAAAGCTTCTAAGTGACCATGGAGAAAATTAAATATTTGGCAACATCTCCTCAGGGAGATGAGAGAGTTGGTCATCAAGCCCCTCTCAGTCCCCTGGCAATTAGAAAACAGTGAAAACAGTGAAAACAGCGCTCAGTCTGCAGCCCCCTCTGCTCAGGCCACTGAGAGAGCAGCAACAGTCAGTCACTGAGTGGCCATACCTGCTCTTCCACAAGCTCTTAAACAACATGGAAATAAGGTTGATGGAAAATAAACAGTGTTGAAAAGTTTAAAAAGATAAAATAAAAGAGAAGCAAATTGCCACCTGGGAGGAAGGAAAGAGGACAAAGAGAGACCCAGAAATCAACCTAGATTTTTGTGTGTACTTTTCCGCCTTCCTTCCTTGATCCCCAGGACATTTCCTCCTCACTCTGAGTCAAAACTCAAGGGTGACTTTCTGGCTCATTTATAAAACACTCTTTCCAATATCTTCTATTTATTGCACACTTTTTTTTTTTTTTAATTCCCAGCCCCAGTATGCCCTAGTCCACAAAGACCTTTCTGACACCCAACAGAGACTTAATTAATGATCACCCATGGGGCCACTGTTGTCCCTGTCCCTCACCTCTCTTATTGCACTAACCCACGGTAGCGGGAGGAACAGGGGTACAGTTTTCTGTATCTCTGTCTCTCCTCAATCTCTGAGAGTGGCTTGAGGGCAGGGATGTTTTTCTTGATAAATTTTATGTCTGTAACCTTTTATGCAGAGCCTGAAATGGACATTTGTAACAGTGTTGACAATAAAAAATGTTAATTATAAAAAAGCATTTGAAGAGTTGGGCTGCTGTCAAAGGTAGGCTAATTTGCTTGCTAATTTGCCTTAGACCAAAAGTTCCTCAAAGAAGACATATAAGATGCATACCAATTGTTTTTCTCATGTTAGAATGCACTGGAGTTCTAAACCAATAAGAATTTTCATAGTCTAGAAGTAAAAAAAGTAGGAAGTTCAGAGAGGTAGGCCCAACCAGGGAATCCATCAAAGTTGTCACCACGGATGAAGATGAGGGACCGAGATTTGAATTCATGGCCTCCCAAGGACAAGAAGGCCAGGTAAACCTCCCCAGCTTTGGGCTGGAAAGCAGCAGGACTATCTCCTAGGACTGAAAATAAATAGCTCTCATAAGTCTGAAGCCCAGTTACAAATCATCTCATTCTGATTGAGTTATAGTAACACAGCCACAGCAGAGCTGCCTGTCTGAAGCAAAAGTTAATCATTTCTGGAGGAAGATAGCCTCAACTTATTTCTATGCATTTCTGTTTACAATGCTTAATGCTCAATAAAAAATAGCCAGGTATATGAGAATGTAAGAATTTATAGAAAAGTAAAGAGGATAATGGATTTAAACTCTTAGTGAATAAGACAGAGTTATCAGACAAGGACTTTAAAATAAGTATGAATGATATGTTTAAGAAATTATGAGATGGAGCAATATAGTGGACAACTAGAAAATATTAGAAAGGGTTTTAGCCTATGGAAAGGTCATGGAGGAGCTTTCAGGGAGTGAGTTTGAGCTTGGAGGTAACTATATTAATGTAGCCATAAATAAAAATTCTGTGGGCTATTTGTTTAAGACATGTCTGTTTACAGTATCCTTTATAGATGTAATTAAAGAGAAATGCATATGTACCAAACACACATATAAGAATGTTCAAAATCGCATTATTCTTAATATCCCCCAAATAGAAATATCCACTACAAAATGATTGAACACATTGTGGTTTATTCAGACAATACAATAACATAGGAATACAAACTCATACTATTTTATACAACTTGCATAAATCTCCAAAGGTAACATAGAGTGATGACCCACACACAGGAAAAATACATCCAGGATGACTCAATGTATTAAAAGTCTAAAACAGGTTAGAAGTCAGGATAGAACATTTTTAGGAAGAGATAGTGACTAGAAGTATATATACAAAAGGGATCCTGAATACTAAAATTTTTCTGCTTCCTGACCTGGGTCAGGGTAAGTCCATGAGTATGTTTATTTTATGATAAGTTAGTGTACTATATTTTATAATTTGTATACATTTATTTAAGTTTTACTGCTTTAAAAACATATAACATTACAAAGATATATATTCAATGTGTTGTTGAATGAATTAATGTATGAATGAATAGATCGATGAATCTTGTTTTAAGGATTTATAGCCACTAGAGAGAGAAGGTAATGGGAGCAGGTACTAAGAAATGAATAATCTAACAACTGCACCTGAATTTATTGGAATTTATGCCTCTGTTAAGATCAGCTGGACTATTGGGCACTTGAGATGAATGTCTTTCAGGATATTACCTATTATTTGACTTAGCAATAAATTCTTTCTGTTATTCTGACCTAAATTACTCTTGCAGTTAACATTCTATTTGTCTTTGGCCATATTTTACTTCTCTATTTCTAAAAACTGTTCTCAAGATAGGCCACAGTGAATAATAAATAGATCTTGGACTAGGAAGAGCAGTAGGCAGGCTGATTGTACAAAACCAATTTGCTTTGTAGTATAGCTATACTTTCTGAACAAGTCCTGAGATTAATGTGCACAAATACTCAATTAACTTTTTTAGCTAACTCTACTACAAATTACTACATGAAAGTGGCAATTTATCAAGTAGGTTTCTGAAATCTGTGGAAAGCCTAAGGGTGTTCCTCCCAAAAGTTAAATTGTTCTTTACTTATAAACAATACAATAGAAGCTTTTGGTCCCATAGTTCTTTGGTGGCATTTGATTCAATTTTCTACCACTTTATTAAAAATATTGGTTAATTTCTAGCATCCTCCTTCAGATATTTTTAGTAGCAGCCAATATTATTTGATATCTCATGCAAATAGGCATAAAAGTTCCACATAGTCTGAGAAAATGTATGGTAGGGCCCGGTGTTCCTCACACCCATGGAAACCATGGCTAGATGCAATCCCCACAGATCTAGGTAATATACCAAACAGGTATTAAGCACGTGTGTGTGCGCACACGTGTGTGTGCACATGTGTGTGTGTGTGTGTGTTTGAATTGCAAGAGCAGGCACTGATGGAGGCACAGGGAGAGGGTGGGCTGGGATGTGCTCAGCATCCAGGGCAGTCACTGGATGGCAGAATCAGGAATCACACCCCAAGGCTCTGCTTCTGTGACCACTCCTTTCAGAGGAAGCCCAATCCTGGATGACTCTCGGGGGTGCTGCCACCCAAAGGGGAGTCCTGGAATGAGAAACACCTGGTGTCCTGGTTGCCAGGGCCACCCAAGGCTCAACTGTAAGAAATTAATCCCATAACATCTATCAAGCAAACCTCAGTCTTCTTCCCACCCGGAGTCATTGTGCGATAGCACCTCACCCAGGGCCACCCGAAGCTCCAGGGAGCCAGCTCCAGCCCAAAGGCTGCTCAGGACAGTCCTCCCCAGGCCAGAATGAGGATGAGGGAGTAAACTGCATATATGTGGGCAGCATATCTACAGCCTTCCTGGAGGCCCTGGGCTGTGGCTCAAGTTGAAAGGCGGGGTTGGTGGCAACCTGTCCTCAGCCAAGGCTCACAGTGGCAGCAGCCCAAACTGGCTGCTCGCTGTGCTCCTGCCGGCCAGCTGCTCCTCCGGGCAGCTATGAGGTGCCCAGAATTCATCCCAGGGGACCATCACTGCCCACTCCCTAGCTCTCATCCTGAGTCACAGCCTCAGGTAATTTGATAAATTACTCTGTTTTAAGAGGAAATTTTGGTTTTATGCTCTGTCGGTGCCTGTTGTATTCTTCAAACCCATGTTGAATGTCAACTTACTTATCACAGAAGACCAGAATCTGGCAAAAGTGGCCAAGAGTATGTCTGATTTAGAGTGGCCCCTGATCTAAGGGCAGACTTAGTATCCTCCTCATGAGCCTCAGCCAAAGAGACCGATCCTTTGTGACCAGCCAAAGGGAGCATGATCTTTCTTCTCCCAAAGTACACTTCTTAGTTCTGTGACAATGACAGTCTCTGGTCAAGGGCAAAGGAGACTGTAAAATCATGGAAGGATTTGTATCATCAGTAAGGACCTGAATGGTGACCCAAGGCCAGTGGCAGTGTAGCTTCCTAATTCTATCTCATAAAGAAAGGAGAAATCTTTTCCCTTTCTTCAAGAGTCATAAAAGAATATGTAATAGGTTCTCCATAGTATTTTGGAAGCAAACTCTCACTAAAGCATATTTTACTAGATTAATCCTAATGATTGTGGTCCTTCAGATCAGCTACCATTCTCAGAATATTTGTCCTATCAGCATACCACTAATGTTATTGTTTACTTAATATTTGTTCTTTTTTTTTTTTAAAGATTTTATTTCATTATTTTTAGAAAGAGGGGAAGGGAGAGAGGCAGAGAGGGAGAGAGACATCAATGTATGGTTGCTTTTCACCTGCCTCCAGCCACAGACCTGACTGGAGACCTGGCTTGCAACCTGGTTATGTGCCCTGGCTGGGGAATAGAACCTGTGACCTTTGGGTTCGCAGGCTGGCACCTTATCCACTGTGCTACCAGCCAGGGCCTAATATTTGTTCTTTTAGTTGACTCCATTGATTTATCTTAAGTGCATCATCTTCATCTTCAACATTATTTGCAGAATCATGAACTTGGTATACTAGTTATATATATATTTTAATATATTTAAAACAAATACACAATTTTAAACATTTAAAGACATTTACCAATTCTGCCATTGAAAATGTACTTACTTAGCACTGGTATCACGGGTAGCATGCTTGTGACAACCCAGCTGTATAACCCACCTCAGCTCTCCTTAACAGATTTTGAGTTAAGGAGGTATAAAGCAAAGAATTTATATTCAAACTCCGATGTGGGTTTTAATTCCAGTTTGGCCAAGTAGTTGTAACTTAAACTATTGACTTAAATCATTTTTTAATAGTCTGTTTTATCATCTGGTGAGGGTGGATACAAAGATTTCCTTTGCGTGAATATAAAAACTGAGATTGTTTTTGAGAACACTGAATACAGTGACTGTCACAGAACTGGAGCTCAATAAATGCATCCTCCTTTTCCTTCCTTAGCAGAGAATAAACCCTAGATTTCCTGCTGCTGTAATTCACTATGAGCTTTATTCAGTTCATAGCCAAGAGGCATTAGAGATATTATGCAGATTAACGACACACACATCTATGATTGTATTATTCTAACTTGCAAATGTCACACCATTTTTAAGTTAATTGTTCATGCAGTTCCCTCTCCCGTTAGGCTACAAATGACTTACTGGCACATTCTGGGGTTTCAATTCTGCCACCTAAGTGAATCTGTCACTTCTTTCCATTCACACTATCACCACCTAGTTCAAACTACCATTGTTTCTCATCTAGACCATTGTAATAGTCTCCTCCTGCCCTCTCTCTATACACCTGCTGTGCTCAATTTATTAATAGCTTTTAAACTTCAAGCAAAAGAGGTGCTTTTGGAGACAATAATTGTATCACTCCCATTTGAAACCCTTCAGTTACTAAACATTACTCTTGAACTAATGTCTCAAAACCTTAAACTCAACCCCAAAGCTTTGTATAATGTGGCCTCTACCCACACATAGGACCCAGATAGCATAACTCTTTATCATTCTACATTTCAAATATAAGGGGCCTTCTAGCTCTGGCTGGTGGCACAGTGGATAAGGTGCCGGACTGCAAACCCAAAGGTTGCTAGTTCAATTCCCAGCCAGGGCACATAACCAGGTTGCAAGCCAGGTCTTCAGCCAGCTGGAGGCAGGTGAAAGGCAACCATACATTGATGTCTCTCTCCCTCTCTGCCTCTCTCCCTTCCCTTCTCTCTAAAATTATATATATATATTTATATATATATGGGGCCTTTGTTCTGTTTCACAAATTACAATATTCATGGCACTTCGAGACCCTTAAAATGTTTGGGGTGCTTTTGGGGGGAAGGGCATCTGGAATACTTTCCCCAGCATAACTTCACGTTATAGGGTACCGAAGCAAAATTAACCCCCCTAGGAAATTTCTTGAATATCTCAGGCTTCCTTGCAGTCAGGTCCAAAGTATCCTGTACTTGGATGCTCTGGACTGTGAGGATGGAGGCCTCTTCTGTCTTTTCATCCTGTGTCTTCAGCAACTAAAACAGCTCTGTCACATGCACATATATTTAATGAATTCATGAACACATATGAATGAGCCCATGTACAAAGGTGCAATAGTGATCCTTTAATATTTTTTACAGCAAACCTAGAAATGCACATATATTTAATGACTTAGTTCTACTCTAGGTAGAATATAAACCTGGATACACTTTTTAGTCCCCAAATGACGTATCCCCTTTTGCCATGGTTCCCCTCCCCCTCCCCCCAAAAAAGTCTACCTCTACACTTCCAGGCACAATGATGTGTATGTGCAGGTACTCTTCAGATGATATGTGTAGGCCGATGAAAGTTTTCCTGCAGCAAATGTTCACAAACGAGGTGGAGGATCCTTGGGTGAATAGAGAGCCCTCTAGCTTCATCCTAGCAAACCTGCTGACCTCCCTGCCTGGGGTCCTAATTGGAGCACTCCTTTGCAATGAGTGAAGCTGGTGAGACTTGAAATGGATAAATCTGCTTGTCTATGACTCAGAGGGGGCTGAGGTGTCAGTTCCAAACCCACTGATAAGGAAATTCTCTGATGAGAACAGCAGGTTTGACATTGATGAAGCCTCCCCATCTGGTGCGGCAGGAAAGCAATAATGAATAGGGGTGATGAACGTGCTTTCCTGGCTCCCGGCCACGGCCATATTGTGCTCGGGTTTCTCTTCCTCCACTCTGCCACCCGTATCTCAGTGTGACTTGAAAAACTATTCTAGGAACGTTTGGCTGCTTCTGAGAGCCTTCCTGTCCCCCGCCCTTTTACTAAGTCAGGTTGTTTCATTTGATAGGGGGAAATGCTTTTCCTTTTAATGTACCCAGAAAGTTCTTTAACAAAGAGAAGAACGTTTCATATGCAGTTTGTGTCCCATTAACATTTCCTTAGAGGCCAATGTGGTGTCTAATGGAGTCACTAGATACATTTTAAAAGTCAGCAACAATCTTAAGTTACTGTTGCTGCTCTGTGAGGTGATCATTAGATGCTCTCCTTTTTCCATTTGGATACACTGGGCAGGGATTGGCACACTTAGGCACCCATCTTGATCTAATGTGTTCTTCCATGTATTTCCTGTTGTCTTGTTTCTCCATGAAAATGATCTGCAGATGTCATGTTGTATCATTGAGAATAAAAGCACATACTCATTTTATCATAGATTTAATTACTTCTGGGTAGCTGTACAGTGATCACAGACTAAAGACTATATCAGCTATCCAGCCACAATGAACATGAACTCATTTCACATAAGAAACAAAGATTTTTCACTAATGTTACCAGCTATATATCTCCTGGTTAAAAAATAATAATTATATATATATATATATATATATATATATATATATATATATATATATATATATATATAGTGTGTGTGTGTGTGTGTGTATGTGTATTTTACTCATATGTAAGACTTTGAAGACTTTGCCTGGCATAAACATATAAGCAGGTATTTTCCCCTAAATGTTACTGAAAATGTACTGAGCAATTAACTTGCTTTGCATATAATGGGCACTAAAACATAATTGCTAAACTTTAGATTTAAAGGACTTCAACTGAAAGCTAAAAAATACATTTTTAAATTTTATTTTTATAATTTAATTTTATTGTTGTTGTATTACATCCATCCCCTTTTTACTCTCCTCTGTCCCCTTCCCCACCCACCCACTCCCCAATAAATATTTTTGCTAAGGACATAAACTAGTTAGGGAGAAAATCTGAAAAGTTCAATGGTGGTCCATTAAATATTATGGGCATTTATACTATCCCTTAGTTAAAATGGTCACTTTTGCTACTTGTACATTCTGACTGGCGTATACAATTAATTAAATTGTTAGTGGGGTTCATCACAATCAACTGTTCAAGTTAAACTGAAAAGCAATTTGGAAAATTTTTGTTTGCCCACAAATAATTCACTTCCATTGAGTTGATGGTATTGAAAAAGTAGCCTATAGCAATAATAGCACCAAGGCTATAATAAATACTTTTTCACTTTTGTTCCCGACATTATTGCTTTTTTCTCTCAAACAAAATGAGAAACTTAATATTTCATTCAGGTCATACTATTATATCCTCAAACTACAAAAGAGCCATCACGTGCACTTGTTGGCAGTCATAAAGATGTATTGTCTGGGTATTTCGCTTCTTTAAATTTTATAACAATGGTAGTATGCTTTTTTTTTTCTTTTTCTTGCTTTTAATAATTCTAATTAAGACTCTCCTCATGTCTTTTTAAAATCCAGCAGGTGTTATATAACAATTTATTTAACCGTAAGCACATTTTCTTTGCAATATATTTTCCCCTCAGTACATTGATGGAAATAAGATCCATTCTGGAAGGTACAAAAAAAAAAGCTTTCTAAATTATAAGTTGAAAATTTTATATAAATGTTTCACCTTTACCTTTATATTATTCTAATATTCACTTATTTTTATGTTTCCTGCACTTACCAACATCACATGAATGTACTTATTAATAGTCAGTTTTTCCTTTCCTACTGTCTCCATTTTATATGTTTCTTAAGCTATAAATCTTCTAGAATTCTTATGAAAAACCCTATTAGATACTTCTCCTTATAATCTGTCTTCTCAAAGACAGTCAACCATCTAAGCTTTCATGCAGCTTATTCCTAAAGACAATCCTTTAGATCCACAGAGTTTAGTACATTTTTCTTTAGCACACTATCATCTCTAGGTTTTTTTGTTCATACTGATTTGCAGTTTACAGTCTTTGTAATGCATAGACTTGCAGGTTCATTTCTTATTGTGATGACTTAAGTAGCTCCTTGTTACCAATGCCAGCCTTGATTTTTCTTTTCTTGAAAATATAATAACCATCTTTATAATAAAAGTACCAGAGCTATTTATATTATGTGAAAGTTCTTTTTATTCCATTTGCTAATAATGTATTGCTGCATTTTTCCTGATATATTGCTGTAACTTGAAATTTACATAAGCTGTCATAAGGAAAGTGTTGCATTATCACAATTTTATAAAGATTTTTAATAATATGCATAATTTTGAGCTTTCATTTTTTATGTGGTATACATTAATTTCCTAATTATTTGCATTAATGGGAAGGAACAAAGCTGAAGATAATATCAAATACCAGATAAATCCCAATGCCTAAATGATGCTTAAAAGTATCTGAAATTTTGAGAAATGCACAATGAAAAGCAATTAAGTCATGCATTGATAATATATTACTGGGATCAGAATTTGAAACTGCATACTTTCTTATTCTGCTCACTTAAATTTACCTATCTCTCAATGCTGGGAATAGATCACTCATCTCTCAGGCTAATAAAAATACCTAAAAAGAGATAACTTCTTTCAAATTTTTCTACTGAAGGAAATAAAGTATCTCAGCAAAAGAAATAAAGTCAAATATATAATTGTCCCAATGTATAGCAAGAGACTGGTCACAACCTGCTGGTTTGATCATATACAAGTAAGCTTTGTTAATCTTCCTTGTCATATAATAAGCATCCATCTTGCTTCTGTAATGACAGTCACCTAATTAATACCCATGGCAACTCTCTAAGTGTGTAATAATACTGAGTTTGTACTGAGAAAATTAAGGTTCAGAGGGGACAAGCATATTGTCCAGGTACATACAGATAGTATTGATACTATCTATGCAAGTTGGTAAAAGAAGGATTTAAACTAATTGCATATAGACCAAGTTCATGGTTTGCTGTTATGGATTTCCACAGGAAGTTCTCCTACCCCTCTATTATTGGAAACTTTAGTTTTATTGCCTCTCTAAGCAGGGCTCATTTTTCTTCTCTGCTGGGGCATCTTCTCTTCTTTTCTCTGATACTGAATGGTAGAACAAGACAATGTCTACTGCTCCATGCTATTCTCTAAAACCCCTGCAACAGATCCTTAGGGTTTTCGCTTGAATGCAAATGATGTTTAAAAATTTACTCTTTTTAGTCTGAGGATAAGATCAGGCATGTTATGCTCTCAGAAGAAGTCAGATTTATTACATATGCTGGTGGGCTGGGACCTGCTGCCTTAGCCATCAGGAGGGGCACCAATGGGCTGCTGTAATCAGTCATGCATTGCGTCTGCTCAGCACCCTTCTTACCGTTAGGTCTGGTCATATTTCCCACAGTCTGAATTTATTCATGTCAGCCTGTACCCGAGCAGCAGATAGTTTGTCTCTTTGATATGTTATTGGCTTCTAGAAGCCTGACAGTTTTCCCTGTGTAGTTTTAATACATACTGATGAGTTTCCTGAACTATTATGTACTCTCAAAAATCCTTACAGTAACCCAAAGGCATTTTACTTTATTCACTCAGTTCCAGTATGGGGTCTCTGGGTCCTAGAAATTCTTCAAAATACCAAAAGGATTTTGAGGGCTTTAATTCCAAGATTCAAAAGGCTTAGGGAAATAGGAAATGGTACTTTTAGAAAAAATAAAGCTATCGAGGCTCCACACAGCACTGAATTCATATAATTCAGCACTGAATTATACTAAGATCATGTTAACTTATTCTGATAACCTGATTAATTACTGTGAATTGGAATCTCTGAATAACACTTGTGCCTAGCATTGACTTTTAAATATTAAAAGCTAATCAAATATTGATTCATAAAAGTAATTTATTGACAAAATCTTAAATCTTAGAGTCCAGAAGGAGAAAGTTATTCAGTGGCTCCTTGGAGATGACATGGTTGAGAACAACTATTTTAAAATAACTGCTATCACCCGCATATTATAATAGTATAATCAGTCACCAATGAGTGCCAACTATAAAGCATTTAACATGTTAAGTACCTTAATTCACTGCTTTAAAAATTTAGAGCATGTGCAAAATAGATAATATTGTCTTCTTGTTACAGATAGGCAAAATAAGTTTAAGAAAAGCTGACATGCACATTTTTAATGCTAACCAAACTTTGCTCTTTGTACTGCCCTATAGAGGCCTCCAGTCTAAGACAACCAATTATTTAGTTAAATGTAGACAAATAATAAACTCATTTTGAAAAATTATCCACTTTCAGAATTTACCTAGTTAAGTTAAATCTGAGACTTTTCTGAAGTGAGAATTTATTATGCAATTGCTATGCATGACTGTGTAAATATGGAACCAATTAATATACAGTGTGTACCATCAATTGGCAAATTTTTAGGAAAATAATATACCACAAAGTGTTATAATTTGAAATAAATTTATTCTTATATGTAAATACATAAACATGGTCATTATTTTTTTAATTGTTCAGAAAAGTCTCCATTTGTTGCAATAATAGACTCGATTCAACTTCAGAGTCTTGAGCACACTTTAATTAACTTTTCTTTATCCAGGGACATCATCATGTTTTCAGTCTTAGCTTTAACAGCCTCTTTATTAGAATGAAGTTGTTTATTAACTTCTCTCTCACAAATTCTGCAATAGTCTAAAAGATTTGCATCTGGTGAACTAGGCAGTCAGATTTCCTTTGACTAAAATTCAGGAACATTGACACTGAGAAATTCTTGCACTTTTTGGCATTATGTGTTGGTGCACCATCTTGTTGGAAGATAAAATGACGTCCATTTGTGACTTGGTTCATCCATGGTACAACTAATTCTCTCAAAATGTCAAAGTAAACATCCTGGATCTTCATTGATGATCTCCTGAATTCTGTGTACAATATCTGGACTTTGTGATTCTTGCGTACATTATGCATTTTCCTTGTTGGTGTGGTGACATCAGGATCAGCATCATACACTTTCTTCACATTGTCAACTGTACATAAAGAAATGTTATTGAAGATGACAATTTCCTTAGCAGTTAACTCTGCATATGGTCCAGATATGATGGTTGCTTTAACATCGTATTCCTTTGACATGGTGGATACTCTCAGAATTTAATATTTTATATCTGAAATATAGCAACAACTCAAATGATTTAGGAAGACACCTGATTCTAAGAATGATCACTGTTAGAATTGGCAGAATCTTTCAAGATTTCCCAAACAACAGAGAGTATAATCCAGCACCTCAACCTTTATTCATTTGATTATTAGTGTATACTTATCAAGTGAAAGATGTTGTTTCTAATTTTTCTTCTTCTTTTTTTTTTTAAGATTTTATTTCATTATTTTTAGAAAGAGGGGAAGGAAGAGAGGCAGAGAGGGAGAGAGACATCCATGTATGGTTGCTTTTCACCTGCCTCCAGCCACAGACCTGACTGGAGACCTGGTTTGCAACCTTGTTATGTGCCCTGGCTGGGGAATTGAACCTGTGACCTTTGGGTTCGCAGGCTGGCACCTTATCCACTGTGCTACCAGCCAGGGCTAATTTTTCTTCTTTTTAATTTGTACACAATTCCCTGTGATATTTTTGCATGTGCCTTTCCCTCCACCATCTCATTCTTCAGTTGCTTGCCAAAGGTTATGGGTTTTGGGGGATACTGCTTGAATCATACTCACTAAACACAGTACAATCTATTAAATTATTTCCAGTGACCATATTCTTTTTCTACTGATGTTAAAATTTCTGAGAATCATTGTTTTTGTTTCTAATTATTCTTCCATCAATTTCATACTAAAGTTTTACTCTAAGATTTTCCCAAACTTGCAATCACCTTCCACATAACCAAATCATTTATAATCTGTAAATAAGTTCATAAATGCTAATATTAATATTTACATTAAAAAATGATGTCATAGATGGGCTTCACATTGAGAGGTTAAGAATGAGTTTGTCATGCAAATAATTACTCCCTAATCTACATGTTTCATAGTTACGTTTGCTTTTCCATATTGGATTTTGTGAAATCAGCATCCATTTTGGAGAAAATGGGCATAAACTATCACCAAAGTGATAAAATAATATTTTACACACTTCACACTGAAATATAGGAGCTGGACAACTTTGCTGACTTTCAAAGTCCTCCCCCAAGTGAAAGATATTTCACAAAAACTCTGGAGCTGAACACTGGGTTTATATTGGCTCGGCCTCAACATTCTGCATCCAAGTTTCCAGCAATTATATCAGCACAATTGAAAATCATATAGCATAAGCGATGAGACAAGATTTCTGAAAAGTAGTAATGAAAACCTATCATTCCATATACCCAAAGTAATGCTTTTGAATAAAAATAATTCATCAAAAGTGGATAAGCTTAGTGAATAAATAAGAGCATTATACTTAAGCAAGGCCTATTCCAAGAAAGGCTGACATGGGAAGGAAGCATGAGGAGGGCTAAGTCATTCCTCTGTAAGTCTTACAGAAAAACTTCAACACATGACTGCATTCTGAAGCTTTGATACAACCAATGTACCAATCAGGAAAGGGTTATTTTTCCATTTGAAGAAATGATTCTGACAGACTACAAGACAATAATTAGCACACTCAAAAGTCAGGTAGTCAATATCTACAGCAACCGTAACAATTGTTACATGTCCACTTTATCTTACTGTATGGAGAAATTTATCATGTATCAGTACATGTAGCATACTATTGCATTTGAATATCAATATCAACACTATGGGCAATCAGAATCCTTGATCTTTTAGGTTATTGAAGATATATATCCTGGCAGCAGAGTATATGGGGAAAAACTTGAAGTCAATTAAGTAAGTGATTGCTATGGTTTTTTCCTCTGTTAACTCTATTACAAATATGTATATATGAATATGAAGGAAACAAAGCTAAGCCTTAGGAATTAGAGAAGTAATCCTCAAAATACAAGTCTGAAATTAGAGATACTTTATGAGCTACTTAGCAAAGTTATAATAAATGTGAATTTTTATAGTGATCATCTACCCCTATAGATTCATCAAAAAAAATCTTACAATCATAAAATAGTCATCAGCAATTACTCAAGCAAAAGCTTAAAAAAGCTTTTCTCCAAATAGAGTGAAACAGACTGATTTGTAGGCTTGAGGTTCTGTGGAATAGCTATCAAAGTCCAAAAATAAAATGAATTTGGGAGATCTTTCTGTTCATGCCCAAGATCTCGCATCACAGCCCTTTTAGTTAGTAAGAGAATAATTAATGGTCCTTAAGTATACCACCCAATACTTCAAGGTCTCACCAGCCTATCAGTAGAGATAGGGACACATGAAGAATCCACATTTATTTGTTTTTTGATTTACCTCTTCATATATGAATCTGTTTTACTTGCAAACCTTCAGCTCAAAACATTTCTGCATTGCCCCTGGGGTTTTCTATCTAAGTTCACATTTTTCTTAGTTTCAAGGTTCATTTCTTAGTTTCAAGAAAAATGTGAATTTGTGTGGGAAGTTTCAGGTATTTTTTGTTTCACTCCCTTTCATAGCTCTAGGAGGCTTCTCAGATTCCTAGGTCTTCACACACATAGCAGGCTCTAGAATATCTCCTGCTCCTAACCTCCACCAGTTAGGAATGGTACTGTAGGTCTGGCTTGGACAACCATTCCAGTAAGTCAGCCTCTTAATCACTTTTGTGATCCTTGCCAGGTTGCTTCCATTCATCAGCCCCTTGAGTTTGGATGCCAAGACTCAAAGACATCTGCAAAAGTTGAGCTGCATGCATTCTCATGAGGTTGAACAGGGAAAAACTGAAAACTCCAGGAGATGAAACCTGAATCAAACTATCACTTGTTGAAACTAATTATGTAGAACTGAGTAGGAACCGTGATTTAGCTTTGTCTCTTGAACATGAAACACAAAACTAAAAAATAAATCAACTAAAAATTTTAGGTCCATGATGGCTCTTTGAACTAATCACTTAGTACTTCAAAGAATATTGTAAAAGAGAAACTCCTAGGTAATTATGAAAATATTCACAGGCACATACAGGAGATCACTGATCTCCTCTTTTCAGTATAAGCAGACAGATGTGCAACTAAGTCAGTCCTAAAAGACAGCTGGCACAGAGCACTTGTCACATTTATGGCTGCCAATAATTCTTGTTAGTCTTTCTATAGTGCTAAAATGCCACATTTTGAATTCCGCCTTCTCAAATTACAATTCAGAATTCAAATACTCTGCCTTTTTAAAATTATTATTGTGGTAAAGGAATTCCTCCAATCAAGATTTCCCACAAGAGACTAACTTGGAAGTGAATAATATGTAGAAATAGGCTTGATGTAGGCATTTAATTTTGCTTGCCTATATGGCAAAGAAATATTTACCTTCTGAGAACAACTATAGTTGTAAGGTTGAATTTCTGATGCTTGGCAGAAGCAATTGCAATGAATGTGAATTCCTGCCATTTGGATTTTATGGGTGGCAGCAGTAATAGTGGCTGTTTTTCTTCAGATTTGGGGCATTTTCCTAGACCCTAAACCATAAAACAATTTCCCCAGCACCCCTAACCTACTACCAATGACTATGGGAGCTATTTAATATACTCTAATAAGAAATGACTCTGTTTATATTAACCTGAACTGTTTCTGCTGTTTGCAACTAAGAATACTGACCTAAAAATTAACAATCCAAAACCACTTTTGTGAGCTAAAGAATAATGAAAAGTGCTTAAGTGGATGGAGAAATAAAAATAAAGTATTTGAACCATCAAGATCAGCTCTATAAGCTTATGAAAGTACCAGAAAAGAAAATAACAAGACCCCTTTAGATCCACAGTCTCACACTACTTACTACCACTAATTCCCAAGAATTCAAGATGAATTTCAAGCACTAAACAAAATAAACAATGAAAAATAAAATAGTTGAGAATTAAAAACACTGATCCTTTAAAAAGAAATTAAAACTTTTTCATGTTCCTCTTAAGTCTTACATAAGAATAAGAGATATTATTGACCTACAGTCAGTTTAGCTAAATTGAATGATATCCAAATCCATGCCTTTGGCAACACAGTTTTGTCTTAAAAAATAATTTATTTTTTATATAGTGCTCCATCTACTTACATTAATTCATGCTTTGCAATTAAATAATCCTCTTTTTTAATATTGTTTACATTTAATGTCTCATAGACGTTTCAACTAACCGATGATGTAGTCATTCTATTTTGTTATTCCACTTGATTAATATGGTTAACAAACAGGAAAAATATGTATCAGAAGAGATATAAACCTTAAAGAATGGGGCCTATATCTCTACATTTTTTAAAAATTTACTTATTTTAGAGAGATGGGAAGGGAGAAAGGCAGAGAGAGAGAGAGAAACATCAATGTAGGATTGCCTTTCACCTGCCTCCAGCTAAAGACCTGGCTGGAGACCTGACTTGCAACCTGGTTATGTGCCCTGGCTGGGGAATTGAACCAGTGACCTTTGGGTTTGCAGGCTGGCACGTTATCCACTGTGCTGCCAGCCAGGGCTATCTCTACATTTTATGTTTAATAATATGATTTAAAATATTTTTGGTCTCAACCAATACGGCAATAAGGATGAATTATAGTTAGTTCATGGTCAATACGAGCATTAAATTCTCAGTATCAAGTGTCTCTGATACTTTAAAACTTTTCAAAGAGTGATAAAACAAACTTAAGGGTTCTAGGAAGACTGAGGTCATAGATTTGAAATGTGTACTGCCAGCATTAAAGCTGTATGATGAAAGAACTTTAGGAAGGTGAATGGAGTTTCCAAGGAGCCTATTGCTGAGCACTAAGCCACATACAGGCACAGAGCAAGCTCCATACAGCCACACAAAGGGCTGGTGAGCTGTGAACTGAACAGTTTCCAGAGCCACACAGATCCAGTATACACTTGAGTTCTAATCAGCCAGGGTGGAGAATTACCTTTAATGCACAGAACCCTGCATGACTTCTGAATTGACCCTCTGGAATCAATTCAGAAGTCATGTCTTGATAATAGGACTCAACTAGCCCTAAACTAAAGGTTATTCCAAACCTGTATTAATGAAGATTAAAGATACTTCTGAAAATGATCAAACAGATCCTCCATGAGCTTAACTGACTTCGAGAACAAAGGTCAATGATCTTTAACATAATACATTGCATTCATCTACTAGGGCTGTGGTAATAAAATACTATAAGCTAATGTGGGTGGTGTAAGCAATCAAAATATATTATCTTACAGTTCTTAAATCAGTAAATCCTAGATCAAGATACCAGGAGGCTTGATTCCTTCTATGCACTGCTGGGGAAGGATCTCTTCCAGCACTCTTTCCCAGACTGGTAAATGGTTATCTTCACGTTCTCATGATGTTCTTCCCGCATGCATGCCCATAGCCAAAAATGTCCCTTTTATAAGGATAAGAGTCATATTGAATTATGGGTCCATCCTACTTCAGCATGACCTCATTTTATTTCCAATTAAGGTCACATTCTAAGGTACTTAGGGTTAGAAATGCAGCATAAGAATTTGGAGGAGGAAAGCCACAGCTCAACCCATAATATACATCAAATTCCAGTAATCCAAATATATAAAATTCGCCATACCAGCATAAAAATGTCCATACATAAAAACTTATAGAATTGACTGAAAAAATAAACAAATTCTCAATTATAATTGGAGTAATTGATAGAAAAAGTAGGCAGAAGATCAGTAAGAAAATAGAGACCTAAATAATACTTTCAACCAAATTTTCCTAATAAACATTTATAGAACCATACCCACTACAATAGCAACTACAGAGTTTTTCAAGAGCACATGGAATATTGATTTAAATCTTCTAAAATTAAAAAAATGAGTTATACATGGAACTCAAGAAATTAGAAAAGGAATAGTAACATGAAAAAATAAAGTATAAAAATACATTTTATTAAATAATGTTTAGAAAATAATTGATTTGATAATTAAACTAAAAAATAAGTCTCTGAAATGCCCTTACTATAAAGGTGTTAACAAAATCAAGAAAGGGAAAATAAAGTCAAATAACAAAAGTAATAAAAATAATTTAAAGTGAATTAATAACCTAACATGAAAAAATTATGAGATTTTTTGCCTCAACTTTATGTACCTCTCTTTGAAAATATGGATGAATTGAATGTCTAAGAACGTTATAAATTACAAATTTACCTTAAAACAAATACACCAAAACAAGTATTTTTTAAAATTTCACCTGATAATAGCACCAGGCCCTGATGAGTTCATAGCTAATAATTTTCAGCTTTCAAATATCATGTATTTCTGGTGCTATTTAAACTACTTAATATCAGAGGGTAAAGGATATTTTTATAACAAGAATAAGATTGAAAGTATTGACAGGAAAATTCTAAAACTGAAGAATAACAAGGAAGGATAAGCCTTGAAAAACATTGACATACTTAACTTTTGGAAAGCTATATTGCAAAACAGTCTAATTCAAACAGTGCAATACTGGCAAAGGAATAAAATAAGTAAGGAGATCAATAAAATAAAAGAAAAAATCTGGACTCAAAAACAGAGAATGGAGTTTATAATAAAGATGAAATTTCACCGTCTGGTGTGGCTCAGTGGATTGAGCATAGGTCGGTCTGTGGACCAAAGAGTCATTGCTTTGATTCTCAGTCAGGACACATGCCTGGGTTGTAGGCCATGTCCCCAGTAGGGGGCACATGAAAGACAAGCACACATTGATGTTTCTCTCTTTCTTTTTTTTCCTTCCTTTTCCCTCTCTCTAAAAATAAATAAATAAAATCTTTAAAAACATAAAGATGAAATTTCAAATCAGTGGGAAATGCACTTTTTGGGAATGACCACTCAGTCATTTAAAAGAAAAATAAGGCTGAATTTCTATGTTTATGTTATGACTTTATACAAAATCAATTTCAAATGCATCAACCCCTACTTGTTAAAATACAAATCATTACACTTCTAGAAAGAATCCTGAAAGATATTTAAAACTAAAAATTTTCATTAAAATGGTGTTTTAAAACATAAAATTGTTTTTGAAAGTCATGAAATAAAATGGAAAATTTATGGTGAAAAACATCATTAACCAAGTTAAAAAAGGAGTAACTTTCTTGGAAAAGGTATTCTAATATCTTTAAATTCCAATGCTTTGTACATGGAAAATAGTCACTAAACTGAGAGGCTGTCATAGAATCTGCAAAAATAAAGACATTAGTATATAATTTTATAGAATGTTGTAGCAGTCCAGATAATTTAAAATAATGATCTAGCAATTATAGTTTGAGGTTTTTCTTCAGAGATAATCTTACAAGTGGCAAAACATTTTTTAATTATAATACTTTAATAAAAAAAAGACTTAAAATGTCCATAAATAGAGATGAAGTAAATTGTGTTATATCTATGAGGAGGACCCTACCAGAAACAGAATTATCTTCTGGAGGGTGATCCCCTTGTAGTGCAGGCTTCCCCTGCTAGGTGAGTGTTCTAGCAACCCATCTGCATCAGTGTACCAGCTGGCGTTGTTGTGAGAGGCTGTATCAGCTTCAGCAAATTTTTGCTGAAGATTCTGTCAGCAAAATTGCTATTTTCATGATGGGTAATTTATGAGCCCATTTCATGATGGGTGACTTATGAACACACATTCCTTCACTGCACTGAGTGTGCAGCAATTTTTGACCAAAAACAGTGTGACCCCCATGCCCCACCCTCCCTATTCAACCAATCTTGCCCCAAGTGACTTTTTTTGTTTGTTTCTCCAAATGAAAAAAATCCTCCAAGGGAAACATTTGACAATATGGAAGAGGTAAAACAAAAGATGGCAGAAGTATTAAAAGGCATCAAAATCAACAAGTTCAAAACCTATATTGTGCATTGGAAAAATTATCTCAATGGGTATATTGCCTCAAATGGAGAGTACTTTGAAGGTGACTGAAGTTTAAACATGTAAGAATAAATACATAATTTTTATAAATAAATTCAGTTATTTGAGAGGTCCACCCTTGTATATACTGGAATATTAGGCAAAAACATTTTCTGGTAAAAATTATATACCATATACATATACATAAGATATTAACATATAATATTATACCATAATTTGAGTAACTTTTATAATGCAATCAAGTATAAAGTTAAATGACTCAAATTAGTGTTCTATTCTGGAATATAAATTGCTAGATAAATTAGGGGAAACACAAATTCTGTTTTACTACACAGTAATTCAAAATACACATTTTAGATTTTTATAGACATGAGTCTCACTATTCTGAAGAGTACATATTTTTTAAGCCAAATTACATCTGCCTTTATAAACACATACAATATACCCTATACACATGTATTTTCACTTCATTACTATTTTATCTGTTTATCATCATCCTGCATAAAGTTAAATTCCATGTACTTCCTCTAAAAAAGTTAAATTATATAAAAAGGCATTTTTAAGTGACTCAACTCCAACAGGTAGCATTTCCTGTTTCAGGAAAAATGGAACACATGAGCCCATTGGTATTTTTAAAAATCCAAGATAAACGAGATGTTTATCTTGTTTCTGGCATGCCAAGAAATGCAATTCTTCAGGGCCATTTCAACAACAAAAACTGAGAAGCTTAAAAAAAACTGACAACAGAGGTCTATGCCAACCTGGGAGGATTACATCAAGTTCCATTTCTGAAACATCTATGTGTACTGAAGTTGGGCTATATTAAATTAAAATAAAATTATCCTACTTAAAAATCTGTTGAACATGAACCAGAGACTGAGTTATACCTACTCTTTCCTTTAAAATGTCTAGGATTAATTCTGCACAATTTGTGTCAATGATAAAAAGTTTAGGAAATTTTTCACCTCTGTTATATGTTACCATTACAAAATCAAAATTTGAGGATGTTAAAAACGAATCCTCACACATTGGCCAAATTATTAGAAGTGAAACCCAGATATCTTCAAAATAACAGACAACTATTCAAAACCCACCGACTAAACTACTTTTTATTTCAAAGTTGTCAGTGCAAGATGACACTTCATAGAAGACAATAAAACCTAATATTAACATGCTAAAATGTTTACAGTTGTGCTTGTCTGCATTTTGTTTTAATATTATCAAAAGTAGTAAAATAGTCTTACTTTTCAAAATATAAATACTAAGTATTTTTCTGAGTTTTTTCAAAACCTATGATTTCCTTCAGATACACACAAAATAAGCAAAAAAATAGTTAATGATCCTTAACCACAGAGGCATCTTTTTGTCTACTATTATAGCTATTTGGACAAAAATAAACCACAGAAATTAGTATTATTTTCAGTGGAAGTAGTTTCAGGAACTTACTATGGCTCTCTGTCATGATACCATAAGCAGCAAAAGGACATTTGGTTAATCAAATTTATTTTGGTGTTGAGAAATAATCTAACTACATGGGACAGGGCACACAAGTCTGACTTTTGCAATGAGACCTAATTAACTGAGACACCTCCCTGGGGAAAGTGATTGGAGAATCCATAATTATAGGATTTGGAGTGCTTTGCATGTAACATTTAAGCAACTAGGAGAAATGGTTGCTTGATACAGACTTAAGAAATTGGCTTTTTAAGTATCCATAAGAGGGAGTATGGATCCCTCTTATCCAGAGACAGAAACTTGGAATTATTTTAACAAAGGGAATTGCATATTAACAATTCACAACCCCATATCAGAGAACAGAAAATGTACTATACCACAGTAGTCATTAAAGATGCTGAGGAATCACAGAAGTAGTTTCTATAGGATGGATGACCCTACGGCTGAGGAAACAAATGAAGGACTGCTGAGGAAAGAGGACTGGACCCCTGAGGCAGAAATGCTGCTTGTAAGTAACTGGCACCTCAGGAGATGGCTCATGTGAAGCACAGACCTACACGCACAGACCTACACATACAGACCTACAAGGAAGGTGCTTCCGCTAACTGGTACTGCATCTCACAGGAGGTGTAATGAGGCTGGTTCTGCCAGGTGATAAAAACGGCAACCTGAAATCCACAACTACTATTGGAATCAACTGCCTCTACCCAGGTAAAAAGTCACTAACATGAGGATACTGACATACACAGGAAGTAACAAGTCCCCTTCCTATTCCAATCATGTGGTTTCACCTCAGTGGTCCCTATTGGCAGAGCCTAAGGGAGAATCAACTGGCAAAAAACTGTGATTTGGAGAGTACCAGCCAAAGAATCAAAAAAACAGAATACAGAAGAGTGGGTTTGGAACTGAGAGAGTTCAATAACCAGCACAGCTCAGCCACTTGACTACTCAAGATTAATACTTGCTTTTCTACAGATTGTGGTTTGCTCAACAATAACAAAAAAAAGTTAGACATATGCTGAAACATTTTTACACTCTCTCCAAAACAAGGAGGTGCAAAATCTCAATAGTTCTTGGGCCTAGAATTATTCCTCTTCAAATCTAATCATAGTCCAATTCTTATAGAAAATAATAAAGGCAGGAGAAAAAGAAATTAAGTCAATTTCCCAGTGGTTTGTGGTTCCCAGTTTCTATATTTTTTATCAATTTCTACTTTGTATTTATTTATTGTTAAAGATTTTATTCATTATTTTTAGAGAGAGGGGAAGAGAGAGAGGCAGAGAGGAAAAGAGACATCAATGTATGGTTGCCTTTCACCTGCCTCCAGCTATGGACCTGGCTGGAGACCTGGCTTACAACCTGGTTATGTGCCCTGGCTTGGAACTGAACCAGCTACCTTTGGTTTTGCAGGTTGGAGGCTTATCCACTGTGCCACAGGCCACAGTCTAATTTCTACTTTAAATAGCCAAATAATGGGATCTATTTTTCTATTCTGATATAGTCATTTTGAAGTGTTCTTTTGGTGCTTGAAAGAAGGTATATTCTCTATAAGGTTCAATATTATATAGAGAGATGATAGATGATAGATAGAGAGATAGATAGGTAGATAGATAGATGATAGATGGTAGATGATAAGTAGATGATGATAGATATGTATGAATGCTGATACATGCATACACACACACAAATGTATACATACATACATATTACATATATCAATGTGTTGGATATGTATATACATGTTTATATCTCTGTATGGCTAAATCTATATAAATGGAAATATATAATCAAATAGATGAGTATACATTTAATTTAGTTAATGTTTATACTGTTTAAGTCCTCTATATATTTATTTGTTTCTTGCTTGGGCTAAGAGATGAAAGTTAAAATGTCCTCATACAAAATGTCCATTTTTGTTGTTATCGACCCTTAGAAACTGGATGGCCCCCAACACGCGCGCACACACACACACACACACACATTTCTGCCCAAATGTTGAGACTAGGTATACCATACATACACCAAAAGGGTATAAAAAGCTTATTTCTTACATAATGAGACTTTCTTAGGCAAGTAGGACAGGATACTAAGCAGGTCTAAAAATGTCTTGAGAGAAAGGCAAGTGAAGAGATTGGTTTGGTTTTTAATGTCACTTTGTTAACTTTGCACATGTGTATTTGACAAAGAAGCAATTTGCCCCATTATCCCTTTCTCCAATACACTTGTGATGTTCTTTTTTCCCTTTGCTCCCATCTGTGTTACTGACATATTTGTTTTCCTGACTTTCAAATTGTCACATTTTCGTTAGAGGGATTGATTCTGATGCATCTTATATCTTTTCATATCTCTGAGTACAACTACAAGGATAAACTCATGATAAATATTCAAGCTCTTGGAAAGGTTATGAGCATTTTACCTTTGGGGTCATGACAACTGACAGCCTGCACAGTATCCTAATGACAGTGATGACAAGTGTCTGAAGCACTCTCAATGTACACTTTGTCTTCTGATATGATTTACATATATCAGTGATATCTGAATACAAGCTCTTTCCAGAATTTTTAAAAATAATAGCTGAATAATGGAATAATAATTGAGACCAACTCTTCTAAAAATTAGGTCTGGATAACATCTATGAATATTGTCACCACTTGCCTCTACTATATTCTGATGTTTTGGCAAACTATCACTCATTATCATTCTTTCTTCCAGAAGCAATTTTCTTTGTTCATTACATTAATAATGTGATGACTTCTTGTTGGCAAGCCAAACAATTAATCTTCTATGAGTAGATCTAATTTAATTTAAACATGCTAATCCTTTTGCACTTTTCAGGTAGGGAGTGAAACATCACCTAGCAGATAATTAGTTTTAGCAGCTCCATCTTATATCTCAAAAATGAGAAAACACCAGCCTGAAAATATGATTTCATAGGTTGTGCTGCAAAGAGAGAGGATGAAAAGTCATATAGTGTAATCACATTTGGGCAAAGGAGAATAGTTGAGTAAATGTAAGAGAACTAAAGAATTGGGTGCTCAATTCTGCAGCACATATACTAAAATTGGAATGATACAGAGAAGATTAGCATGGCCCCTGAGCAGGGATGACATGAAAATTCATGAAACAGTCCATATTTTTAAAAAGTAGTGATATAAAACTCCCCTAACTTGATGAGTGAAAACATTACTCAAGTTCTGGAAGCATAAAGGGTCCCAGTGAAGATGAACCCAAACAGATCTACTCTAAGACACACCATAATTAAAATGGCAGAGGTCAAAGACAAGGAAAGGATCCTAAAAGCATCAAGAGAGAAACAGCAAATAACATATAAGGGAGCTCCAATAAGGTTATCAAATAATTACTCAATAGAAATAATACAAGCCAGAAGGGAATTGCAATATTCCAAGTAATGGAAAACAAAGACCTGCAACCAAGAATATTCTACTTATCAAGGCTCTCATTCAAAATTGAAAGAGAAATAATAAGTTTCCCAGACAAAAGAAGGCTAAAAGAATACATGTACACCAACCAAACATTGCAAGAGATGCTAAAGAGTCTGCTTTAAAAAGAGAAAGAAACAGAGAGAGACAGAGAGGAACACAGGTACAAAGGGGGGAAATGGCAATGAATAAGTGTTTATTAATAATAACCTTACATGTAAATTGATTAAATGTACCAATCAAAAGACATAGGGTAGCTGGATAGATAAGAAAACATGACCCATATATATGCTTTCATTAAGAGACCCACCTCAGAACAAAAGATTGACACAGATTAAAAGTAAAGGGATGGAGAAATATATTATCAAGCAAATGGACATGAAAAAAAAAGGCTGGGGTAGCAATATTTATTTCAGACAAAATAGATTTTACAACGAAGGCCATAAAAATGGACAAAGAAGGACATTCCATAATACTTAAGGGAATGATACATCAAGAATATATAACCCTAGTATAAACATGTATGCACCCAACATAGGAACACCCAAATATATAAGAAAAATACTGAAGGACTTCAAGAAGGATATGGACAGCAACACACTAATAGTAGCGGATTTTAATACCCGACTATCAACAATGGATAGATCTTCTGAGCAAAATTCACCAAGGATATTGTAGCATTGAACAACACTCTAGATGAAATGGACTTAACTGATATATACAGAACTTTTCACCTCAAAGAAGCAAAATACACATTCTTTTCAAATGCACATGCAAATTTCTCAAAGATAGACCACCTGGTACATCCACAAATACAAGGAAATTGAAATCACACCAAGCATCTTCTCAGATCACAATGGCTTGAAACTAGAAACCAATCTCAAGGGAAAAACAAAACAAAACACTATAATCCATGGAAATTGAATAACATGCTATTAAGTAAGGAATGGGTAAACAATGAGATCAAAGGAGAAATTGAAAAATTTCTGGAAACCAATGAAAGTGAATGCACAAAGCCCAAGACCTATGAGACACAGCAAAGGCAGTCCTCAGAGGGAAATTCATAGCAATACAGGCCTACCTGAAAAGGTTAGAAGAAGCTTATACAAACAACTTAACCATAAAGCTTCAAGAACTAGAGGAGCAACAACAAACAAAGCCCAGAGCAAGTAGAAGAAAGGAAATATCAAGATCAGAGCAGAATTAAATGACTTAGAGACAAAAACTACAATTCAAAGAATCAATAAATCCAAGAGCTGGTTCTTTGAAAAAAGAAACAGAATTGACAAGCCTTTAACCAGACTCATCAAGAAAAAAAGAGAGAGGAGCCAAATATACAAAATCAGAAATGACAAAAGAGAAATCACAACTGATACTTTAGAAATACAAAGGATTGTAAGAAATTACTACAAACAACTATATGACAAGAAATATAACAACCTGGGTGAAATGGACAAATTTCTGGAAATGTATAATCTACCAAAACTGAATGAAGAAGAAGCAGAAAGCCTGAATAGAAAGACTGAATAACAACTAGTGAAATTGAAGTAGTCAAAAAACGCTTAACGCATAACAGCCCTAGACTAGATGGCTACACAGGTGAATTTTACCAAACATTTAGAGAAGAGCTAACTCCTATCCTACTCAACATACTCCAAAAACTCCAAGAGGGAAGACTCCCAAACTCCTTCTATGAGTCCAATATAATTCTAATCCCAAAACCAGGTTAAGACACAACTAAGAAAGAAATTACAGGTCAGTATCTCTGATGAACATAGATGCTAAGATTGTCAACAAAATATTGGCCAGCCAAATCCAGCAATACATTAAAAAGATCATACACCATAATCAAGTAGGATTCATCCCAAAGATGCAAGGATGGTACAACATTCACAAATCAATAAACGCAATACACCACATCAACAAAATGAAACACAAAAACCATATGATCATATCAATAGATGTTGACAAAGCATTTAATAAAGTACAGCAACCATTTATGATTTTAAAAAATGCTCAGCAAAATGGGAATTGAGGGAGCATACCTCAATATAATAAAGGCCATATATGAGAAATTGGCAGCCAATATCATACTGAATGGGAAAAAATAAAAGCTTTTCCACTAAAATCAGAAACAAAACAAGGATGTCTACTCTCTCCACTTATGTTCAATATCATTTTAGAAGTTCTAGCCATAGCTATCAGACAAGAAAAAGGAATCAAAGGTATCCAAATTGGAAAGGAGGAAGTAAAACTGTCATTATTTGTAAATGACATGGTAGTGTACATACAAAATCTGATCAATTCCATCAAAAAGTTGCTCAACCTAATAAGCAAATTTAGCAAAATAGTTGGGTAAAAAGTCAATATTCAGAAATCAAAAGCATTTTTGTATACCAATAATGAAACATCAGAGATAGAAGCTAGAAAACAAACCCCATTTACCACAGCAACAAGAAAAATAAAGTACTTAGGAAGTACTTAACCAAGGAAGTAAAAGACCTGTACTCAGAAAACTATAGAACATTGAAAAAAGAAATTAAGAAAGATACAAATAAATGGAAGCATATACCATGTTAATGGATGAGAAGATTTAACATAATTAAAATGTCTATACTATACAAAGCAATCTTGATTCAATGCAATCCCAATTAAAATACCAATGACATATTTCACAGATATAGAAAAAAATACTTCAAAAATCTACATGGGCCAAAAATGCCCACAAATAGCCACAGCAATTTTGAGAAAGAAGAATAATGTAGGAGGAATCACAATACCAGATATCAAACTATACTACAAGGCTACTGTAATCAAAACAATCTGGTACTGGCATAAGAATAGACATATAGATCAATTGAACCATATAGAGAACCTGGAAATAAACCCAGGATCCTATGGTCAATTAATTCAAAAAAGGGGGAAGGAACATAAAATGGGGTAAAAATAATCTCTTCAACAAGTAGTATTGGGAGAACTGGACAGCAACATGCAAAAAAATAAAACTAGACCACCAACTTACACTGTACACCAGAATAAAATCCAGATGGATAAAGGACTTAAACATAGGCCATGACACCATAAAAGTCCTAGAGGAAAACACAGGAAGTAAAATTTCAGATATCCTAGTGAGATATATTTTCACTGATACTTCCCCAAGGGTAAAGGAAATAAAAGAACACATAAACAAATGGGACTATATCAAACTGAAAAGTTTCTGTTCAGGTAAGAAAACACCAGCAAAATTAAAAGGGAACCAACTGTATGGGGAAACACATTTGCCAATGATACCTCAGACAAGGGTTTGATCTCCAAAATATATAAGGAACTTATGAGACTCAACACTAGGGAGCCAAACAGCCCAATTAAAAAATGGGCAAAGGACCTGAACAGACACCTCTCTGAGGAGGACATACAAAGGGCCCAAAGGCATATGAAAGAATGCTCAACATCACTAGCCATCAGAGAGATGCAAATTAAAACCACAATGAGATACCACCTCACACCTGTCAGAATGGCCATCATCAACAAATCAACAAACATCAAGTGTTAGCAAGGACATGGGGAAAAGAGAACCCTGGTGCAGTTCATGGAAATACAGGCTGGTGCAGCCACTATGGAAAACAGTATGGAATTTCCTCAAAAAACTAAAAATGGAATGAACTGCCTTTTGGTCCAGTGATTCCACTACTAGGATTATACCCAAAGAACCCTGAAACACCAATTCATAAGAACCTCTGTACCCCTATGCTCATAGCAGCACTATTTACAATAGCCAAGTGCTAGAAACAGCCTAAGTGCCCATCAGTGGATGATTGGATCAAAAAACTTTGGTACATTTACACAATGGAATACTACACAGCAGAAAGAAAGAAGGAACTCCTGCCCTTTGCAACAACATGGATGGAACTGGAGAATATTATGCTTAATGAAATAAGCTAGTCAGTGAAGGACAAATACCATATGATCTCACCCATTACAGGACAATAATGAACAAAACTAACAACAAGCAAAACAGAACCAAATATATGAATACAGTGAATTGGCCTTCAGTGTTCAGGGGGAAGGGGGTTGGGTGGAGGGGGGAGGCAGAGGCAAGGAAGGGGAGCAGTTTAGACAAGAACCTAGTATAAAGGAACCATGGACATGGACAATGGGTGGGATTGACTTTGGGGGGAATGGGTGGGTGGGGAGGGGGACAGAGGGGAGCAAAAAGGGGATGGATGTAATACAACAACAATAAATTTTTTTAAAAAATCTAAAATACTATCATTTATACAAGCTATTGGCATATTTTAAATTTTGTATTAACTCTTCAAAATCCAGTATGTACTTTAAATATGTGTAAAATTTTTTAAAATTAAAAAAATAAAAGGTAAATTCGAAAGAAAAACTTTGGTACATTTACACAATGGAGTACTACACAGCAGAAAGAAAGAAGAAGCTCCTACCTTTTGCAACAATATGGATGGAACTGAAGGATATTATGCTTAGTGAAATAAGCCAGTCAGTGAAAGCCAAAAACCATATGATCTCACCCTTTACAGGATGCTAATCAACAAAACAAATAACAAGCAAAACAGAACCAGATACATAAATACAGGCAATAGACCTTCAGCGTGCAGAGGGGAGGTGGAGGGGGTAGGGGAGAGAAGGAGGCAAAGAAGGGGAGCAGTTTCATCAACGAACTAGCATGGATGACCCATGGACATGGACAACAAGTAGGATTGACTGTGGTGGGGATGGAATGGGAGGGTGGGGAAGGGGAGAGCATAGGGGGAATATGGGATGAATATAATACAACAACAATAAAAAAGAAAAGAAAAGAAAAGAACTTAAGACTTGGAAAAGCATTATGACAGAAACTGAGATTCTTTAATTTTGAAACAAGAAGGACTATTTAACAAGCAGGACTGGGTGAAGAACAAGTCATACATCAGATAATGTTCTTGGTTAATTATGATTTACTTTTATTTGGGAAGAAAGCCAAGGCCAGTGAAGCAAGGTATGTTGCAGAAGGTACATTTCTCATGTAAAGAGCCTTGCTGATGAGCTAAGTTCAAGTACAGTTAAAGCAAATGCTGATCCCAGAGAGACATGTTTAGCTAACACAGACATCAAAGGGAAACTCCAGGTTATGATCACTGCTGAAGTTAAGTGGGTCATGAACAGATTTTTTAGGAGAGAGGGCTTTTCATTTATGGCAGTACTCCAGTTGGAAAGAAATGGAGCATTACACCCACAAACTTGGATGAAGGCCTGATAATTGCTATGCTATACTGTAACTAGGTTCAGAATTAAGTTCACCCATAAGAGAAAAATTGAGTTGAGATCAAGTACATTTTACCAGAAAGTGGATATAGAAGCAAGTTTTTATCTTAGATATAGATAGTATTGTTTTACTAATAAGAAGAAGTCCCAGAGATTATGATGACCTCTGACACAAAAGTTACTTGGTCTGTTGATGTTAGACCCAATTCTAGTAACTCTAAATGGTAGTCCACATATTTGTATTTAATATTTGGAAGAGAGAAAATGGGAATTTAGGACAGGTGCAAGCAATAGCTTGGCAAAGAAAGTAGACATGTTTTAACCTAGATGAAGATGGTTGTATCTGTACTGAGAAGGGAACAAGGTAATCACTTCAATGAAAATGAAGGCTTGTGTATTCCTAACAACACCTATTTCCTCTCTCCTATCAAAATGCTTCAAAGTACTCTCCACACAGAGAGGGCCACCTCTCCTCAAAGAGAAGCTTCCAGTGGCACATGTATTGTGGCAGAAATATGCCCACGTACTTCAAATAATTTATTCTTTAAAAACTCCCATTATTAGACGAACGCTATCTCTTCCATTGTTGGGATAGGTCCAAGAATCAAGGGACAGGGATGGCTCCTCTCACCCGCAAACCTAAAAACCTTTTCATAGAATTTCAATTTCTCTTGTGGGGATTTTGAACTCTTATGTTTTGAGGCCTGTTCTTCCAGCAGGGCAGTGCTCTTTCCCTGGGACAGAAAGCAGGTGCCCATCAAATGAAAGGTATGGTTGCTATCTGCTCATTTGAGCTCCACATGCAACTCAAACATAGACAAAGAGAGGGAAACATCACTGGCTACAATGATTGACCCTAATAACCAAAAAACCTGGGTAAAAATCTATGTATGGAAGCCGGGGTCTGCTCTGGAGAACCTGTTAGTAGGCCAAGAATAAAAGTTAATGGAAAAGTACAACACCCTTTCCCCCCAAAAATAGGTATGCCCCATAGTTTAGACCCTTAAGAAATAAAGTGTGGGTCACCCAACTAAGAATTCTAATTAATTGAGGTTTGAGGATGAGGAAAACATAAAGTGGGTAGTGGAAGAAGAGTCTGTAAGCATATTCTACAGCCTATGGTTAGATACAGAAATGAGGCTGGATCAATTACATATGATTTACTCCTCGCTATCCTTGTGTGTATACACATACACAAGCACACACACATGTATTGTGACTACTTGAGATTTCAGTGAAAGAATGAACTACATCATCTGTTGGTGAACATTTATGTTTCTCTAATCAGTCCTTAAACATTTCTGCATTAAACACATTTGTGTATAAATCTAATCATATTCATGATTAATTCCTTAGAATATATGGGGAAAAAGTTTAATTGCTAGATATGAAAAACTTATACAATCAATAAATATCCAAAGAACATTTTTAGTTTGCACTCACCCAGAAGTACTCACCCCATTATTTCTTGGTCAACACTGAGTGCGATCTTTTACCAAATATGTGTATATTGATTCCATAAGCAAAAACTATGTTTTATTGCTGCATTAATTCATTGGTAAGTTTAAGTTTATAGATTTAAATTTATCAGTAAATTTTTGTCCTTATTTTTTGAATTCTTAGTGGTTTTAAGTGTTTGCTTAACAATGTAAAAGAACTTTACCTTTATTGTTATAAACACTTTTTTTTTTAAGATTCATTTTAAATAGTTCCCACATTTTTTTATTTGCCTTTTGTTTCTTTGATATTTGACTTATGACTCCTTCAACAATGGGTAAGAGAGTTAGTGCAAGCTCAAAGGTAAAATAAGTAGTTTTTGTACTTCTTTCATAGCACCTATTACTTCTACCCATTTTATACTTACATGCACACATCTTGCCTTCTTCACTAGCATGGAAATCCTTGAGAGTTAAGCCTATGTGTTATTCATGTTAAGTATCCCCAAAACATATTGAAAGGGCTCAATAAATGTTTTGTTAAATGAAAAAAATGAATTAATAAACCCATACTTTATCAGCTCCGCAGAGGCTTTTCAAAAGAGCTTAAGGCAGTATACATTTTATTAATTTTAACACATTCTTACTTGTTTACATATGGATAACAAAATTCTACTTCTTGTACACATCCAAAAAAATATTAAACTAAGAACTGACATTCTACCAAGGTATCTCAAACCTAACATTTTATCCTCACTTGAGGACATTTATTTCATTGCTTTTAGAGAGAGAGGAAGGGAGAGCAAGAAATATCAATGCAAAAGAGAAGCATCAATTGGTTGTCTCCTATAGGCACCCAGACCAGGGACTGCATGCACCTGGACAGGAATCATACATGCCCAGGCTGGGGATCAGACATTCCAACCAACTGAGCCATACCGTCCAGGGATTAAAAATAAATTTAATCAACATAAAGTACCTTGCACAAAAGCACTACTATAATTTATCATCTTATCTATTTGATCTCTTCAACTTATTTATTTATAATATGCAAAATAACTTGTAAGCATTTTATTAAAAAATTCAATCCTGTGTTTGTATAGTGTATGGTGAAACAGTCCACAAAATAAGCTGAAGGAACCCCCAAACGTCAGGTTATTAAACAATATCATTAAACAATATTTGAAGGAGCAGCAAGTGACTGCTGTTCTCTGCATCTTTTGAAAATTTGTCTCAGATTAGGTTATACACAGCCATTTAAAGAAGTTGAATTCTAAACTAAAATGAATGCAGTAAATTGAAAAGAACATAGGATATCTTTCTGGAATTAGAATTGAGATTATGGCCACTATTACATAATTTTTCTTTGTTAAAAATAATTTCATATTTTTGACAAATGTCAAAATAGTTTTTGAAAGAAGAAAAATCTAACTTTCTAGTAATCAAAAGATTAATGCCTTCATGTTTGTGTTTTTGACCTTTCAGAAGGTGTAGAAAAATGTCTATTAAATGACTTCCTTTTTAATGCTGAACATTATGGCTCTTAATAGCATGCTCAAGGAGCTATATAAACTCACATTTAGGGGAAATAACATTGCTGTTGAGAGTCTTAGTGGGAGGTGTCACCTTGCTTATAAGTCAACTGTCCCAGTGGGCTTTTTGTTTGTTTGTTTTAAGATTTCTGTTTATTTTTAGAGAGAGGGGAAGAGAGGGAGAGAAAGAGGGAGAGAGACATCAATGTATGGTTGCCTTTCACCTGCTGCCAGCTACAGAGCTGGCCGGAGACCTGGCTTGCAACCTGGTTATGTTGCCCTGGCTGTGAATCAAACCAGCGACCTTTCAGTTAGCAAGCTGGCACCTTATCTACTGTGCCACCAGCCAGGGCTTGTCCCAGTGTTTTATATAAGGAATGGTTGGCTCCAGGAGGTGTAAAGTGATGCTTCCATTAGCAAAATGTTTTCAGATAGATGAAAGGCTAAAATGCCTCAACTTATATATTTATTTCCGTGTATCCCCCAACATAACCTTCCTTCAGGGTACCATTCTTCCCAACCAATGCCCTAACTTAATAGATGGTTAAAAGGAAAAATAAAATCAGACCTTTCTGGTTGCAGTCATTTTTGTCTGCTCTTCCCTTTATGGTCACCAAAAGGCTTTTTGTCCTCTGCCCTTGTTTTGAGTTGGAAGTTCAGGACCTTAAGACATGTTTTTCTTTCTTAGGTGTTTAGTGCCATT
This sequence comes from Noctilio leporinus, assembly GCA_004026585.1. Classification (NCBI taxonomy): domain Eukaryota; kingdom Metazoa; phylum Chordata; class Mammalia; order Chiroptera; family Noctilionidae; genus Noctilio; species Noctilio leporinus. The sequence continues at coordinate 7,398 of PVIW01001760.1, read as the reverse complement.
AAAAATTATCCATGTCATATCACAATCTATCATTTATAATCACTACATGATATCCCAGTATCTTGTCCTCCATTCAGTACGCATGGTTTCCCTCAGTTTAATTAATTGCTCCTCTGTCAGGATAGGAGGGCTGGATCCCTGCTCCCCTCTGTACATGGCTGGCCCCTCCACTGGAGTCTGCCAAGTAGTTTGCCTTGAAGCTAATCTTATTCCCAGAGCCCCAGAACACTGAGCCCCAAGAGTGGCCACCATAGGGGCCCTGAGTGGGCAAGTATCACCTTTGGATATACTGCCTTTTTGTTCCAGTGTGTTTAGACTCTCCTTTGCAACAATGTGTATATAAGATGCTTTTACTGTAAGCTATGTGTACTACTGCTGTACAGGGTGGGACAAACCATGCATGGAATGCCAACACCCTTACCCAAGCCACCCTGCCACCTGCAAAGAAGAGTGGGTACAGGATGCCTACATTCCCTCTCTCTCTCTCTCTCTCTCTCTCTGTGTGTGTGTGGTCATTAACCTAAATGCAGCTGTGATAAGGGTGAGATAATCATGCATAGGGATGCCAACACCCTAGATGCCCAACCTGTGTTGTCATAAACCTGCTGCCTACAGTAAAGTATGCCAAACCTCCTGAAAGCTTTCATAAGTCCTTCACCAGACCAGAGGCCTGCCTACTATCAGAATCTACTGGTTGGAAAGCTCCAAGAGGACCTGACATCCTCTAAAAGAAGAGAATGTACTCATTCTCGTTCATTTACACCTATAACATTCAGCTTTTCTTAGTAATTCCACATAGTCTATTTTTAGGGACTCTGTCCCAGGAACATTTTCTTACAGAAAAAGGACCGAACAAACCAATCTGTGTTAGCTTGTTTTTTGTTTGTTTTTTAATTAAGAACTACCTTTACCAAAAGGTGCATGTTTCCTATTAAATTTTCCAGCTGAACACTGCTCTAGGAGCATTCTGTCAATGGAAATGCCCTGGCTCTTATCTTTCCAACATAAAAAATATATTACAAGTAGATTTTAATATTATTGATTTATTATTTTCCTTTGTCTGCCAGTGAGCTTTATGTTTTCAGCCAAACTATCTATACACTGCTTCATCTACAAATATTCCCAACATGTGCAAAGAAACAACAAACACAGTATGGGGGAAATCATGATAGTGGGTTTCCAAATGATCTTTACAAACTATTTTCATATCCCCTAAAATCCTAGGGGAATAAGAAAAACTAAAATACAAAGTATTAGTTCTGAAGCTAAAGAGATACTTCATGGTGTGAAAGAGATACAGACTAGTTTTGCAAAAAATGACCTTAAATTTTAAAAAGAAATAAAAATATAAGTATATATTTCAAGAAGATTTAATCCCTCAGATAAAATGTTATGCATTAATATGATTGGGAAAAAGACAAAAACACATTGTTTTGCTTTGTTTCCAATACATAAATGTATCAAATTTTGAAGTTGGCCATTTATCCAATTCTATCCAACTTTATCAGATTTATCCTATGCAACTTTGAACAGTACTTTAGTATTCCATATTCAATAATGAACAACCATTTGTTCAACAATTATTTCTTTTGCGTATTCTTTGTGCCAGGTCTGTGTTAGCTGCTGGAGCCATACTATGCAACAAGCCAGATAAGATCTTAACGTCCACGTAGATGGAGTTCATGAAGTTTACATTACAGTGGGCCAGGCAGGTCATAAATAAGGAAGCAGAGAAACAAAAATATAATTGAGATCATTTCAGATAGTGAGGGGTATGGGTTATTAAGAAAATAAACTAGAATAATATTAAAAGAGAATGAAGAGAAATGGTGGGCAGGATTATGGTATTATTATAAACCCATGATCAAAGACAACATTTCAGAAAGAGATGATATAGAACTTAACTATTGCCATAAACAACCATAAACACTGAACAATATATATATAAAGCAACAGTTTGCAGGAATCCAGCTGGACTATGATCCTCAAAGGAAGGGACACAGGAGGTGATTGCTAAATGTCCTTCACTCAGCTTTCTACCTGAGGATATAGGCAGGTATTTTCATTCAGTGGAAGAAACGGAGATCAGTGTTAGGGGTTGCCATTTGAGGTAAAAAATTGCAGGAAAGGTCTCATTGATATCAGCATTAAAACTTCCCTGGAGTCCTAGACCACCATCAAAGTGGAACATGAGCAGGATAAAACCCTAACAGACCAATAAAGAGTAGCCACTGGGGGCCTGGAAAGCTAAGCAGAGATTTTTGTTGTGGGAGAGAGACTGAGCTAGGAGTGGGTCTCCATTGGGCTGGTTGGTAGTGTGTGGATTTTTGACTTCATGCAGGAAAGATTTTACAACACGAGTTCAGGTGAGTTTAAGAGTAGTGGTTTATTAAAGCTGAGGACAGTGAAACAGGACGGGCCTGAGATAAAATAAGCAACCTAAGAACCTTGGTGGGGTTTCTGTCAGCTCACTGAAAAGTCAGAGAAGAGGGGCCCTTGGAGACAGGTTCAGAGGGAGTTAAATGTAGATGAGCTGCTGGCGCCCACTACTCCCCCAGTGGCAAGTTGTGTGGGGACCCTTAATGTTTAGGAGAATGCTTGCCTATGGGGGAAGAAAGCATGGGCATACCCTGGGTCCTTGATCTTGAAGGTTTTAAAGGCTGGGGCTTTAGGGGATGTTTGAGGGGAGAATCTCAATGAAATATTCAACTTTATGCTGATGCACCAAGCTCCCTTAACTTCATCCCTCCCTGGGTGTGGTTAGCACAAATGGCACAAATGGCACTAATTGGATTTATGTTATATATTTCCATGAGTAGGGTGATTTATACTTCTCATCTGATTGGGGAGAAACCATTTACTCGTATGTGTATTTGGTTAGGGAAGATAGAATTTTGTGAGTTATTAGATGGTTGTAAACTGCTTGACTATTAAACTGTGTCTCAGTTTCTCTGTTCCACCTGTCCTGGCTTTCTAGCCTGTCTCAGTTACCTGAGGAAACTTGAAGTTCAGACTGCCAGCCAGGAGAGATGTTTATAAATCCCTGGGCTTTTGGTTGAAAATCTTTTAAAGGTCACATTCTCAGAGCCAGGACTATCTCAAGGAATAAGAATACAGGTTTTACAGGTTTTCATTTATGCAAGTTAATTGCTTTACCAATTTATTTTATTATTCTTGGCATTAGTTTAAATTTAAAGAAGTAACTCCCTAATTGATAATATGACTATTCATCTAGTTACTTTCCAGTTAGAAAAGTTTTTTGTTTTTTTTTTTGCTTTAAAAGTTGTTGATCTTTTACGAAACTTTATAATCAAAAATAAAATATTATTTTCTATTTTTATATTTTTAGGAAATATAATTATTTTTAACTTTTTAAATGATTCTTAAAAGCTTACCAGTCCTTGGTAGAAATACTCTGCCTTTAAGAATTACTAGGTATGGATGGGAATGTGAAAGTCTCCATTAATACAGACAGTGGTGAATAGAGCAAGGGTCTCCTATGTGCTTTTATATACAGGATACATGGATGGTAGAGGAGTAAACTAATTTTACAATTGCATTCTTCCTGCTACTTATGTGGCTCAGTATATCACTTACGCAAAACTTATTCTAAACTTTGATGAATATTAGGCCTTCTATTTGAAAGGTGACTTCTTGAGGTAAGAAAAGCCAATACTTTTCATTTGTTTAATCCTGATTGCCTTTCTCCTTACAGGTCACTCATATTCCTTATTTGTAGGCTTGTTTTTTTAAAAAATCACACCAACCTATCAGCTAATTAAAATGCATATAAAAGTAATAAAAATGAGAGTTTACAATACTACTATACATCAAGATTAACAATATTCTTAGTTAATTAATTTACTTTATTAATATTGATAAGTGATAGATAGATGACAGATGGATTCCAAAACCAAATGAAGTGTATAGAAAGAAACCTACCCAAAATAAGCCACATAGCCTAATCACATACTTCTTGAAAAGATAGAAAGATGCTTCATCTCTCCCTTCTGACTCAGAAAGCTGAGGTCTATATAAAGGAAAAAGCCATTCTGAACTTAGAAATAATCTATCAATATAGATGAGAAATTCTTGCTCCAAATAATTAGTTGCCTCTTAGATAAATTACATGGATGTACAAAATAATACTACAAGCAACCAAACAAAAGTGTCTACCAATGGTGGAACTATATCTATGGAGTTTTCAAAGGATTGAAACTAATAAGCTGTATATTCTAATAATGTGTAAAGGCAAAGGGAGCCATTTTTAAGATTTGGAAAATATTCACCCATGAAAACTTTTAAAGTTGAGTCTGTACTTTAATCTTGAAAATAAATAATAAATAAACACCTGAGCTCAAAAAGGGAAGTTGAAACAGGACAGTGAGCACTAAAACTGGTTAAACACCAAGTGAAGTCAAAATAATTATTTTAATCTGATGATTAACTGGAAATATAACATAAAAATTATTTCTCAAAAAGAAAATTTATTAAATAAAGTGTTTAATTGAAGAATTTAATAACAAGAATTTAAAACCAAGACTAAAAATAAAACAGTAGTAATGGAGGGGGAAAAGATAAGCATGCTAAATTTCTTGCCTTAAATAGTGAAGAATCAGCTTCCAGTCAAGATGGTAGCACAATCAATCAAAATTAAATCAGATCAAAATTAAAACTAAAATATAGAACAACCATCACTCAAAACCACCAGAAATCAAGTTGAATAGAAGTCTGACAAGTATGGAGTAAAGAAATCGCATTCATCCAGACTGGTAGGAGGGGCAGAGACATAGAATGGATTTGTCCCAATCCATGTGTGGCAGATAAAAATTTAGGAGAGATTTCTCTGGAGCGAGGCATTCCAACCCCATGACAGGCCCCATAGCTCAAAGCTCCGGTGCTAAGATGATAAGTCCTCACAACCTCTGACTACAAAAATCAATAGGAATTGAGTTGGTGCAAGTGCAAGAAACACTTGGAGTCCCAAGCAGTTCCCCTTAAAGAACCCACAAGTGGACGTACTCAGACTCACTTCCTCTGAGCTCCAGGACTGGGGTAGCAGCTTGAAGGACACTGGTGGCATACAAAGAGAAACTAAAGTATCTGGCATCAAGGGGAGAGCTGGAGGATAGTTTTCTCCTAAACAGAAAGGAGGGCAGAGGCCATAGTCCCTTTTCCAAACCTTCCCCCTACAGGGCCCCAGAACCAGCGGCAGGTTGCTGCCATACCTTAGAGCCCAACAACTTGGCTAACACTGTTTGCCATACCCTAGAGATTCCCTTAGACTCTGTCCCACCCAACTCCCACCTAAGCTGTTTTTCCTTATGAATGGCTGGTCTTGGCTCACACTAAGCAACTTCGTAAATCCTCTTAAACAAGCAACAGCTGCTTCAGTGAGCCTCCAACCCCCATACCTCTTGATAAATGGTCCCAGGCCTGGCATTAGCAATAGTCAATCTACACTTGGCTTCACCTGGGAATCTTCAAGCCCAGCACAGGTAACAGCCATCTCAGATTGCTTTATTGCTTGTGCTGGGTGGCCCCAGGCAAAACACAAGTGAAGGCTAAGCTTGTCCTACAGCACCCAGGAAACCCAAGAACCTGCACACCCAATAGACAGCTACAGACCATATTGAAGCAACACCACCCTGCTCCCACACAACTCATCCTTCACAGAGGCAGAGGTTGGTGATCAGTGGCTACAGCCAGTCTTTGAAGCTAACTGGTCTAGGTAAATTCCTTCCATTGACCTGCAACAGTAATCAAGGTTTAACTAAAAGAGGAGGGTGTATTCAATCAACATGAAGGGCACACCTTGAATACCCAGCATAGGTGACCGGGGAGACCATGCCACTGGACCTTACAGAACACTGATTACATGCTACCAAGGCAGGGAGTCGTAGCTGCTCTACCTAACAGATAGAAACAAACAAACATGGCTCAAATGAAAGAACAGATCAAAACTCTACAAAAGAAATTAAACAAAAGGGAGATAAGCAATCTAGCAGATGCAGAGTTTGTTCAAAACACTTGTTATAAGAATGCTAAAGGAACTTAGTGAGGACCTCAAGAGCATAAAAAACATCCAGTCAGAAATGAAGAATACCCTAATTGAAATAAAGAACAATTTATAGGGAAACAACAGGAGAGTGGATGAAGTCAAGAATCAAATCAATGAGTTGGAACATAAGGAAGTGAAAAACAACCAATCAGAACAATAAGAAGAAAAAAAGAGGCCCTGGCTGGTGGCTCAGTGGATAAGGTGCTGGCTTGTGAACCCAAAGGTTGCTGGTTTGATTCCCAGCTAGGGCACATAACCAGGTTAGAAGCCAGGTCCCCAGTTGAAGAAAGGTGAAAAGCAATCATATATTGATGTTTCTCTCCCTTTCTCCCTCCTTCCTTGCCCTTCTCTATATAAAAATAATAACAATCTTAAAAAGAAGAACTACAACAACTCCAAAAATCCAGGTATAGTGTAAGCAGCCTCTGTAATAACTACAAGAGGTCCAACAGAAAAAGCAAGAAATTGGAAATCTATTTGAAAAAATAATGGAAGAAAACTTTCCTAATTTGATGAAGGAAGTAGACACACAAGTCCAGGAAGCATAGAAAGTTCCAAACAAGCTGGGTGCAAAGAGATTCACTCCAAGACATATCATAATTAAAATGCCGAAGGTTAAAGAGAAAGGGAGAGCCCTGGCTGGTGGCTCAGTGGATAAGGCGCCAGCCTAGGAACCCGAAGGTCAATGGTTCAATTCCCAGCCATGGCAACATAACCAGGTTGCAAGCCAGGTCTCCAGCCAGGTGTGCAGCTGGAGGCAGGTGAAAAGCAACCATACATTGATGTTTCCCTCTCTTTCTCCCTCCCTTCTCTTCTCTCTAAAAATAAGGAAATAAAATCTTTAAAAAATAATAATAAAGAGGAAATCTTAAAAGCAGCAACAGAAAAGAAGTTAGTCACCTATAGGGGAGTTCCCAATAGACTGTCAACTGATTTCTCAAAAGAAATTTTGCAGGCTAGAAGGGATTAGCAAGAAATATTTAAAGTCATAAAAAGTGGAGACCTACTGTCATGATTGCTCTACCCAACAAAAATATCATTTAGAACTGAAGGGCAGATAAAGAACTTTCCAAACAATAAAAATCTAAAGGAGTTTATCATCATCAAACCCTTATTATATGAAATATTAAAGGGGCTTATTTAAGAAAGGAAGACCAAAACTACAAACAATCAAATGACAAAATATACATTTCTATCAATAATTGAATCTAAAAAACAAAGTAAGCAAATAAGAACAGAGGCAAAGTCATGGATACAAAGAGAATTTTGATGTTTGTTAGATGGGAGAGGGATGTGGTGGGATGGGTGAAAAAGTGAGGGGATTAAGAAATACAAAT
>PVIW01001759.1:137006-268433 GCA_004026585.1 Noctilio leporinus | reverse complement strand
AACAAAACTAACAACAACCAACACAGAACCAAGTATATGAATACAAGGAATAGGCCTTCAGTGGTCAGGGGAACGGGGTAGGGGGGAGGGATAGGTAGAGGCAAAGATGGGGAGCAGCTTAGACAAGAACCTAGTATAAAGGAACCATGGACATGGACAACAGGTGGGATTGACTTTGGGGGGAATGGGTGGGTGGGTGAGGGGATAGAGGGGAGCAAAAAGGGGATGGATGTAATACAACAACAATAAAATTAAAAAAAAAAAATTAAAGTGTATGGTAGAAACACATTGATATGTAGATCAAGGTCCACTATGAAGTAAAAAAAGGTTATACAGCTATATAGTTGAAATCCTATTTGCAACATATATACTTTAAATTTTTGTGATTTTAAACACATTTTTGCTATCAAAATAGTTTAAGTATCAAGAAATAAATCTAAACACAAGAACAATGCCCTCTGACTCTATTTATAACCACTATGCCTTAGTATCTTCAACACTAAATGGAATAGAAGGTAGACAGAATCCAGGGAAGTCACCCACAAAGACAAAAATCTAAAAAACAACCTGCAGGTTGGCACTGAAAAACCTGATATTAACTACTTTAAAAGAGAATTTTAAAATGACTTCACAAATCTGCATTTGGAAGAGCCCCAGAGTTAGAGTTCCAATTATACAGTCCTGGCCAATCCCAGCTAGTTCCCTGAAATGAAAACGGATATAATAATAATCCCTTTTAGGATGGCAAGGACTAAGTGAGATCTTTACAAATGAGCAACAGAAACTATAAATAATACTTCTCTTTGGTTGAAACAACCAAAACCAAAACCAAAACTTTAAAACAATCACAACCTTAAATCCCAGCAGTTGTAAAATAGTGAAGAACTTAAAAAAAAAAAAACTAAGTCTAATTAAATGGTAATTAGGAAGCACTTCTGTCTGAACTAGAAAAAGGAAACAATAATGGCAAATACAACTGCACAACCTAAAAAATACCTCGAAATACTTTGAAGAGAAAAAATACTATAAAAAAACCACACAGGATACTAAACACCTGAGCTGACTTATGAGCAATAGCGAATCTAAACATATTAGGCTGTAAACAATACCACTGATCTAGAAATAACAGCAGTTTAGATTCACTTGAAAAACATTAGATGAAAGCTGACAAGGCAAAATAAACTGAACAATAGTCACTCCAGGTTAGACAAAACAAAAATGCCAAAGCAAACACTAATATCAAGAAAAAGGTTCAAAATGCTTCTGGTATAAAATGAAACAACTTCGACATAAACATTAAGTTATTACAGAGGGGACTGGCAATCATCACATTTCTTTATTATTTTACCATATTCATCAAATGTTTTACATTGAACAAACACTGCTTTTATAACAAAGAAAAAGGTGTTTTTTTCTGTTTCTATTTTTTTTTAAACCATGGAAAAGAAAGGCTCAGAATACTTGCATAAAGAGAGCCACAGAGCTGAGGCTAAAAACAATACCTGCCAATGTCTTTGAAGTCAAAAGAACTTAGAACCTGAAGTGACTTTTCAGAAAGTGATGAAACAACTGAGCCATGAAAAATTCATGACACTAATAAAAATAGAAATAGATTCAAAAGTGGCAAAGGGTTAAAATCATCTGATAAACTAAAAGCAAATGCTGAGAGACTTTTAAGATTTAAACATAGAATTTCAAAGTGCAAGAGAAGTAGGGCAACTCCTAAATTCCTCATTTCTCCCATGAGAGAAGCTAATAATAAACCTACTAGTAGGAATAATGAAAATAATTTTGTTAAAACAATTTTTCTAACAATGAAAAAGAGAGTAAATAGGATGACCTTATCTCCCAATCTAGCTTAAAAGAAATTGAGAATTCAAATTCCATTAAAGAAGCCATATGCATATATATATATATATATATATGTAAAGTGAGCCATAAAAAAAAAAGGAACTTGGCCCTGGCTGGTAGCACACAGCACAGTGGATAAGGCACCGGCCTGAGAACCCAAAGGTCGCTGATTGGATTCCCAGCCAGGGCACACAACCAGGTTGCAAGCCAGGTCTCCAGCCAGGCCCGTTGCTGGAAGCAGGTGAAAGGCAACCACACATTGAAGTCTTTCTCCCTCTCTGCCTCTCTCCCTTTCCCTCTCTCTAAAAATAAATAAAATCTTTTTAAAAAATGACAATAAGTGAAAAAAACCAATCACAAAAAGGCCACGTATTTTGTGACTCCATTCACAGAAAATGTCCAGGATAAGCAAATACACAGCAAAAGAGAGTATGTCAGTGGTTGTCTAGGGCTGGGGAAATGGGGTTGCGGAGTGACTGCTAAACAATATTCTTTTCTTTTTGGGAGAAAGAAATTCATGTTCTGAAATTGATGGTGGAGATAGCTACACAACCTTGTGGCTATACAAAAATAAATAAAATTTGGTTGTACTCTTTTTAAAATGATGATGAGCCCTGGCTGGTAGCACAGTAGATAAGGCGCCAGCCTGAAAACCCAAAGGTCGCTGGTTCGATTCCCCACCCAGGGCACAGAACCAGGTTGCAAGGCAGGCGAAAGGCAATCATACATTGATGTTTCTCTCCCTCCCTTCCTCTCTCTCTGAAATAATAAATTAAAATCTTTTAAAAAATAAAATAAAAAATAAATTGATTTTTTTAAATGATGACGATGATCATGGAGGACAGTCACACAAATTATCATAATTACTTCATTTAATGTAGATGGGTGAATGCCTATGAAAGCAGAATGATCTATATCTGTGCTGGGAAATAAATCCTAACACTTAAAACTAAGAGACAAACACAAGCCCAGAAAAAGATGGATATCATCATTATGACTTCAGGAGATATGTTAAATCCACCTGACATGAAAGTAAAAAATACAACAAAAAAAAAAATTAAACAAAATAAAATTGTGTTTTTATTTGTTTATATATATTTGGGGAAATGTGTATGTCCCAAATAGAGTATCAACAAGATGATAAACTGGAAAACTGTGAAAAATAAACCTACATCATTAGAATTGGAGGCTTCAGTAGTTCATTAACAGCAGATGACAAAACCAAGAAAAGTATAGAACTGATATAAAGCATACTTTAAACCATTTCGCTGGGTAGAGGCCAACTTGGCAGAGTCAGGTTCAGAAAAAGATTGATTCAGATAAAGAGACAAAGAGACAATGCAGGAAATGTGATAAAATCTTAACTGGGAAACCTGTAACTTGTCTCTAAATTTGGAATTAATTCAAAATAAAAAAACTTTAAGTAAAATTAAATTATATAGCAGAGGACTTAGAAGCCAAGGAAATAACACTTTCTTTTCTGGGGTACAAGGATCTTTCATATAATCTCATAATAGGACTCAGAGACACTCCGTTTTAATACAAAAGCTAGAAATTCCATGATGCATTCTTAGACGATAATGCAAAACAACCTGTAAACATATCTAAATACATGTTTTATAAAAATGATGAGAGGAATTTCACCAGAAATACTTGTAATGGAAAGGAAAAAGAAACATGATGGTCTACTTCCACCTAAAGAATTTAGAAAGATTAAAAAAGAAAAAAATAGCCCTTGTTGGTGGCACAGTGGATAAGGTGCTGGCCTGTGAACCCAAAGGTCACTGGTTCGATTCCCCAGCCAGGGCACATGATGAGGTTGCAAGCCAGGTCTCCAGCCGGGTCTGTAGCTAGAGGCAGGTGAAAGGCAACCATACATTGATGTCTCTCTCCCTCTCTCCCTTCCCCTCTCTCTAAAAATAATAAATTAAAAATAAATAAATAAATAAAACAAAGTAACTTTAAAAAAAGAAAAAATAAAGGAAAAATTGAAATAGAGAAAGGACGTACTAAAACTAGGATACGAAACTAAGGAAAATAGATATGATTAAAGAACATCATTACAAAGGCTTTCAAGAGAATGGCATAATCAGAGATAGCAGGGTAACTTTCAAATGCAAAGAGGTGGGAAGTGGATTCAAGGAAAGAGTTGACAAGAACCGAGTGCAATGGAAGCAGCAAGGAGTACAGAAAGAAGGGGTGTTCAGACCAGAAGGGTGGACCCTGCAGAAGCAAGGATTTCCATTCAATTTGGTGATTGTGAATAAAGGAATGAGGGAAGAAATATACACCAACTTGACTGTCTTCCAAGCAGACTCTCCATCCCAAATTAAGAGCATCACAATTCACCCCACCTCTTGCAGCAGGAGGGCTAGAAGCCAAGGGAGAAAAGGATCAATGAAAGGCTAGCAAAGTTAAGAGCTAACTGCTCACTGGCCAGCTCTGGCTGATGTCTGCTATGTAGAAATAAGAGTCCAGTGTTGCCAACACCTCCAGCTTTAGAAGGGAGGACCAAAATCCAGACTAAGTGAAGCCTCCAGATTTTCAATGGTTTAATAACCAAAGCAATTTTTTAAAACACTGTGCAGGCCAAATCAGTGCTCTTGGTTCCCTCCACGCCCACTGTTACCTTTCCCAGTGCTCCCAGTTCTCTTCCCTTCTCCTTTGCATCTTTAGCCATTCAAACTCTGCTTTCTAAAGCCACAATATTATTCAAATCCTTTAAAAGTTTCCTTTTGTCTTCAGAGCAAGTGCCAAACCTTCACATCAGCCTCCCAGGCCTTTCACTAATGTGGTGGCAATGTGTGACTCACTTCCCCAATATTCCAGAATATTCCCTTCACTGCCCTGTCTTTGTGCCTTTTCTAATACCTTTCCCTCGGCCTAGGATACCCACCCCAACTCCACTCAGTTTCTGTGTTCATTCAGTCATTCATTCATTCCACACATATTAAATATGTAAGGGACACCATTAAATATGCACCAGTCACCGCTCTAAGGACAGTGCATACGGCAGTCAATAAAACAAGACAAAAATCCCTGCCCTTGTGGAGCTACACAGAGGAGACATTAAGTAACACATTCCACGGGAAAAGGTGCTTCGGCAGGAAAAAGGGATAAAGGAAGATGAGGGTGAGAGAGCGGGTGGAAGGTGGAAAAGGCTGCAATTTTAAGGCATCGTTTCGGAAGTGCCATAAAAACCTGGAAGAGCAGAGTGGTAAGTAATTGGGACAAGACAGTTCCTTTGGCCCCGCAACAGAAAGGCCTCAGGCAAGTGTGCCTGGTGTCCCAAGATAACATTCCCTCCACCTGCAAAGCCCAGCTGGAGCACCATGTACTCAGGGAAAGTGTTTTTGATTCCTACAAATCAGAATGACTCATTCCCTAGACATTGTATCTGTATCTTCCTTAGGGCACCATGTACAGTGGAAACCCTGTTTTCCAACACATACAAAAGTAACAGCTGACCAATTAATCATAAAAGGTAAAGCAGGAAATCATGTAAAATGATATGTACACATTTTAGCCACTTTAAACTTCAAACATATAAATAAATGTATATTCTTTTCCCCATATTGCACCAAAACTTACTTTGGGTATGGGTTCCACTTTCTTGGCTAAACCACACCCACGATCCATTATCTACCATACCCATTTTCCCTTCCTTTAAAGGGGAATCAGGACTTTTAAAAATACTTGCAAAGTTTTCTGGGAGCAGAACTGTTCCAGAGATTTACAAGGTTTCTCCAATCTGTCTCAGTTGTCTTGACCACAATCTAATTCAATGAAAAGCAATTCATTCAGCCTCTTGACTTGATCAAGTCTTTTCAAAGCATTTCATAAAAACAACTCTTTTTACATTCATATTTAATCAATTTGAGAAATGCTTATTTATACTCACAAATACCCCATGGTACAAATAAGTCTGAGAACAAAGATAACTGACTCTTTCTTAATAAGCAGAGAAATCAAATGATAGGCAAGCTAGAGCTCACCTACCAGTCTGAGCATCAGCATGCTGTGGGACTTGGTCAGTCCTGTTTAATCCAGATTGTTAAAATTATGCCCAGTAAAACAATCTAATAGACATTTCTCCAAGTAAGAAATTTATATGGCCATTTACATAGCCAATAAGTACATGAAAATGTGCTCAATATCATTAGTCATTAGGGAAATGCAAATCAAAACCACATTGATACACAACTTTACACCCACTATGATGACTATAATCAAAAAGACAATAAGTGTTGGAGAGGATGTGAAGAAATTGGAACACTCAGACACTGCTTAGTAAAAACATGAAATGATTCAGCTGCTTTGGGAAAAAGTTTGGCAGTTCCTCAAAATGTTAAACACGGAGTTACCATGTGACCCAGCAACTCTACCCCGAGGTATATCCCCAAGAGAACTGATAACATATGTCCACACAAAAACTTGTACATGAATGTTCATAGCAGCATTTCATTATTCATAAGGGCCAAAGAGTGGAAACAACTCAAATGTCCATCAACTGATGAGTGGATAAACAAAATGTATATATCCATATAATTAAATATTACTCAGCCATAGAAAGGAATGAAGTTCTGATACATGTAAACATGATGAACCTTGAAAACACCATACTAAGTGAAAGAAGCCAATCACAAAAGGCCACATATTATATTACTCTATTTACATGCCATGTCCAAAACAGACAAATCCATAGGGACAGAAAGAAGGATAGTTGTCAGGGGCTGGGACAAAGAGGAACATATAATGAGTATTAATAGGTATGGGGTTTTCTTTTGGAAATGATGAAAATGTTCCGGAATTAGATAGTAGTGATGGTTGCATAACTTTGAGAATATTCAAAAAACACTTAATTGTATACCTTAAAAAACTTCAGTGCTCAGGGTTCAATAAATGCTTATTGATAAGGGGAGAAAGCCCAGACTTATTAAATAGAAACTTCCACTTTATATATTTACAAGAGGCATATATATATATATATATATATATATATATATATATATATATATTGACCACCTCTTTTTAGAAATATAAGGCCCTCAAAGGCAGGAATGGTTTCTCATAAACAGTATTTCCCTTAACATCTAGTATATTTGATTACACTAAACAGGTATTCAATAAAGTTTTGCTAAATAAATTAATAAATGCCCACCAGGGATGTAGAAGTGCCCCTACCAAGATTCCAAGCTAACTAGGGAAAACCCATTTTTCAGTCCCACAAATTCTGCACTGCCACTAATCTGAAAGGGCACCTCTCTTAATCTAAAGTATACGCCATGCATTTATGCCAGCCTTACACCATGTCACAATCCAGTGGACATACTTCTAACTTTCATGACATTTTTAAAAACTACTTCAAAGTCTCTATTTTATGTCTATCACCAAATGTGACTTAATAGCCTCTTACATGTTTTTCTACTGTTTTAACCACATTCCCTAAGATTGAACAATCTCACATTTAGCTTCCTCCTCCTTCTCACTCTAGATCCAAAAAAGACCATTATCATTATCTTCATGTTATGAATGAGAAAACATGTCAATGTCTATGGTGACCTTTCTGCAAAGTTCACCTTTCTTCATATAAATCATGCATTTCCAAACTCTTCTCTTTAGATGAACAGGGAACTTTCTAATAAGTTAGATTTTTAAAGAATAGATCCAAATAAAGCAGTAAATATAAAGCCCAAAATGATGAATGGAGAGCTTAGGCAAGAAAAAAATTTTAAAAAAACCAAAAACAACCTTGTTTAGAATAAGATAAACAAAGAGCCCACTGCTTAGGGAAGATGATGTACTATCAAGAGATGGCAGGAACAAATGCCCCATTTCACTTCTTCTTTGCTTTGGTTATCTTCATTTAGGAGTACAATTTTCAAAGTGGGAAGGATAGAGTTCTGATAAAAGGGTCCTGATGTAAGTTGCATGGAAAATGCACAGTAATAGAATACAGAGCTAGCTCAAAAGAATTTGCTTTCTGATTCAAACCACACCTCATGATACTGAAAAACTTTTAGATCTGACTGCTGATTATCTTCAGCTACCTTGACAAGGCACCAGAAAAGACCAGGAATAAAAGAGTGCACTCTCAAATTTCAAGAAGGGGCAAATGCAAATCCAGAAAAAACATGTACGGATAAACTTGCCATGTATTCCCTGAAAAATTCTAGAATGGGGAAATAAGTTTTTGAATGCAATAAAAAGAAAAAGCCACCATGAGGTCTTTATTAAGGCTGGCTACACATTTGCTTTTTTGATAGGATAACTACATGAAAAAAAGGGGAGGATAATACATACATATACATAACTGATTCTAACAAGACAATCTAAGACCCTTTCAATGATAGGCTGGTGAAAAAATGGGAAGAGATTGAACAGCAGAAGCTCAAAAATCTGTTAAACTCTTCTAGGAAGATAGATAGCTAGCAGGTAGACTATCAGGCTAATTAATGTAGCAACATGAACCAATTTGGAAGGAAGGAGCCAGCAAAATATCACAGATTTCCATCTTTCTCCATGATCTGAGTAACTTCTATTTGTTTAATAAAGCCATATATCAGCTCTCCACCTTTGCAAGGGGCCACATAGCTGTGACTGACCCAACACACAGCCTAACAGAATCAGGCTCCAGAAAGATGAGTAGACTGAAATGAAGGTCCGAAACCAAAAATGAAAATCAACAGGGAGTCAACTCCAGCATTTAGATTTTAAGATGCAAATACATAAAGAGTAAATGCGGAAAATAACCTAGGTAATAAAAGCTACCAAAAATCTACATAATCAAGATGCATTGATGAATGCATATGGCCAGACTCAATTACTCCAATTCTCTCATTAATCAACTTAAAATTTTTCCCATATGAATCAGTCCCAGAACTTTATCCTAACAAGAATCTACAAATGTAATTTGGTTAAAATTCTAGCTTTAGACTCAGTTATTCAGGTATCTCAGCATCAGAAAACATTTTATTTGATCAGCCTAATTCACTGACATTTACACCAATAAATCCTCAGAGAATACTCAGATACTATTAAATCCAAGTCCTCCTTTTAATAGAGAAAACTAATAAAAATTGAGTAATTTGCTCCAAATAACACAGCTGCTTAGCAAAGGCCATGATTTTCAAATCAGTCCCCTTTCCCCACACCATAGGGTTTTTAGACCTCTAAGTCCTTCCTTAAAATTTGTACTATGCACTAGAGTTAGAAAACATACACAAAAACTTCCATCAACACTCTATTTTGCTAAGGAAAAATTAGCTTAGCAAGAAAAATAACCACAGCACTTTAGCCCATAAAGTATTTTGACATTTTTTATCACTTACAAGTTTGATAACCAATGTTACCAAAAGGCACTCTAAAATACAAATGGTTTTTATTCTCAACCATTAGTGTGATGATTAAAACATTATCCCAGTTAACATCAGAAAAATAAAGTAAAAGTTATTACATGGGTGGAGAAGCTTTTAATGGACATCCCATTGTTGAGTGCGCTCAAAATCTGGTCCCCATCGTAAAGCATCCCATTATGAAATCATGAAAAGATTTGAGACCTCCACACTGAAACAGCAGGCGGAAGGTTTCCTTCATTTAGGGTAGTATAAGAGTCTGCGCTAAGGCCCTCTTGCTTCCTCCTAACTCCCCCAGAAACAAAGCCCCTTCAACAGCCCAAAGATACAAAGGTTATCTGGCAAGCAAGCCAGTGAGTGGATCCCCACCAGCCGGATGTCCATCCTCGCCTTCGCCCTCCTCCTGCCTCTCCCCAGCTCCGGCCCAGCCTCTCGTCCCACCCCCACAGTTTAAAGAAGACAAATGGAGAATTGAGAATTGATAAAAGGGGAAGTTAGCAAGGCTGTGGCTCATGACCAGTAGCATCTGCTAGGCCAGCTCCAAGAGGACCCACCCACCCCTAAATGAGACCTGGAAGCCTCTGCTAGCCCCAGGGCTCCTCTGGGACCCCTTTTGAAAGGAGGAGAGGACTTCACTGCCAGAATAACCTCCTCCCTGGCTCATCCATTAGAGCCCCAGCAAGCTCTTTGTTTCCAACAGCTGAGGGGGCAGGCGGCCTCAGAGTGAGGGGAGAGGTCACTCCCTAGCTCCCGTGGCTGCCAATCTCCAGGCCCTCCCGCAAAACACAAACACACTCAGGCTCATTCCCCGCTTCCACACCACCTTAATAACCTAGGGTCACACCTTGCTACAGGAGGTACCGTCTGAGACCCAATTTCCTCTTCCTATTACTCAAACCCTACACAGGATGGCTCACTCTGTGGTTATCCTGGACCCCCATCCTTCAAACTCTGATGCATATCCCAGAGCATACCCCTGAGCCCCAGGTCTCACCCATGCACAGCACACGAACATAGGGTCACTTCCTGGGCCCCAGAACTATTCACTGCTCAGACCCACAGACCAGGAGTCACCCCAACCCCCCGCGCGCTCACCTATGCACCCGAAGGACATATATGCATGCATGCATACATACACACACACACACCACACACAATCTTCGTCCTCTAGGCCTTCCGTTCCCTTGACTCACACTATCCCTTCGGGACCTCAGTGCCCTAAAGAAGAATCTCCACAACACATGGTCACTGGTCACTCCTTTGGTCCTCACCTTTGGCCCCCGCCCCTTACTGTCACACACATACACCCACACACCCACACACACACAATCACTGCCGGGGCTGCACTCCCGAGCCTTCACAACACAAACACGCGCTCCCGAGTGCACACCCACGATCACACCGGGAGTCCCCGCCCGCTGCGTCCGCCTCGCTGGGTCCGGGCCTCACCACCTCCCAACACGCCGGGCCACCCTCGCCCAGCCACTCGACACACGCGGACGCACGCACGGCCACTCCCCGTCCCCAAAGCCGGTCCCCAAGTCTGCCCAGCTGGCTCGCGCCGGGTCCTCCGCCCCCGATCGCCCCTGGGACCCCCGTGCCCAGGCCTTTCCCAGCCCGGCCGCGAGGACCGAGAGGGGGAGGGGGGACACGGCGGCGGGAGGGGCCGCTGGGACGCGCTCCACCGGTCCTACCTGAGCAGTTGATGCTCTTGCCTTTGCCACCCGGACACTCCCCGCCGCCGCCGCTGCCGCCGCCACCCGCGGGCTGGTTGGACGCGCGGGTCCCGGGCAGAGAGAAGGCGAAGAGCAGAAGCACCGACGTGTAGCAGCAGAAGGCAAGCGGGGGCGCGGCTGGCAGCCGGAGCGGCGCTTCAGTGGCCGCGGCGCCCATGGCTGGCGCCCCTGGACGGCGGGAAGCGCAGGGAGCCGCAGGCCCCGGGCATCCAGCCCCGCGCCGGAGCCCCAGCGCTGCCTCGGCGCTTCCTAGCAGCCGCGCCGCTGCGCCCGGGTCAGTCCCTCGGCATCCCCGTCCCCCCCACGGCGTCCGCTAGGCCCGGGCCAGCTGCTCTCGGTACAGAGTCGGAGGGTCGGGGTGCGTGCGAGGGTCGCGGGCGCGCGAGGGTGCGCGCGAGGGTGCGAGCCCACGTAGGGGAGACCAAGGCTGGGGAGCGAGCGCGCGCGCGGCGGCGGGGGTCGCGGAGGCGGGCCCAGCCCCTCACTCTTCTCCTCGCCTTCCCTTTGTGTCCGCGGCGTCGCCACCGCGTCACAAAGACCCCAGCCGGCCCGGTGAGGGGCGCGTGACAGAGCCGCCGGGAGGGGTGGCCGCGACCCCGCCCCGCGCACACCCCCAGCGCCCGCGCCGGCAGCTCCGCCCCCGCCCGTGGCGGCGCCGCCTCCAGGGGAGCTATTGTTCCTACGGCGGGGCGGGCGCGGAGGGCGGGGGTCGCGGCCACCCGGCGCTCTAGCCTCGGTGGGCTGGCCCGCCAGGGATGCTCAAATAGGCATTACCCTAATAGGTATGTTTGCCGTCCACGGTAGCCGTTCTGCAGCCTTTCGTTCGCCCAGGAGCTGGGTGGGAGAAGGGCAAGTGGTCTATTATACATAGTTTTGCTAGGTAAAGAAATGGAGCTCTGGCGAGGTGAAGGTGACTTGTCCAAGGTCAGAGAGCAAGAAATGGGCAGGACGAGAATTGGGATCCAACTTCTCACTAAGCTATTTAGTTCTGAGAGATGATGTAAATAGCTAAATTTCTAGGATCCTCGCCCATACCCCACTTCCACATACACCAACCGGATTTAAAATACTCTTTCAAAGTAAGGGCTAGAGAGAAGAAATAAAAGGGAGTCACTATAGTCAAGCTGCCAAATTACTAAAATCAAGAGGGTTAAGGTATGAGGAAATAAGTCTATCCTTGTTTTAACAAGCCTGGGAACTTTAACTTTTTTGAACATCCTAGTCCTGCATAGGATATATTATATATCAAACTGCCAGATAACCCTCTGATAACCATCTGAAGGGCCAAGGAAAGAATGTTCACATATCCAGAATGCCACATAACCTGACATCCATTATCTAGACCACTAATCATCTAGAGCAGCGATTTTCAACCAGTGTGCTGCAAGAATTTTTTAAACATGTAACACCTGACTAGTCAGGGGCATTGACCTCTTTTTCCCTTAGATTGTCAAATTTTAAAAAATGACAACAGCCAACACAACCGTAGCCATGTGGTGTAAATGACTCAAAGTTACACATTTTCTTTTGTCTGAGCAGCAAAAAAAATTTATTGTTTGGTGTGCGGCAGAATTTTAGTAATTAGTTTATGTGTGCCATGAAATGAAAGGGGTTGGAAATCACTGATCTAGAGAATTATCATCGCCCTGGCTGGTGTGGCTCAGTGGATTGGAATGGGCCTGGGAACCCAAAGTCAGGGCACATGACCAGGTTGCAAGCCAGGTCTCCAGGCAGGTCCTTAGCTGGAGGAAGATGAAAGGCAACCATACACTGATTCTTCTTTCCCACTCTTCCTCCCTCCCTGCCTGCCCTTCTCTCTGAAACTAATGAATGAAATCTTAAAAAAAGAATTATCATCTAAGACCAACCCAGGACTTATTCTTCTCAAGAATGCCCTTTTTACTTCTTTCAAACAATCTGGTATTGCCTAGTTGTATTTATGATTTGCAAACCCTAAAACACTTGAATAACTCTTTATCATTTATTTCTAGCCAAAGCCTCCTGTTTTCATTTACACTCTGTCAACAAAAAAGTCTACGTTACCCTCTCTCACTAAGAATAACTAGAGAGAGATGATTTGCTGTACGCAAGACCTGGACAAAGCTTGGTACATGCATTCTCTCCAGTTCGCTTGTACAACCCTAAGAGGAAGTTTTCATTCTTGTCCCAGTTTTATGAATGAGGAGGTTGGTACCCAGAGGGGTGAAGTGATCTGACTCCCGTCCAGTGCTCCTCCTATCACATCATGCGTGAGACCCAGCCATAGGCAAAAAGACTGAATTGTTTTAAGGACTTCTCTGCCTTTTTCATTCTATTATGCTGCCTTTCACCTGAGAGGGAATTTTTAAATCTCATTGAAAAACTGATAAATTTTACTAAAAAAAAAAAAAGAAGTTTAAATGTGTGGGAATCTACCACAAACAAAGCCACATTAGGGAAAATATTGTCAGTGTAAATAATGGGCAATATACTTACTATAAACCAAGAAGAAAACATTGACATAACAGAAAAATGGGAAGCTGTCTGTACTTTATGTCTTATCATATAAAATACAAACAATAAATATATAAGATATTTAAACCCTCTAATAATAAAAAGCAAATTGAAACCACATATTGTTTTCTTATATATATAATTAACAACAGTTAAAATTAACAAAACCTAACACTATTTATTTATACATGTTAAGAGGGCAAATCAACCATGTATGAAAAACCTTTAAAATATGCTTAATCTGGCCCTGGCTGATGGCACAATGGATAGGCACTGGCCTGTGATCCTAAAGGTCGCTGATTCCATTCCTCAGCTAGGGCAACATAACCAGGTTGCAAGCCAGGTCTCCAGCCAGGTCCATAACTGGAGGCAGGTGAAAGGCAACCATACATTGATGTTTCTCTCCCTCTCTGCCTCTCTCCCTTCCCCTCTCTCTGAAAAATAATAAATAAAAATTTTAAAAATATATATGCTTAATCTTTACTCTAGCAATTCCACATACTGGAATTTGTCCTAAAGAAATAATTGAAAAAGCATATAAAATGTATATATGAATGTTCATCACAGCCTTTTTATAATAGTAAATTTATTCTAAATATCCACTCATAGGAAGTAAAATATGGTGCCTCTCTGTACATTGGAATATTATGTAGCTTTAACAATGATAATTAGGTTAGTGTTTATGGATATAGAGAAAAAGCAGGGTACTAATGAGCAGGCATAAGAAAATCCTATTTTTCTAACATATCCATCTGTGTGTTCATAGCCATAGGGAAAAAGTGAAGGAGAATATACAGCAATACTATTATTTTTAAAGATTTTATTTATTATTTTTAGAGAGAGGGGGTGGGAGAGAGGCAGAGAGGGAGAGAAACATCAATGTATGGTTGCCTTTCACCTGCCTCCAGCTAAGGACCTGGCTGGAGACTTCGCTTGACACCTGGTTATGTGCCCTGGCTGGGAATCGAACCAGCAACCTTACAGCAATATTATTAATATTGATTACTACTGAAAGGTGGGCTTATGACTAACACAAGTTTGTCCTTTATATTTTTCTTGTTTTTTTTCTGAAATTTTGTCAATGCAAGTGTTTATTGTATTTTTTAAACTTCTTTCCTTTTAAATTATACTTTCATGATGCTTTTTCTATAAATTCATATTTTTAACATTTTATTAAGATTTTCCCCAAACCTCTAACCTATAAGCAGTGGCCTGGCAGTTGTTAAAACTAAAATATAGCTTCTGGCTTTTGAAGCAGGTATGATCCCAGGTTCCCCACTGCTAAGCAACAACCAAGTGCCCCGCCTCAGGCCGGCCCTTCAGCAGCTCCTCTGGTAAGCCTGACCTCCCCTGTGCTGCTTTCCTGCCCTGTGGCTTGGATCTCCCATCCTCAGTATTCTGCCTTTTTTCATTGGACTGCTAATCATTAGCCCAGGTGAAAATACCAAGAAGAAACAATTCTTAAACAGCAAAAACCCTGTGGCCCTAACATGCACATTAATTTACATCTGCATCTTTCTCCAAATTAAGAAAAATTCATCACAAATTTGTCAAAAGTCTTCACATTGGAAAGGAAGGACCCTACTTCAGAAACGGGATTTCTGTGACTTCAATCATCTGACCTCCGAGAGGAAAAGAAGATCTTGGTGGTCATCCAATACAACCCCCATCACATGTTTTAATATTGGTAACTCCCAAAATGTCAGAGGGCAAAGGGTGTGGGACTTGCTACATGAAATCACCCAGAGTGTTTTAAAGAATGTAGGTTTCTGAACCCCACTCCAGACCTTGGGAAGAAAATTCAGGGATCCCTTATTTATATTCAAGTTCTGTAAGGAACTCAGATGCACTGCCAATTTGGAAACCCCTGCCTTAACCTGGATCAGTCAGTTATTTCTCCTTAACAAACAACCACAAAGTGTCAGGCACACGCCGCAATAAACATTCATCTTTTACAGTCTGGGCGTTGACTAATCTAGGCTCAGTTTGGCTGAATAGCTCTGCTTCAAGCTGGGCTCGACTTCTGTGTGCAGGTTGAATTCCGATCTATTCCAGTATTATTCATTTTGGGGCGTAGCTGAAAGGGCATCAACTATCTGGGAGGAATTATTATTTTTTTAAAAAAGATTTTATTTCATTATTTTTAGAAATGAGGGGAAGGGAGAGAGGCAGAGAGGGAGAGTGACATCCATGTATGGTTGCGTTTCACCTGCCTCCAGCCACAGACCTGACTGGAGACCTGGTTTGCAACCTGGTTATGTGCCCTGGCTGGGGAATCGAACCTGCGACCTTTGGGTTCGCAGGCCGGCACCTTTTTTTTTTTTTTTTTTTTTTTTAATCTTGCAATTACAGTTCACATTCAGTATCATTCTATATTAGTTTCAGGGGTACAGCATAGTGGTTAGAAAATCACATACTTTACAAAGTGCCCCCAACCCCTGATATTGTAAGTACCCATCTGGCACCTTACATAGTTATGACAATATTATTGACTATATTCCCTATGCTGTATTTTTATAGCCCTGAAACTATTTTGGAACTACCTATCTATACTTCTTAATCCCTTCACCTTTTTCACCCAGCCCCGCAACCCCCTCTCCTCCAGCAACCATCTGTCCTCAGCATCTGTGAGTTTGTTTCTATTTTATTCATTTTGGTCTTTAGATTCCACATAAAAGTGAAATTCTGGCATTTGTCTTCTTCTGTCTTATTTCACTAAGCCTAATACCCTCTAAGTTTATCCAGGAAAACTCTTAAGGATATGGCATTGGTCCATGAGGACACGCCCACTACACAGTACTTTTCACCTCCCTGCTTGTACATGCTAACATCCCACTGGCTAAAGCAAGTCTCATAGCTGAGCTCAAAGACAAGGGGTAGGGATGTGTGTTCTTCTTAAGGAGGTGAGAGTGAGTGAATACGTAATATTTTTGAACAATAATTGATAAGAAAGAAATTGTATCATGGTACACTATTATTTATGCCCTGCAGATTGTTTTCAGTTCTAAGTAACAGAAATTCAAACTAAATTAAACAAGAGATTTTTAAAAACGAAAAGAAACAGAGGTAGTGTCCCCTCCTGTAAGTTGTGTTTTGTCTTCAATAAAGTTTGGCTCATGGAAAACATTGCCTTCCTTCGAGAAATCCTTGTGAGCATCCACTGCATAGTAGGGGACAAAAGATAGTCCTGCCTCAGTGTCTAGGGTTGGGGTGGTGGAAACGTGAAAATGAACAGTTGCAACTCACCAGGTTGCAAGCCAGGTCTCCAGCCAGCTCTGTAGCTGGAGGCAACTGAAAGGCAACCTAACCATACACTGATGTTTCTCTCCCTCTCTGCCTTTCTCCCTTCCCCTCCCTCTAAAAATAATAAATAAAATCTTTTTAAAATATAACAATTACAGCTCAATATGATAAATGCTAAATCAAAATGGATCATGTGTGTGCGTGCGTGTGTTTGGAGAGTAAGAGGGAGGAGTACATGGCAAATCCTGTGCCGCGCCCCCAGCCCAGACAAAAGTCTGGGTTTTCTGGATCTCCTGCAGGAGGGGCTAGCTGCATAATGGAGCCCTGGTAAGCAGTAATGAGACACTGGGGACTGACAAATTGGCCCTGCTAGGAGACGGCCACAGCACTTGAGCTCAGTCCAGGAACATTGAACCGATTCATGGTGCAGCACTGGTGTGAGCCTGGGATTGACCTCTGGTCCAGCATGAGATGTTGGTCCCACTTCCTAGAGAGGGGTCTTAAAAAATAATGGGAAGAGTGAATAAAGACATTCATTCATTCAGTAATGTTTATTGAAGGTCTACCCCTAGTCCCTGAAAATACAATGATGAGTATAACAGACTTGATCCATGGTCCTTAGGAAGTTTACACTCAAATGTTAATCCAACAATTATACAAATAAAAGTAAAATTGCAGCAATGTTGATAAAGGCTACGAAGGGGAAGGTTGACGAGGGTTTACCTGTCAAAGTGACATCTGAGCTAAAATCAAGAGGATGCATAGGAGTTAACCAAGTGAAGAGGAAGGGTTCCAGGCAGAGAGACCATCATCAGCAAAGGGCCTGTGACTAGAAGGGTCTGAGGGCCAACCAGAGTAGCAAGGACGGAGCGCAGGCTCAACTTGTTTTAAACTTCATTCATTGATTCAACACTTACTGAGCACCTACTATGACTGAGGCACTGTTCTAGGTGCAGAGAAACACCAGTGAACAAAACAAAGTCCCTGCTTCTCAAAGACACTTCTAGTCTAGTAGGGCAAACCCCGCAATATTGGTGGGAGAGAATAATTGTTGGACTGAGCCATGACAATAGACACTATAAGTTACTGAAAATTTGCTATATCCCAGGTACTGCCAGGCACTTCATATCTGTTACCATTAATCTTCCTACCTGCCCTGTTGGTAGGTATTATTTCCATTTCATAGATGAGAGGACTGAGGCTTGTAAACCTAACCAAAACACAAACCTAGGAGGTTGAAGTGACTTAGCTCTGTCTGCCTCCCAAGCCCCATCACGTCACTCGCAGGAACAGATGGAGAAACAGCATCACCTGATGCAAGATGGAGTGAAGATTAGCACCACTAAGACTGCAGCCACCAAGGAGTGTGCACGAGCCATCCTGAGTCCCCTGCAAACATAGCAGGAGACTTTTGCTGAGGCTTCTTGTGATGGCATGCAGGGATTATCGGGATCACATTGCTTGTAATTACAGCTCCAGTTGAAGGCACTCTTGTTGCTACCCACATCCCCTTAATGGTCCTTAATTACCCAGATGCATAGAAGCCAAAGAGCCAAGGATTACCCATATCTGAACAAAAAGTGCTGTGGGAATCCATAGAGGTAGCCTCCCTCTGCCATGAGGAGAATAGGCTTCACCACTCTTAATCTGTCAACTTGAAAGACTTCTCACCCAAATAGTCCCTGTGAGTGGGTAGAGGGACCAAGGAGGCATGTCTGGGTTTTTCCTGCAGCTCTTGTCATTTGATTGTTCAGTATCACTATGAATGCAGAGTAAAGATATTTCCCCCTCTTTCAGCAAATGGAAATTTTCAGCTGCAGTTCAAAACTTTCTCCACGGGTTTAACTCATAAAGGATTGTACCGAAGCAAGAGCTTCTCTGACAAAGACAACCACATACACATGGGAAGAGGTATAGCATAGTAATTAAGAGTGTAAACTCTGGAACCGAACCATCTGGTTGTGCATCTGAACCCTGCCATGTGCTAGCTCTATAATCTTGGGCAAATTCTTTAACCTCTGTCTGCCTCAGCTTCATAATCTGTAACATGGAATGTACTTCATAGGGTTGTTGTAAGGATAAAATGGGTTTGTAGAGGTAAAGTGCCAAGAACCATGTTTAGTACATTATAAGTAATCAGCTAGAAGTAATAGTGGCATAGTAAGTACATAATAAGTGTTGGCTATTATTAGCAGTAGCCATTAACTGCATGTATATGCTAAGCCAAGAGCTCCACATCAATGATCTAATTAATGCTCCCCAAAACCTAATGGGTAAGGTGCTATCATCACCCTCATTCTGTAGATGAGAAGACTGTGGTTGGGAGAGGTCAAGTGAATAGGAAGGAGAATTGGAACTCAAATTGAGGTCTCTCTGCCTCCAAAGCATAAGGTCCAAACTAAAACTCAAGGAGTGAAACTCAGCAGTCGAAAGAGCTCAGCTGAGCTATCTGGCTAGAGGTGCCTGCAGGAGGGCACCCTGGTGCTGGCAGCCAAACTACTAGGAGGGAAAGCTATGACAAATGGCCAGGTGGGTCAAAGGGAAGGACACGAGGTTATACCCAAGAGCCTGGAAACTGGAGAATGGCATCCATTGGCCTAAGAATTATGAAAGAGAGAGATAAAGTAAGGAGCTAAGTACATGGAGGAAACAGAGCAAGTCAAATGGAGCTAAATAATTATATTTTACCACTGCATGTATTTTAAGTGTGTCAGCTTGCCTCTGTATGTATACATATGTATCAAACATATGTCATTTGCCTGTGTATGTGTATATGTGATGAGTGGATCAGCTTGCCTCTGTACATATGCATAAGCGCCAAGCATATGTCATTTTACACTCTGTACATATGTAAGGAATGAGTATAAATCAGGTTGCCTCTGTGAGAGTGTATACGCATACATATTTGAGTGAGACAGCTGAGCCTTGTGATTGTACACGCACACTTATGTGTGTGTATCTATGCGCACATTATATAGCAACTCCTCTGTATAGCACACATGAACTTGAATTGTGTCAGCTGTTTTCTAACTCTTCTCCCTTGCCTCCCCGTTGAGAAGTATTCCCTACAGTTTGACGGTCACAGGACTCAACATCAGGGTCAATACTATTAGATGCGGCAGTTCGTCTGGGTTCCTAATTAAATAAGTTGTCCAGGCGGAACAGTAAGACCACATTCTGAAGCGATTCCTCTCAACACAGAACAATTGTGCGACGACCTGGGGCAGCTCTAGCAGTGGCGGCTTCAACAACAGTGGGAGCAGAGGGCAGGGCAGGGCAGGGCATGGGGCAGTGACAGCAGCGCCACCCTCCTGCACCCTGCGTTCATATAACCACAGTTATGATTCGTGCAGGCTAGGGGATGGAGAGGTGAACAATGTAGACACAGTCTCTGTCCTACAGTCTAACAGGAAGTCAGACTTTAAGCAATTGTTTACAGTCATGAAGGGTTTTATGAAAGATATGAGAAAGCATCAGACAGGGACCCCTTAATGTACCAGGGGCTGGGCATATTCAGGAAACTTCCCTTGAGTTGTGATACTTAAGCTAAGGCTGAAAACTAATGAAGAGTTAGAAGGGGATAGAAGGAGTACACTATTCTAAAAAGAAAGTTCCATCTGTAAAAATCAAATTTAAAATATGGCAAGAAACAGAGAAGAGGCAACTATGGCTGGACCCTGGAAAGTAAGGAGAGCCGAATCATGCAAAGAATGAATTTGGAAGGTCCAGGACGCAAGGGTTGATCATATAGGGCCTTCTAAACCAGAATACAGATTCGGACTTGATCCTAAGATTTTAAACGTGGAATAACCTACTCAGAATTGTGTTTTTAAAAAGGTCACTTGGTTAAATATATGAACTATAAGGTCTGTTAATTATATCTCAATGAAGCTGTTAAAAAAATCACTTGGGCTGCAGTGTGCAGAATGGACTGGCAAGACAAAACCTACCCAAGAAAACTATGGAAGAGCTGTTGGCATGGTCTAGGTGACTGTGGCTCTGACTAGGGAAGATGGGGACATCTTCCCTAGTGAATTCATTAGATTAAAAAGGTAACATCAATAGAATTTAGTGACTGACAAGATGTGGGAGGTGAGAAAGAGAAAGTGTCCAGCCACTGTCTGGGGATAATGGCTATCCCCAGGTTCGGCTGCATTTACTCAAATACCCATCTTTGGAGAAAAAGCAGTTTTGGCGAGGGGATGATGAGTCCAGCTATAGGCATATTGAGTGTGAGTGGCCAGTGAGGCATCTGTACTGATCCATCCAGTAGCAGTTGGATTTATAAGTCTGGTGGAAATAGAAGTGTGGGCATCATCAGAGGATGTTAATTGAAGTCATGAAAGTGGGTGTGGTGACTTCATGAGAGTATAAAATTAGAAGAGGACCTAGCCTGAAGCTCTAAGGAACTTTGGTGAAGGGAACAATGAACTACCAGAAAATAGGAGGGAAACCAAGGAACAAGTGCTTTAAGAAGCAGGATATGGTCAAATGGTCAAATGCTACTGAGAGGTCAAGCAAGATAATTACTGGATAGTGTCCAATGGATATAATCACTTGAAGTCATTGGTGATCTTAGCAAGGGCCACTTGGTAAAGCGGTAGGGGCAGAATCCAAATTTGAGTTTATTGAGGCATGAATAGGAAATGAGAGTTGGGGAAGGAACATTTAGAGCCTGGCTATGAAGAGAAGAGAAGCAAAGCTAGAGGTGACTGTGGATGGAGAAGGAACTTTTTCAATTTTTTAAAAGAGGTTATTTATTTCTAGATAGTGGGGAAGGGAGGGAGAGAAACATCAATGTGTGAGAGAAACATCAATTGGTTGCCTCTCTCATGCCACCAACCAGGGACCTGGCCCACAACCCAGACATGTGCCCTGACTAGAAATCCAACAGGCAACCTTTTGGTTCATGGGACAACGCCCAACCCACTGAGCCACACAGATCAGTGCGGGAGGAAGGGACTTTTTTAGATGAGACTGTAACATATTTAAAAGCTGATGATAAAGATGCAGTGGGGTTGGGGGTGGTGAATACACAATGCAGGAAACAATAATAATCAGTAGTAGATTCTTGAAAAGACAGGAAGGAGTGAAATTCAAAGCACAGATGAAGTGACTGATTTTTGAGAAGAGATGCTTTCTTCTTTGGAACAAGAGGGAAGGTAGAGAGAATGAAGACTGATGCACGTGGTTTTGTGGATATGATAGTAAGATACTAAGGAAACTCCTGGCTCCTGGCTCCTGTGTTCTAGAGGAAGGCAGGTAGAGTGGAGTGGGGATAGTGGGTGCAGGGGGGTGGCTGCATCAAAAGGTAGCTTAAGGCAGCTTTGATGACACCTATAATCTTTATCGGCTCCCTCTTACCTTTCCACCCAATCTTCATCATCATCGTTGATGTGGGAAATTGCTTTCTCAATCTTATATTAAAAAGTCACTTTTTAAAAACTGATGCATATACATATATATATAAACAGATACTGTTTTCAACCAGATTACTGCCCCAAGTCCCTACTAAACAGAAGTTTTGGATTAGATTTGAGAAGTGTGGGAAAAATTAAAGTGGTCCTTAAAAAAAAAAAAATAAAAGATTTTATTTACTTAGAGAGAGGGAAAGGAAAGGAGAAAGAGAGGGAGAGAAACATCAATTGGTTGCCTGTCACACGCTCCAACCATGGACCTGGCCCACAACCCAGGCATGTGGCCTGACTGGAAATCAAACCTGAGACCTTGTGAGATAACACTCAACCAACTGAGCCTCACCAGTCAGGGCTGAAATGGTTCTTGATGATAAGGGGGGAAAGCATGTGATTTTCCCCAGCAGAGCTCAGGAAAGATGGATATGGCTCCAGAGACAAACATCAGCTAGAGAAGCAACCTGGAGCAGGGGTGCTGAGGAGAAGCAAGCTAGGAGCACTTTCTTTTAGGGGGCATTTATCCCCATTGGAGAAAAAAAACTACTTTCTACTACTCACCTCCAGCAGTGGATTCTAAAGGAAGTGGTCTCTGAAGAAAGTTGAGGTCAAGTGGACCCTTTGCTTTCTGACTAGCCAGGGTGACTGGAGGTAACCTGAATTCAGATTTTCTCAAATCCGGCCTACCTTTTCTCCACATGAATCCTAGCAAATGGCAAAGATCTAATCACATTTTGCAACGAATGATCATCCATGGATGCTAAAACCATTGTATGAAAGGTTGTTGGGGACAAGGATATTCATAGAGTCTTATTAAAGTATCGCTCTGCAGACAACCTATTAACTATGAGTGACAGAAAATAACTTGATGGTGGAATGATCTAGCAGACACCACCTTTACCAGGTGATCAAATTTAGCCTCCCCAGTGGTGGGGACAGCTTTTGATCATGTGGCCCCTGACATGGTGTAATGAGAGGTAGGTGACATTATCTACATGATAATCTTGCCAAAGGAGATTAACCTGAACCCAAATACAAGGAAGTATTCAAATAAATCTAAAATGTAGGGCACATTACAAGGTCTGGAATAAAATAAATTTCATGTTGTGGGAAAAAAAAAAAGAGAGAGGGAGCCTTGTTCTAGAATAAAGAGACAAAACAACCAAATGCAATAAAGCTGGATTGAATCTATGGAAATAACAACTAATAAAGGTATTCTTAAGGCAGCTGAAGAGATTTGAATGTAAACTACATGTATGTGATATTTTTGTTAATATTACTCTTTTAGGTGCAGTAATATAGAAGAATGTTCTTATTTTTAGTACATGCACAATGAAGAATTTAGAGGTGAAGTGTCAGAATGTCTGCAAGTTTCTTTCAAGTGGATGAAAGAGAGAAAAGCAAACCATTAACAACTGGTATATCCAGGTTAAGAAAAAAAAAAAGATTAAAAGAGAACTCGATGCAGTCTATTTCTTCATTACTTCAAACACTTTTCTTTTGCCATGACCTTGGATTACTTCATGCTTATAAGCATAAACTGTGCTTCTTTGTTTAAAGATTTTATTTATTATTTTTATAGAGAGGGGAAAGGAGAGAGGCAGAGAGGGAGAGAGACATCAATGTATGGTTGCCTTTCACCTGCCTCCAGTTACAGTGCTGGCTGGAGACCTGGTTTGCAACCTGGTTATGTGCCCTGGCTGGGAATTGAACCAGCGACCTTTAGGTTCACAGGCTGGTGCCTTATCCACTGTACCACCTAGCCAGGGCCTAAATTGTGCTTCTTAATGTGCTAAATGAGACTGAAAAATTTTAAAGTATCATAGCAAGAAAATTGCTCTGCAAATCACTTTAACATAAAAGAACTTCTAATTTTTGTAGACAGGTAAGTGAAGATAGGGTAAAGTGAGAGAGGAAGCCATGAAATAATAAAAAGAACTTTCCTGGAAGTCAGAAATCTTTGCATTCAGCACTTAGCCACTGGGATGTCACTTTCCTGGTCTGCAGCGTTAGCCTGCTGTACAGGTTCAGGAGAAACAAGATGTGAAAGGCTGTATAAACTGGAAATGCAGATGCAAGCAAAATGGTATCTGTTACCAGGCCATGGTGATGTTCTATTATCAGTGGCTGTAAGATGCAACTGGGAAGGTTGGTAAAAGTGTAGATTCCAGTCCTGCCCTCAGAGGTTCTGATCCAGTAGGTCTGGGTTGAGGCCCAGAATTTGCTTTGTGAAAGCATCTCAGACTCTCTCAGGTGAGGGAGCCGAAAACCCCACTTAGCTGCCCGATGTGGAGCTAACTGTGATCTAAAATCCTTGCTTGGGTGGCCCATGGACCAGGAACATCCTGAGTGAGCACTTGGGAGTTTGTTCAATGCAAAACGTGGCCCTACCCCAAACCTACTGAATCAGAATCAGCATTTGTAACAAGATGCCCAGGTGATTCCTCTGCACATTAATATTTGAGAAACATGAATCCCTCTTTTTTGCCTTGGTCACTGATTCTCTGCCTGGTCTCAGACAGAATTGGGGTACCACCTTTGCCACTGCTGACACCTTTAACCTCACCTTAAGTCTTCTCTCTGCTGCTCTTTGTTCCTGCCTCCATAGTCCTAACAGATCTTAATAAATATAATCAGACATTCGAAGTGCTTATTTTCTCCCACGCCATTACATACTGACTTGGGGTCTAAATCTAGTTAAGTATGGTATGTGATTTTTTTTCTTTTTTTACTTGGCGAAGTAACATAAAATTTACTGTTTTACCCATTTTTTGGTGTATAGTTCAGTAACATTAAGTACATTCACATTGTTGGGCCACTATCTCCATCCAGAACCTTTGGTGTGTGATTAATACATGTATAATATTACCTGCTTCTGAAGGGTGAAATAATGGACAAATGTGCCTAGGACCCATAGACAACATCCAATGAATGCTCATTTCCGTCCTTCCTTACATTCAAAGTAGGTTTTCAGACAGCCCTGGATATGTATAACAGATAACATCTACAGAAATCAGTTGATAAGAATTTTAAAAGCACATACAAAAATCTACATATTCTGGGCACGTTATTGCCTGAGAGCAGGGCAATTTATAAAGTAGAAGTCTACATTGTACAGAATCAGGCCATTTGAAACAGCTAAAGTAAATAGCAGCCAATTATATTTTGTTGGGGAAATTATATTTTGGAAAGCAACAGCCCTTTTGTGTCCATCATATAGAGATTCTTGTGCTGACTATATTTAGACTGTTTATAAACAGTTTAAGTACAATTATTATGCTGATATTGGTAACTTTCACAAATGGTGCTTTCAACCGCAAGGCTCATGCAGTTGGATGAAGCATTTGAATTCCATTTATGTACAGATTATCTTTCAAAGAGAATGTGAAATTGAAAACTTGGGTTACATGAGGTAAATTGAAAAGATCAGTTTAGCTTCAGAATTAGACTATTAGAACAGGGAAAGGGAATTTAAAGATCCTCTCCTCCAGCATTCTTATTTTACAAACAAGGAAGTTCCGTTATGATATTCAGAGAGACCTGGTAAGTTGTCCTCAATCACATGGTGAGTTACTGCCAAAGCTGGGACCAGAGCCCAGGTTCCAGAAGTGTGTCTTATGCCACATGACCTTCAAGAATGGGTGACACTTCAGCAGTGTAGGTGATGGGAGGAAATTGTAGGGAGGCTGAGAGCACTTTAGGTAAGAGGGATCAACAGAATGTCACAGAGCCTGGCTCTGAAATCAAGAAACTGATGAGTGCGTTCATTCACAGAGTGTCACAGAGTGGGGAGGCTGCAAGGAAAGATGAGGGAAGGTTTGTGATGAGAGAAGAGAGTCTTGGACTCTGCCTCATAACACAGAACATCAGAAGAGTGGTTTAGGAATTTTTTTTGGGGGGGAGCTTTGATTTTACAGTTTATATGACACTTCCATATTTGTATTCTCTGTAGGCTTTATAGCAATCTTGAGAAGTAGGTATTTTGCAGATGATGGTCTAATATTCAAAGTTTACATTCTTTGCAAAGCAAAGATTTGAACTTGGGCTCTAAATGGAAAGGCTGTATAGTCTGACTCTTAAAGAATTGAATTTTATACCTGGAATTGGGCAAACTGGATTAAAATCTCTCTGGCCACATTGAGAAGCCATATGACCTTGAGAGAGAGAAAAAAAAAAAAAAATGGCTAAAATGTAGTATGTATACACCAGGGTTTGTTATAAATAGAAATAAATACATATTACTTATTTATTCAACATCTCTATTATATATATTCTATTATTACTATTTTAAATCTCCCCTCCCCCAAAGAAAAGAAAGAGAGAAAGAAGGAAAAGTGTGTGTCTTGGTAGACAATAAGGAACGCCCTCCCTGCAGATTCCCCGTCTCTTGATTTATAATATAGTCTCAACTCTTTGGTATTCCACTAATTCCCTCCCCACTTGTGATACTGTGGTAGATTGGATTATTATGCAAAAGTATTCATCCTCTTACTTCACCTTTTTGGGAGGAGTCTACTTCTCTCCCCTTGACTTTGGGCTTAGCCCTAAGACTTGCCTTGTCCAAGAAGGTATAAGCAGATATAACAATGGAATCTGATATTTTTTCCCAACAAACCCATCCCAATTGGTGGCAGTAATGAAAGAACCTACACACATAATCTGGGGGTCTGCATAATGTAGAAACTGGAATTTCTCATCTAATGATGATGAACAGCACTTTAAGGTTAACACACAGCTTGCTAATCTAACAACTGTAGTGGATAATACAACTTCAATAGATGTATTCGTTAAAAGTATCATGTAAATTACCCTTCTGTAAATTGAATTTCATGCTAAATGCACCAAATGGCTACTTAAGGAAAGACCATGTTGGAATTTTTTCACAAATAATCACAATCCTGGATCTGTGATGGAATTTTTCTATTCTGGGTATTCCTAAACCATGGTATACCTGGATAACTCCCACACAGGGTGGCATCTCTACAGGAGGGCACCCGTATCACAATGACAACAAAAATGTTAAAATGCTTTACATCACTCTTTATTTCAAAAGTGCTTTGCTAACAGACTAATCTTCACAACATTCAAGGGAGGTAGATAAGTATTACACCACTTTCACAGATGGAGAAACTGAGGCAGAGATAAGTAAGTTTTGTTGAAGGGCATCATATATGGCACAATTAGGAAAAGAACATGTTGTAGACACAGATCACTGGCAACCTCTCCCATGACTTCCGAGTCCCACCAACACAGAAGCATCAGATGCAGCGTGGCAGCAAGTCATCGGTAAGTCGGCCAGTTTAAGGCTACCCTTCACCTTGCTGATACCAGATGTTGAATTTGTTGTCCCTTGACAAGTAGTTCACTCGCACACCTTCTCACACGACTACATTTCTAAACCTGGGAAGAGGGGGATCATGACAGGTACAAAGGGGTTGCAGAAACAGGGCTGGGAAAGAGGAAGATGGAAGAAACAAACTGGTACTAAAGTGAGAGCCAGAAAGAATAGGAGGGCCAGCTGGGAAGCAGCCCTACAGAACGGAAAACCATAGCAGCAAAGGTGTGCCACTCCACTTGAAAAGCTCAGACATCCCGAAATGCTATTAAAGGGCAATTCTTAGCAATGACATTACAGAGCCACTCTTCATGGCTTTGCCAAATCGAATTATCAGGTCCTTCTGACATTCCCAGGAGACAGAACTATTCCTTCCTCCTGGTCCAGACCAAGTGCTGATGTGATTGATCTGACACTGCAAAGGCTGTTGACAACTCAAGTGCGCTCACCCACAGCACTGTCTCTTCCTCTGTTCTCTCTCTTCTTTAAAAAAACAAAACAAAATGCACTTAGAGATACTGCATGCCTGAAAAACTCTGACATTTCCTATATTTTTGATGCATCATAGGGTAGGAATCCACGTTTAATTTTTGTAAATGGTCTGCAACAGGCATATGTGGGAATTAACAACCCCTCTCAACCGATGCTCCTTTATACAACACGGGACATTTTTAAAAAATGAAATTTGTGGATGCCAACTGTTTAGGAAGAAACTGAAGCTCAAGGGAAATAAATAATCACTTTGGATCTTTCTAGTGCAAAGTCATTATAAAAGATAGTGACTGAGGCACCAGTGGCTGCGATGGAGGAGATGGTGGCAGCAGTACCAAATAAGTGGAGTGACAAGGACCCAGCAGGGAGGGGCTCAAGTGTCAGATGAATAGGTGGAAGAGGCAGCACAGGCAGCTGAAGAGGCAGAAGTCAGCGCAGAGGTGACAAAGAGGAGAGGAGAGAAGTGCCGGTGTTTGAGTCTCTGTGGGAGGCTACTGCAATGGTCTGTGTGTAGATGTCTCTTAGGGTAGGTCAGAGCCAGAAGGGCATCCTTCCTTCATGTCAAAAGGCAGCATCATTCTTTTAGGAAACCTATTTTACACTTGACCCCTCCTCTCCAACAAAAGCAATCCACTGCTAGGCCTGATTGGTTCCACTTCTGCAATGTCCTTCACATTGGTCTCTGGTTTTCACTACAGACTCCTCTAGGTCCTCCTCTTGTTGCCAAGTGCTCCTACCTCATTTCCCGGACCCCAGTCTTCTCTAAACTTGGTTCCGTTTCCTCATCTTCCTCCTGGAGCACAGTTTTTTTGTTTCTGTTTTTAAAGATTTTATTATTTTTCAGAGAGAGGGGAAGGAAGAGAGGAACAGAGGGAGACATCAATGTATGGTTGGCTGCCTTTCACCTGCCTCCAGCTACAGACCTGGCTAAAGACCTGGGTTGCAACCTAGTTATGTTGCCCTGGCTGGGAATCGAACCTGCGACCTTTTGGGTTCACATGCCAGCACCTATCCACTGTGCCACCCAGCCAGAGCTTGGAGCAGTTTTGATCACTCAGTATGGAAAGTCTCCCTGTTCTCACTACCTCCCAATTATGTCTCGTCATCTTGAATCTTCAGTGGGGCTTTGCATTTGGTGAAGTTCCTCTTCTTTCCAAATCTCCACCTGCCAAAATGCCAGCTCAGGACTTAGCTTAAATGCTGCCTCCTCTGGAAAGCCTTCCTTCAAGTTTCTTAACTCTTTGCTCTGAGCTACAAATGCACTTGGAGGCATGTACAAGATTAAGTACATGACAGCTGTGTCCAAACCTTCCCTAGGCTGTGTCCATGATTTGGCAGGGCAGAAGATGGTGAACTGTGTCAATATTTACCTCTCACTTTTCTAGAGCACCTACCAAGAAATGGTTATTCCATTTCCATCTCAGGTAAGCAACCGCTTAAAAGTGAAATGAATTGAGATGTCTCTGTTCTTGGATGGAGACACTACAGGTACCCTGTAGACATGATCTGGTTCTCAGAATATACTAACTCCACAGTATAGCTTTGGGGGATGGGGCAGGAGCAGTCAGGGGAAGCTTTCTTTTTGTGTTAAGAGACCTGTGACTGAGGTTCTACTTTGCCATTCACTAGTCCGGTGGTTCTTCTCCTAGCCTTATTTCCTCACTTATGCAGGATTCCTCACTTCCTCACAGGATAAAGGGTCAAATGAGATGCATTTGTGAACTCTATTCCAGCGGTCGTCAATCCCAATCATGTATCACAATCCCTTAACAGGCTGCCTAAAACTAGAGCGGACCAGGCCCAAACTCAAAGCAACTGAAGTAGAATCCTATGGTAGCAGGACCCAGTGGGATTAATTATTTTTTAACCACTGTTTCTACTGCAGAGCTAAGGTTGAAAACTATTCTTAGAAACTCATAAATGCTGCTAACAGTAGTAGAACAAGGTGCTTTAGGCTGCTGGCTTCATTATCCTTGATTTGTTCAGTTAAGGGTTAGTTTGAGCCCTGGCTGGTGGCTCAGTGGATTGGTGCCAGCCAGTGAACCCAAAGGTCACTGGTTTGATTTCCAGTCAGGGCACATAGCCAGGTTGCAAAGCCAGGTCTCCAACCAAGTCCATAGCTGGATGCAAGTGAGAGGCAACCATACATTGATGTTCCTTTCCCTTTTTTCCTCCCTCTCTGCCCTTCTTTCTAAAAATAATAAAAAGATCTTTAAAAAAATTAGTCTGATGTCTTTATAATTCCATTATGTGGGTGAGCACTTTTTCGTGTTCTACATTGTTGCTTGTGTGCTTTAGTCATCAATTCTGACCAAATAATACCCAGCACCATGCTGTACACAAATATGTACCTAATTAATAGGTACACTATTAATTTCTTTTTTGAGAAAACTCTCAGGGTCCTCTAAAACTTTGCTGCCCAAAAGTGTGGTGACCAGACAAGTGGAACTGGCATAACCTGGGAGCTTGTAAGGAATGTAAAATCTCAGGTCCTGCTCCAGAATCTGCATCTTAACAAGATTTCCAGGTGGATCAATAGGCAAAGCAAAGGCAAATTTTTCTCAGTTCACACCTGTGTTCCTGAGGGGGCAGGAGGGCATGGAAAGCCAAGTTCTGTCTCCCATAAACCACTGAAGTTTGGGACTCGTTCCAGATGCTTCTTCACTAAAAGGTTCATTTGGTAAATAACCAGTTAAGAATGTAAATCCTTATAGTAGGATCTTTACTTTCAAAGAAGACTGGTCTTTACAGGGTTCCTATAAATAACCAGTTCCTCTAAGGGATTTAAAATATGGTAATGTACACAATCAACTTATGCTCAATTTTTTTTTCTTTTTAAGATTTTATTATTTTTCAGAGAGAAGGGAAGGGAGAGAGGAAGAGAGAGAGAGAAATATCAATGTATGGTTGCCTTTCACCTGCCTCCAGCTAAGGACCTGGCTGGAGACATGGCTTGCAACCTGGTTATGTGCTCTGGCTGGGAATTGAACCATCGACCTTTGGGTTCCCAGACCCAATTGTTTTATGCAGTGCTTAAATAACGAGTATACTTGTACCTTACTGAACTTACAGTCCCTAAGACCCAATTCCAAAATTATGAAGGAGAGAAGCTGGGCCAGTGCTGTAACCTATTGGGCCATGTCCTTGGGCAATTACGATGTTAGCAGTACCCATTCAAGACTATGCAGACCACACTATAGTCAAGGAGATGTAGCAAATTCTGAACATCATCTTGACCAAATCCCTTGTTTTATGGAGAGGAAAGCCCACACACAGCCAAGGATTAAAAGTTACCCAAGGTCAGAAAGCACTGGAGGCAGAATCATACTCAGAATTCAGGCCCTGGCTCCTAGTCTGACATTCCCTAGATAAAGTCTGCCATACCTTCCCCACCACATGGCCTTGTGATTTCATTCTCAGAAATTGCTGATGAGCCTTGGTACTTAAGTGCCACTTTCGCTTCTACTAGCTACTGCTATGCCTAACACGCAGGGCTGTTTTAACACTAGGCTACAGGAGAGGTGATATCACAGCTCAACCAGAATATTCTTTCATCAATCCATATTTCCAAATATGGTGGTAATGAGTTCTTAAAAAAGCCTAATGCTAACTGCGTAATGTAAACTACATAGCATTCCTATTAGCTAGCACCAGGAGCATGGTGAGGGAAGGAGCCTAGGTGGCTAAAGATGAAAGCAAGGGCAACCATGAACTCAGTAGTACAAAGTAGGGAGGAACCTACAGAGGGAAGGCCAAAACTGGAGCACAGTGGGGGGGGGGGGGGCAGCACCTTTAAAGGACATACACAGTGTGACTATAAAACTGCAAGTCTTTTCTTTTAATAAGACAAACCTGACAGAATGTAGAAATCTAAACGGACATTTCTCCCTCAAAGTAGCTACATCCTTAGTTCCAACGCAGCTACCTTTGTTGGCAACATTATTTGAACTCTTTGGGGAAAGACCTTAAAAAGGCAGTTTAGGAGCCATATCAGAAAAGATCCTTCCAAATGTTGGGCTGTTTAAAGTCAGAAAGTCCACACCCAGTGGCAGCCACCGAAAAAATGAACAAGGTGCTGCAGCTGGCACGGAGGTCCTCCTAAGGACCTCTACCAAGTGCCCTCAGACAGCTTCACCACCACGGAAACGTGTGGCCTCCCGGGCAGCCATGTTCGATGGGAAGGCATTCATTGGGGTAGGAAAGTCCTGCTGTCTCTTAATTAAAAAATCAGCCACACTCCTTTATAGTCACACTTGCACTTGATTTATGGAAAAAAAAAAAAAAAAGCACAACAAAACCCTCACACATGGTTCTTGTATGAATTCTAATTAGGAGATATTACATTCAGAATTATAGCACTCATAGTGATAATGTTCAGAAGAACAGCTTCTTTGCCAAGAAGATGCGACTGTTTACCTGAATGTATTCTTAAACAAGTGACTCCCACCACCGCTAAGTTTCTTAGTTGTAGCTCTGTTACAGGTTACTGACCACAAGTTCATGTTCCAGAAATTCTCGGCCAACACAAGTTATTCACCAGGGAGCCACCCCCACAGTCTTAGGGTGAATTGGGAAAGGGCCGGTTAAATGAGGAAACAGGCCATTCCTTGGTAAAAGTTTGCAGTTTTCTTTCCCAATACATCTTCTTTTTATTGAGAACTTCCATTTTTATCCTGTGTTCCTCCTCTGCCATCTCACACTCCCGCTCTATCTGCTGGATTTTGGCCACATGCACCTCATTCATTTGTATCAGCTGCAGTTGTAAGATGGACATTTGTTGATGGTGTTCTTCCTCATGCATCTTTTTTAAAGCACCTTCCTGAGAGGTTTTGCTCCTGTAGTTTTTATTGGCTGTTATTCTGACAGCTGAACACGAGGGTTCAGGTTGAGAGGTCCCCTCACACACTGGAAAATGTATGAACTCTTTCTCATCATCGCACAGTTCTCTATTTGAAACAGCAAATGATTCTGAAAAACAGTAGCAGAAAACATATGTTCAAAGATTTTATAGGCAGAGTAAATCATCCTACTTCAACGACAGAGTCCCCAGGACAGGATGTATCGGAAATAGCATCTGCTTTGGCCTGCAATGGCTGGCTACTGGTTCGCTAGCTACACCTGACTTTTTAAAAACCCATAAATCCAAAGCACTTTTCCCTTGAGAGGTAATGACAAAGCATTTCATCATGTTGTTGCCAGAACTGTGGACAATGGGAACAGTGGTCAGAGACTGCGCTTGTCAAGAATCGATGACCTCGCTATGTTGATGTAAGTTGTGAACTGAAGTGTGTGCAGCCTGGGAAGAGCAGCAGACCACAGTGCGAGGCCAAAGGTGGGTTTTCAGATGTTCTCCCGTGGTCGGATCTCCCTCTCTCGCTCTCATCCAGCCATGAGCACATGTTCCACATCCACAGGGCTCATTGCTCTATATCCTGGTCAATCCCCTTCCCCTGGATAACGATCTCATAAATATTCTTCCTTGAAAAGTGAGTCCTACCCTCCCTGGCTTAACTTCCTCAGTGCGCCATCTCTTCAGCCTCCTCCCTCTGGCTGTCATTCCCAACACCGCCATCTGCGGGTAAATAGTCAGATCCAGACACTTGTGAATGTCCCTCTTATGTAATCTCTCCGTAGCACTTGATGATACTTAAATTTTTCCCCCTCTATTAGTTTCTGAACCATCACCCTCTCCTAAGTTTTCTACAGCTTCCTCTCTGGTTGCTTCTTTTCAAGTCTCCTTTCAGGATTCAGCCTCTTGCTCCACCCAACTCTTACCTTGTGAGAGTCCCCTGAGGTTCTTCTCTTTGACTGTTTCTAATCCACTATAAGAAACCCTCACAATTAGATTCAACAGCTCCTTCTTTCTTCTTGCCTTACCCTTCAAAATACCCAATGCACCCTTCAATCCTACCACATTCTTAAAGACCGTGTTTTTTGTCATAGTTCTGACTCATTGTTCCTTCGGCCTGAAGTTGGGCCTGTCTGCCCTCCCCAACTCAAACACACACTCTTACTCCAATCTCTCTTTTCCAACCTCTCCCCTAACACCTTCATTCAGGATCCATGCCACTGGCTGTGAGAAACCTCAGCTCTCTCCTGCCTATCTTTATGCTTACTCTTCTATTACATTACTTAACACATACAGGGCAGGGCAAATGTAGCTTTACAGCTGTTCATGTGGAAAATGCTGCAATAATTAATAGTAATAAAAGAATCAACTCAGTGTTTTGCATACTTACCACTGTAAACCTACTTTTGCCCCACCTGGTACTAGTATTATTTAGGGACTATGCTGTGTTCACTAAGGTATTGGTGAGACCAATGACTTTGCCCAGCCCACAGTGGATGCCTGGTAATATTTACTGGCTGAAGCCTTGAACCAAATGGGAAAAGAGCATATAGATACAAAATGATGCCATTTTCGGTGATGCTAGTTTATACCATTATTTTTATAGGGCAATGGCATTAATATCAATTAAGGAGTTTCAATTGGAAAGCCACTAACCCATGGAGTCTTCTAGGGTGAGACTTCTAGGTATTCTTGGGAAGCTTTATACACTTCCAATAACGAGAGTCATCTCCTTGGAAAAAAATACTATCAGTTTATTCATAAGAGTTGGTTCCATTATTGTGTCTGCTCCATTATTCCAGAAGACAGGATGCTGGTAATGTTAATGGTTACTGGGAGAAATCTAACTCCTAATCCGCTGTTAACAAAAAGGAAAGTGGCTTCTGTTTAGATGATTTCACTCCAAGGGGTTAAGGTAACAAGCGTAACTAGTCCCTAACTAAGGTTAAAGAATAGGTAAAAATCTTACTTTGCAAAGAGAAGGTTAAAGAGAGTACTTCTGCATCATCCAGAGATAATGAAGTGTCCCCCTAAGAATCCTTCCCAACTCCAATGGCTCTGGACCCTCTGGTCCCTGTCCCTCCTTCTCTGCAGTTGCCTCCTGAGCCCGCCTCTGGCAGAGCACTTGTTAAAGAGAGGAGAGGTTTAACTACCTCCCCTTCAGGTCTCTGAATGCTTTGAAGACAGAGACAAGCTCTTATTCTTCCTCATAAAGAAGCCAGCACAAGGTCTGGTAGCCCGCTGGGCATGTAGGAAATGCATGGGGGGTGAACTGGCCGCAGTGGGTCCCATCCCCCAGACTCAGCACAGCTAGGGAGAAAGAGCAGTGTGTTCTGAGTGGCAAGATGAGGCTCAGGACCAAGGAATGGGGAGCACTTAATAATAAGAATAGGGTCCCTCAATGTGGGCATCAACTATAAAGAGGATTACCTCATCTGTTTCCTGTCTAGTCTTAGATGTGAGAGTGTCTTCTCTGAAGACTGGAAACATTAGATATTTTTTGGTACCTTTAGCCTCTCTTCTCTTTGATTTCATTTCAGAGGATATGCCTAGGTCCATGCCCTCACAATTGCTCCTCTATTCCAATATCTAAATATTCATTTTCATCTTAACAATTCTAGGCATTAGGGACATGATGATGATGATGAAAAGGATGAAAGCAGCTACTATTTACAGACATTACCTCATTCAATCCTTACAATGACCCTCTGAAAGACGTATTATTATGGAAAACCATGCAGCATATCCAAAGTCATTTGGCTAACTGAAAGGACCAGGATTCCCATCCAAGTCTTCATCATTCCAAAATTCAACTATTACAACACCTAGCTTCCCATTACTTCACCTGCTTAGCTCATCACTTCTGTGTCTTAAAACGCAGCCTCCAACTTGTGTCCACTATAAGACTATCTATCATTGAGAATATAGATGCATGTTCCATATTTTGAGTTCCAAATTTCCCTCTGGAGCTATCAACATAAAGGCAGCAGGTTTATGTCCAGGAGCACAGAAATGAGTATACTTTAACACTATTCTTCTTAGTTTAAATGTATGCTAACATACATAGCTTAAAGACAAAAAGCCAGGCCTCTTGAGAAGCTCTGGCAGAAGCTGGGGCTTAAATCTAGAGAAGCCCAATGGAATAATTAACTTTCACACAAACATTAGCTCCAATGAATGGAAGCTAGTGTTCAGATGGGGAGAATCTTCCCTTAATTGGAAAAACACTACCCTGAGAATATCAACCTGCTGCACACACACACACACCATGCAATCTCTCTCCCAGGGAAAATAAAGCCACCCCAAGTAGAAAACAATGCAGTCCTGTGCGAAATGGGTATGAAGGCCCAAGGGGCAGTAGAACACGGTCAGGGGAGTGTTCTTTCATTTGGGCAATTCAAGTACATTTCATATCAGCAGGAAAAACCTACTATGGCAGTCAAAGAATGGGGAGGAAACTGTGTTCGGGCCAAACCCCAGCTCTTCTCAACAGAACAAAAGAAGTGGGACTGACTGGGAGAGTGAATAACTAAGAGGTCGTGGATGCGCTGTGTGGAATACTGTGCACTGAGCAAGAGAAACAAATTTGACTTACACGCTGCAATGGGAATAGATCCTAAAAACATTCTCAGTGAAAAGGGGGCAAGAAAACGGTACCTATAGCACAATTTTTAATCTATGTTAATGAAAAATACATGCACACAGAATAGCAATGCACAATTTCAAGAACATGTGAGAGAGTACACACAACCATACTGGGATGATCAAGGGATGGGAGAAAAGCATGAAAGTGCTGAATGGAGAGGAAAAGGGGATAAATATTTAAGTAACATAAAAGGGGAGCTTTTCACAGACTGGTGATGCCAGTGTGTCATGACTGGCAGTATAACCCAGTCCCCTGCACTTCATTCTCACCCTCCAAAAGAATAGGATTGGATTGAATAGTGGTAGTAATGAAATGTATTAAGGAATGTTTGTGTTACTTCATTATAGCTTTGTGTACCCATGTTTGCATTATTCAAGCATAGCTTTATAGTATATAATAGCCTATGAAATTAAAGATACGTTTTAAGATATTTCAATACAACCTGAACATTTAGTTTGCTTAAATATATTTGGCATTTAGTCATCCTACCCTCCTGACCACTTCCAGTATATTTTGTGGTTTCCCTTAACGCACTGTTGACTGGCAATTTCATAGAAATGCTAATGCAAACACAAACATGAGTTAACTCCTATAGCAAACTATAACCATCTATTCATTAACACACTGTTGACTGGCAATTTTATAGTAAAAGCTAATGCAGGTGCAAGCACAAATTAACTCATTACCAGTCAACAACATCTGGGCTTGAAAACACAAGGTTTTTCTTGACTGGTC
The DNA here is from genome assembly GCA_004026585.1 of Noctilio leporinus. Classification (NCBI taxonomy): domain Eukaryota; kingdom Metazoa; phylum Chordata; class Mammalia; order Chiroptera; family Noctilionidae; genus Noctilio; species Noctilio leporinus. The sequence continues at coordinate 231,287 of PVIW01001759.1, read as the reverse complement.
AACAATGTGTTAATTTGTTCTACGAACCTGTTCCCCAGAGATAATCTCACTTATCTTAAAATGGAAAATAAATGTCAAAACCAAATGATTACATATAAATCTGCACAATATAAAGTGTTTTAATATATTTAAGGGGAAAATACGGTTAAAAAAAAAAACATTTCTAAGTATTAAACTTCCACCTTAAAACTACTGTGTTCAAACACAGATGTACATTTCAAGAAAGTCCTCGACAAAGCTAATAGTACCCAGGGGACAGTGACCAAGATGACAAAGTTGAAATCATCTCACACAAAAACATTGCTGGAGGGAGGCCTCTAGTGGACTGCTAGGCTCCATCCCTTTTACCATCCCAACAGTTCTCTGAGTACCTAATTCTAGAACATGTCCCTTGTCATGTGTTCGATCAGTGCTGTCCTATAGAAACATAATACAAGCTATGTATGTCATTTTAAATTTTCATATGCCACATTAAAGAAGAGGTGAAATTAATTGTAAAATATTTCAAATCTCATATTTCTAAAATATTATCATTTCAACATAGAATCAATATAAAAATTATTAGCAAGAGATTTTACTTTCTTTTTTTGGTACTAAGTCTTCAAGATTCAGTGTGTATGTTTATTTGGTCTACTCCCATTTCAAGGGCTTACTAGCCTGATTGGCTTGAAGCTACTGCATTGGACAGCAGTATTAGAGATACTAACTAAAGTAAAACATACACATACACACACACACACACACACACACACTCCATGTGTCAAAATACACAGTATGTAATGAGAGCCACAACCCTATTCTTTTTCCCACCAGCACCCAGAAGAAATGATGGACAACTCCAGCTTTCTTTTCATTTACTGTAAGTAAATTAAATACAAAATGAATGGGGTAACTCCAAACCTGTTTTAACATATATCTCCACTGCCCTCCAGATTGGACCAGGAGAAAGGTAGCACCTGGCTATACTTTAACAATCACCAGCAAAAAGAGACATCTCATGAGCCATATAGGTATAAACATACAATTTCCTATCAATCCCTTTTACGAGTTAGTGTTTAGCAAATGTCACTACAGGAAGGACAGTATGAATCCATCTTTATTCCCTTCTTGCTGGAAATTTATAAATTGTGTTTATGAATGCATGAATTAATATCATTTCCTCCAAAAATAAGAGAAAAACACTTATAGGATGAACTTTCTAGATCCTACCCTAGAATTTTAAGATGGGGAAATAAGACTGATCTCTTAGAATAACCCTATGAAATCAATACGCAATCATACAAGTCAAAGATTTGCAAAGTGAACTAAGAGCAGTCCACCCCAGCATCTTGGCAACATCTCTCAGGGAACATAGGATCTGGAAAGCAACCCTGCTGATTCACCTCCCTTGTTCCCTGACCCCCCGCACCAGTCCCTTCACTCCCTCATAGGACTGAATGGCTCCAAAGCCAGCAAGACAGACAGTAACTGGCTGAAAGTACAAACAGCTCCCAAACAAGGTCACTGTCTATTAGCAGTGGGCCCCATCTCCATAGGAGCAGCAATGGGAAGGGGCAAGACAGAGAAGTGGCAGTGTCCATATAAAGCACTGTTTGATGGAAGGTACTGTGACTTGGGACTCAAGAACCAAAACTGAGACACAGGGTTCCTACCCTGGAAAACAATGCAGGATGTTCATGACATCAACCACTGTGGTTGCCCAGTGGGCTTCCTGGGCTTAGCCTTGGTCAAAGAACAGCAAGCAAACTTTTTATTGTAATTTCGGTTCCCAGGATAGTTTGCCTACAGAAAAAAAAAGTGTGCTAATCAAGCCCTGGCTGGTGGCTCAGTGGGTTGATTCCAGCCTGTGAACCCAAAGGTCGCTGGTTCAATTCCCCAGTCAGGGCACATAGCCAGGTTGCAAGCCAGGTCTTCAGCCAGGTCGGTAGATGGAGGCAGGTGATAGGCAACCCATATATTGATGCTTCTCTCCCTTTCTTCCTCCCTCCCTGCCCTTCTCTCTGGAAATAATAAAATCTAAAAAAAAAAAGTGTGCTAATCAAAATGTTATGCAGTTCACTTGGTTATTTATCTTTTTCATTCTACACAGGTAACATCTGTGACTTTTAATTAACCAGTCCCTCAGAGCACAATCTACTTTGGGGACACTGATAAATAAATTTCTCATCCTGAAAACCAAAAAACAGATTTTCCTAGGCAAATGCTTGCTGGGTCCTTAAGAGAATTTTCTGAGCAGCCTTCTGGTCTTCCCAGGAATTCTGCAAACTACAATGAATCTTTACATAAACTAGCCATTCTTATCTTAAAAGAGGCAGGAATTATTGCCAACTTATCTGTATGTATTTTCCTACCCTCCTCTTGCCTGGAGATATTTCAATAGCCCCTTAATTACAAACTTTTTTTTAATTTTTATATTTATTTATTATTTTTAAAGAGAGGGGGAGGAGGAGAGGCAGAGAGGGAGACAGACATCAATGTATGGTTGCCTTTTACCTGCCTCTGCTTCGGACCTGGATGGTGACCTGGCTTGCAACCTGGTTATGTGCCCTGGCTGGGAATCAAACCAGCAACCTTAATTCCAACCTTTTAAAGCTATGATCTACTAGCATTATTTCCTTGATTATATGACCTTTTCCTTTTGTAAGAATTCTATATAACATTTCTCTCTTTTCAATGAAACTATATTAAAACTAAAATGATTTTTCCCAGAATTTCTCAAGTTCCCTAAAGGTGCCACAAACCAAAACTGTAGATCACAATATTATAATGGGTGGAAATGCTGGTTTTTAATCTGGGTAAATGCTAAGTGGGTGTTTGCTCTATTAGTCTCACAACTTGTCCTAAGTCTGAAATAGTCCCCTTTTTTAACGTGGCCTTGTGAGCGCAGTGCTTTGCACATTATAGGTCCTCAAAAATCACGTTTTGTTTTGTTTCGTTTGGAAAATAAGCTTGAGTGAATGAAATAAAACTTCAAGCAACTCCACTTGAATATATTGGAGCTAGATTACGATAAGCAACTGAGGTACTTCATTAGTGACACATGCTCACTAGGCAACAACAGAGCTAAGAGAGCCCTCGGGAAGGGAGGCAGCACAAGGCTATGAATGAACATACTTTTCGTTTTTCCGTGCTATATGACTTCGCTGTCCAGAGATTTTGAACTGGGAAAGTCAAGTTTGATACGAAAGTTCCTTTTTCCATAACGTCCCTCAGAGTTAAGGATTTTAAAACTGAACCGTGGGACAGGCACCGGGTGAGAACGGGCGCGGGCTCAGGGGCCATACCTCGGGCGGCAGCGTCGGGGTGGAACTCCGGCTCGTCCCCCGGGGGGCTCTGCAGGAAGTACAGCTGCTCGGGCAGCACGCCCGCGACCTTCTCCTTCCCCAGGACGTGGCTGCTCAGGAGGGGGCTGCCGCTCCGCTTCACCTTCTCCCTCCGTTCGTGGGCCATGATTTTTTTGGTCCGAGCCTTGATGTTCTCCCAGCACTTCTTCAGCTGCTTGAAGTCCCGCAGGGACACGCTTGGCTGAGAGTTGTACTCGTGCGCCAGCGCCTGCCACGTCCGCTGCTTGAGGGCAATAGTTCGCGCATCGCTTTTCTTACACTCCAGCACATACTTGTACTTTTCTACCAACGCCAGCAGGATGCTCTTTTCCAATTCTGAGAAGTATTTGGCAGGTTTTATGATTTCGTTGTTTTGCATTTTCCACTCTCTTTCACCAGGCCGTTAGCTATCCTGGAAAAGGACATTTGCAACAGTAATTAGGAAATTCACCTGATAAAAAGGTCAGCAAATTACTTAAAGGTCATCCCTGACTCAACTCCCTTGCTTGAAATACAGTAGTACGTTCTTTTCTGTAAATGTTGACTTATAAGGGTCTCAGGAAAGTATTTGGAAACTTACTAGGGATGAGGTTTTACTTCAAAGGAAGGAAGGGAGGAGGGAAGAAAAGAGAAAGAAAGAGAAAGAAAGGGAAGAAGGGAGGAAGGAAGGAAAGTTGAACATTTTTTTGTGGAATTTCACTTGTAGGACCCTAATATCTTTATTTCTGCTTCATGTTGGGAAACTGATTATTCCTCAAATTTAGAAAGGCAACTTGTCAATTAAACAGCTTTCTCAAAGTGTTGTCACAGCTAAAGACACAGAAACCACTGTGTAACCAAGTAACACAGATAATGTAAACACTATCAAGACTTCAGAACCACCAAGAAATCTCCCCCAAACATCTGATATTGCCATCACTGTATCTGTGACCTCGGATACATCCGTGCTCCTAGAGGAACCTCAGTTTCTTCACCTTTAAAATGATGGTTTCAAGTCTGTGATCCTTAAGGTCTAAAAGCTACTCTTAGAAGTGTACAATCCTATGTAAATAATTTATATAATTTCAGAGGTGAAAGGGCCTGAGCATTTATAGATTGAGTCCAACGCTTCACTTTTCTTTGATTCTTTTACAACCCAGGCAGGTGACCTGACTGGGCATCAAACAATGACCTTTTTTGGTTGGCAGGCCAGTGCTAAATCCACTGAGCCACACCAGCCAGGGCTGTGAAGCTATTTTAATATTGAAGATGGAAGAAAAAATATATCATGTTCAGTATATTAAACTGTATTATTTCAAGAAAGGTAAGCCCTGGCTGGTGGCTCAGTGGAAAGGTGCCAGCCTGTGAACCCAAATGATGCTGGTTCGATTCCCAGCCAGGGCACATAACCAGGTTGCAAGCCAGGTCTCCAGCCAGGTCTGTAGCTGGAGGCAGGTGAAAGGCAACCATACATTGATGTCTCTCCCTCTCTGCCTCTCTCCTTTCCCTTCTCTCTGAAAATAATAAATAGTCTTAAAAAAAAAAAAAGGTAAAAAATGCAACTGAAATGCAAAAAAAAAAAAAAAAAGATTTTTGTAATGTATGGAGTAGGTGCTATGACTGGTCAAATGCATCAAAAGTGGTTTGCGAAGGTTACTGGTACTACTGACATTGTAGCCAAATAATTCTTTGCTGTGGGGCTGTCTCATGCATTGGAAGGTGTTTAGCAGCACCCCTGGCCTCTACCCACTCGATGTCAATAGCAGGAAATAGATGATGTACTCAAAAAAAGAAAATAAAAATATGTGTCTTTTATTTTATGAATAAAAAACATATGGACCCTTTGGCCAACCCAACATATATATAGGGAATCACCACAGTAAGTCTAGTTAACATCTTCAAACCACATCGCAACATTTTTTTCATGTATGAGAACTTTGAAGATCTACTCTCTCAGCAATTTTCAAATAACCAATACAGCATTACTAACTATAGTATCCAAGTTGTATATTATATGCCTAGGACTTATCTATTTTATTTATTTATTTAATATTTTATTTATTATTTTTAGAGAGAGGGGAAGGAAGAGAGACAGAGAAGAAGAAAGACATCAATGTATGGTTGCTTTTCACCTGCCTCCAGCTACAGACCTGGCTTGCAATCTGGTTACGTGCCCTGGCTGGGAATTGAACCAGCAACATTTGGGTTCGCAGGCTGGTACCTTATCCACTGAGCCACCAGCCAGGGCCTGGAAATTTGTACCATTTTCATCCATTTTGCCCACCCTCCACCTACTGCCTCTGGCAACTACCTATCTGCTCTATCTACGAGGGTTTTTTTTTCAATTCCACATATAAATGAGATCATATGGTATTTACCTTTCTCTGACTTATTCCAATGCCCTTGAGGTTTCCTTCCCTTTTTGTGCCTAAGTATTTTATTTTTTACACATCACATATATTGTGTATATTGTGTGTGTGTGTGTAATATATATAATATATAAGATCTGTCCAGAAAAAGTCCAGCCATTGTTAATATAACAAGAATGGTTTGCATGACATCAATGGAACCTTGGCAGCCAAGGAGAGCCAACTGGAATGCATGTATAGGAGCAATGACTTCATTATACTAGTCAGTGGGGGCAGTGAGCATGTGTACTGTGTGGCTACCACATTCAAAATGACTGAGCAAGTAGAGCAACAAATCTGCATCAACTTTTGCATTAAGTTTTGCATCAACTTTTGGACATTCCGCTGTAGAAACTATATGAATGATTCAGAAGGCTGCAGCTATGGACAACTGGTGATCAGCAGCTTCATCATAGCAACACACCCACTCATGCATCACATCTCGTGCAGAGGTTTTGGTGTAACACCAAATCACCCAGGTGACTCAGCACCCCCTACAGCTGGGATTTGGTGCTCTAAAGGGAAGAGATTCAGGAAAATATGAGGAAAGCTGATGGTGACTGGGAGAACAATGTGAGGTCCCAAGGTGCCTAATTTGAAGGAAACTGGCATGTCATTTTACTATGTATAATGTTTCTTGTATATTTTTCAATAAATGTCTCTATTTTTCTTATTACATGGCTGGACACTTTCTAGACATACCTTGTATATATTACATCTATCACATTTTCTTTGTTTTTCTTTTCAATTGAGGGAACTAAGGGCCAACAGTGAACTGTATTGCCCAACATCACAAAGATGGCAACTTGAGAAATCAAGAACCTGGACTGTCCTAATAGTCTGGTATCCTTTTTTTCCCTTAACATAACAAATAGCTATGTTTTATTATGGATATTCCTTTAAAGTCTTTAACATATTAGAATGAGTTATCAATTACATCTTATTTAAAAACTCAAAATATTACATTTTCTCCATTATTGTTATTGGAGTCTACATACCTTTTCATTTTAATAGAAGTTATATATACTTAACATAATTATATATGCTCAACATCTGTATAATACAATTATATGTTTAACATAAATTTGATTTGATATACATAGTAAAAATGATTACATTCTGGATAATTAACATAGTTCCTCACATAGTTACCTTTTTATATGTGATGGGAATTTCAGAAATCCACTCTCAGCATATATCCAATATTCAGTACAGTATTATTAACTATAGTCATCATGCTGAAATATCAGATTTTTAAACTTATTTATCCTACATCACTACAACTTTGTACCCTTCGTGCAGCATCTCCCTATTTCCTCCATCCCCCACTCCCAGTCCCTGCTAAGCATGCTTCTAGGCTCTGCTTCTATGAATTTGAAGAGTCTGGTATCCTTTTTTTTTTTTTTTAATATTTTATTTATTTATTTTTTAGAGAGAGAGGGAAGGGAGGGAGAAAGAAAAGGAGAGAAGCATCAATGTGTGGTTGCCTCTCATACGCCCCCAACTGAGGACCTGGCCCACAACCCAGACATGTGCCCTGATTGGGAATCAAACCAGTGACCCTTTGGTTTGCAGGCCAGTGCTCAATCCACTGAGCTACACCAGCCAGGGAGAGTCTGGTATTCTTGGTATCACTTCACAACTATCTCTTGGATTCTCACCTTGGGTGACTCCAATTAACCATGACTCCCATAGATCATCATGCCATCCTCCCCAGTGCAAGAGCCAGCATTTTCCACACAACAGGTGCTTGGTAAATGTCTTATTCTGCTGAAACTCTGCATGTGTTTCAACCTCCTACTTTTCTCACATTTTTTAATCACAGGACGCTCCCTACAAAATTAATCTGTCAAACACATTATGGGAAGAATGTCGCTAAGCAACAATGAATGCAGCAATAAAGTAAGCATTTCATGTTCTTGTTCATGGAAAGGGCCAACATGCTCCAGTCCTTCTGTTCACCAAGTCTCTGACTTCTCAGAGTAAAAGCAAATCATCTAGACAGTGATGACACGGTCCATTTAAAACTGGCCAACCCATATCAAAAGAACCAGAAACTAACTTGAAAGGAGTCCCACTGGCCAAAAATGGAATACCTGAACATGGGGGTGACAAGAACACAAATATGCGTTCAAATTATTCTCTTGACCTTTGTGCATGTTTGAAAAGTTCCATAACAAAAAGTCAGGGGGAAAAAATGGCTGTGGGCTTTAAGTTTATGTTACATTAATTTAAAGCCACACTTTTACCAGCCAGCTATCCACATACTGTGCCTGGGGAAGGCTTATGTAGATGTGAATACTTGAAACCTGTCAGACCTGAGGCTGGAGGGGACTGGCCAGATCAGAAACCCTTGAGATTGAGACCCAGCAGTGTGGGGTTTTCCTGGGGCAACAGGAGCTGGCCAGGGCATCCCACAATGACCTCCTCCCAAAAATTAAGGTTAGATGAAGCACTAATATGAGCAGTGTCTCCACATACCAAGTACATCCAGTATCAGAAATCACAAGATTTAGACACACGTCAACAGTAGCTTGGCCCCTGGGCCTGGGCAAAACTAAATGAAAGGAAATTTATCTTTGGGGGATGTGTCACTGTACCCCTGAATTCCCAGGCCTTTAATTATATTGTTCTTCTGTTCCTACGATGACCTAGTAGGTCTCTTCTTCCCCAAAGATTCAAAATTAAGCCTTGCCTCATCAATACTCGTTTCCTGTAAATCAATGCTCCCAAAACTGCAATTTATTAACACATCTTCCCTGTATCTCTTCTGCCTCATCTCTATCCATCAAGATGTCTATGAGTAACTTTGCTTTCTAGTTTTCATTATGAAATAAATAGCTACACTGAATGGTCTTAAGCTACATCGTTCCCAGATCAGATTCAAATCCAGTCTCCCTGTCCCCGGCTCCTCCACCCCAAGACATGTCAATATGCCTACTTTTCCATGCCTTTTAGAAATCACTGCTATAAGGCCTGAGAACCTGATTCACAAATTAAAAAGAGACTGTCCCTGTTTTGTTCTATGTTATGTATCTTATAAATACATAACACATATTTGTTATAATTTATATTTCATATATATATATTTTTTTGTCTTTATTTCTTCAAGATAAATTCCTAGAGGAGGAATGGTTGACACAAAAGATGCGACATCACCATTTGTCTTTCAGAAATGGTGCACCAATTTACATTCCTACTGATAGCATACAAGCATATCTATTTCTCCACTTACCCTTGCTGTTAACATTTTTAAAAATCCGTGCCAACTGTGGAGGTGAAAAATGTCCCTTTTTTGTTTAATGATATATGAATTCCAGCTCTCAGGAAAATAAGCCACACTCTGACTAAACAAAGTCCTTGTTATATACTTGGTGGAATTCAAACTGCTCGGAATTAGTTCTAAGCAATTGAGTAATTCTTTCTCACAACGTGTGCAGTACCACTAGCCGCCACCAGGTGGTGGCAGGCTCTTGGGGAGTAGAAATTCACCAAAGATCTTGCCCTAAGTGTAGCAGGGTGAGTCTCTAGTAACTGCAATAATAACAGCAGTTAATAAGTTTTTAAACATTTATTTTATTTTCATTCAAGAGAGACGGGAAGGGAGAAAGAGAAACATAGATTGGCTGCCTCCTGCAAACGCTCCAACCAGGGACAGAGCCAGCAACTGGGCATGTGCCCGGACCAGGAATCGAACCATCAACGGCACTGATAAGGATTAAGCCATGTTGGCCAGGGCAACAGCAGATAACTTCTATTGAGCCTTATATGGTGGGTCAGATCCTACACTAAGTGTTTAATGTGCAGTCATTTAATCCTTCCCAAAATAGCTCCTGAGAGCATTATTTGTTACACTACAATATTTTGTTTAAAAAAAACAAAACTTTATTAAAGAACCAGAAGAAATTATACAACTGTTCTCAAAAGCAAATGCTCAGATTTACCAACACCTGGAGACCATTAATAGCCTATTAACTAAACTGTTATTTAATCACTAGCTAAGTAAACCCAGTTACCAATTTACTCTGCTTAATTTTGTAGAACAGTAGGCTTCCCGGGGCCATGTGGCTGCACTCTGCAGGGCCATAAAGGGATTCTTGTGTGAGCCAGTGTACCCTGAAGGCCCCCATGGGTTCCCAGAAACGTCAGCAGTAGGCTGTTCACCTCCACTAACCAATTATTATTCCTATTTCCCAGATCAGAAAAGTGAGGCTCAGCAACTTGCCTATGGTCACACAAATATGAAGAAGAACCAGGATCCCAACCCAGTCTTACTCCAAGCCCTGCTGCCCTCCCCTCTACATAGCTCTCTCCTTTCAGATCTAGTGGCAGCCTCTAGAGCTTTTGCTCAAATTCCATGTCAAATTATAGAGCAATCTGATTGTTCAGGGAAAAGTCCCAGGGTACAGCGACTTAGGAGGAGCTGTGTCTGCTTCTGTCTCACTCCATTTTGCTGCTCTGCCTCTCCCCTCCCTTCCCCACCACCTCCTCCCTCTAGGTCTCAAACCAAGCCGGAGGGCCCCCACTCCACACCCCACCCATGTATATCTCCCTCACACCAACCAGAACTCTGAAATTTCTGATGTTGCTTTGATAAGAATGTCTGTTTGGAAAGTAACCAGAAAGATCATCTAGAGCTTTAAAATGGTCCACCCCCCAAGGGAACACGGACATGTGCACCTGACAGGGTTAAGAAGAGGCCGTACCAAAGAGACCTCCAGGAAAGGCTCACTAATAGAAACCTCGAGGCTAGAAAGCACATTCTAGCTTAAAACTAGTCGGCATTGTCCACAATTGCTTATAGATGACAACATACCCAGTCTTCCCTGCTGCATCAGCTTTTATGAGAGAGGCTGGCCTGCCCCCCAACCCTGTTCAGTAGAGATCACCTGTTTTTGTCTGCAGCTCTGCCAGGCAGAGTGCCACCCATTCCCATGCATGGCTGGAGTCCAACCAGGAGCCCGGTGATCCTCATGCAGTGGGCCTCCAGCAAGCACTTAATGACTATATACATTCTGATATAGGCGTAAAACTGCCTACTAGGCACAAAACGAGGGTCACGGGTGATAAAACAGTCAGCAAACTAAAAACTGCATTCAAGGGAAAAAATGGCCAAATCAAATAGCAAAATCCAAATGCAATGAAGTTCCCCCTTGGGCTAATCAAAGACCCCTAGACAGGACTAAGTAGGAGAGCACAGTTACAGGACAAACACCCACACACACACACAAACACCCACCCACACACACAGAATCAGCACAATTCCCAAAACACTAACATTGACGAAACCACCTGAAGATTATAGTAAGCTCATTTAACATCTAATACAAAAATCCATCAATGTTTGTAACACCCCCTACCCCTGATTCATATGTTGAAGCTCTAGTTTCCATTGTGGTGGCTGTATTTGGAGATTGGACCTCTGAGGAAGTAACTGAGTAATTGAGTAAAATGAGGTCATAAGGCTGGTTGGAGACCAGTGCTCTTGTAAGAAGAGACACCAAAGAGCTTGCTTTCCTCCCAACCCTCCCCAGGGCTCAGAAAGAGAGCTAGTGAGCACGCAGAGAGATGGCAGCCACCGACAAGCCAAGAGAAGAGGCCTCAGAATGAAACCTACCTTGCAGGCACCCGGATCTTGAACTTCCAGCCTCCAAAACTGTGAGAAACAACAAATTTCTGTTATCTAAGCTACCTAGTCTGTGGTATTTTGTTATGGCAGCCAATGGACGATCTAAAGATTTTAAGTCAATGAAGGGTCCAACTAAGTCCCAAAATGGAAACAAAGACTACAGAAACTTGGCCAGATTTTATTTCCACTTCCCTTCCTGGAAAAGAGAGTTCTTTGAAGTTAACACAGAATGCGAACCAGAATTGAAGATCTGGGCATTGAGACCTGGGACAGATGTCAGGACTTTCACGAGCTACTGTCTTTGAAGAACCGGATGCAGAAAACCTGGGCTCAAATCCTGACGTCAGCCCTCACCTAGATGTGTTACTCAGGACAAGCCAATTAACCTGTAATTCTTTATCTGTAAAATGCGATTAATAGCCCCTGCTCTGCCTTATTCCCTCTGCACAGATGTCCTGCAACAGGAGTAAAGAGCAAGCATAGACCAAAGGTTCAACAAATGGAGTTCTTTCCACCCTTCCCATCCATATTAAGCTGCCTACAGTTGGGCAATTATCTTGAGTTTCATCTCAAAAATAATTGCCTTCCTCCTCACAGAAGCAGGAGACACAGATGGGTATTCTTGTAGATATGATGAGATGTCAAAACACAAAATATCCAAAGAATGCTTGCAACATAACACACTGCAGAACAGTGGCTGTTTACCATCGGAATGGTATGGCTGACAGGTGTCGCTGCTCACAGTTGCTGTCCAGCGCCACAGAGAGTAACACTGCACAGGTCACTAGCCTGGGAAAGGAGCAAAATTCAATATCCCAAGTACGGTTTCTACTCCGTGAACATTGCTTTCACACCATTGTAAAGCAGGGAAAAAAAGAAAGAAAGAAAAGAAAAATCCTAAATCAAACCCTTTAAGTTGGGAACCATCTATATGCACAAATACTTTCTGGCTCTTCTATTTCATAGGCACACAATTCAACAAGTATGTAATAACCTCTTGCCAGAGACTCAGTACTTTCCTAAAACACGTGGCAGACACAAAGACAAGCTGAACCCTGCAGTACGGAAGGAGTGTGGGCATGCACAAACTGGTAACTAAAGTGACAGGCACACTGAAGCAGACATCACAACAGAGGACAAAGTATGTCGGGTGTTCGGAGGAGCGAAGAAGTTACTTGCATTCTTGATGACAAGAGGCCATGTGAGCTAGATCTTTGAGGGTGTGTAAGATGTGAACAGAGAGAGTTGAAGGAGATCATTGAGATAAATAATTGATCACAAAGGGATTGGACTCTGAGTGTTGATGTTCATGGAAAGGAGGCAGTGCACACCAGAGACTGCCGCAACACGAGAAAAGACAGGGACATGTGTGACCACACTAGGGTGAGGGAGCAAGAGAAAGCAGAGGCCAAGAGGACACATGAGGATGAACCCAACACCAAGTGTGCCGGCACCAGAGAGAGGCATGTTCCCGAAATCAAGGCGCTCCTAGTCCAATGAAAGCACAGCACGGGATTGTGGATTAACTGGTGAAAAGGCTGTGTGATAAGCACAGGAACAGAGACGTGCCCAGGGCCACTAACGTAGGATTGGGGGAATCTAGAATAAGAACCTTAATGCTTATTAGAATAGGTTGGCCTTAGAATTAGCACTAGCGAAGAATGGAACCGCAACTTGGAAAAAGATGGAAAAGGAAAGCCTACAAAGATAGTGGGTGAGCGGCAGGAAATGTGCGACCCAGTCCCTGGAGGGAAGCCTGGCAGCAGGTCGTGGCTGATCAATTTGCCCAACAGAATGAAAGGCTACTTCCCATCCTGGACTGTTAACTCTGTCTCCTGACTCAGCATCCCCCAATCAGCCTTTTTGGGCAGCAACAACAGATCCTAACATGCTAAAAAGACACCTCAGTTCAATCTTCTCCCTGAACAGATGAGGGAAAGTGAGGCTCGGAGCATAACAGGGGCCTAAAACTGAAACTTCATCATTTTTTTAAAAGATTTTGTTTTAATTTATTTTTAGAAAGAGCAGAAGAGAAGGAGAAAGAGAGGGAGAGATATCAATGTGTGTACATCTCCAATGGGGAACCTGGCTGCCACCCAGACTGGGGGTTAAATCCCTTGAGCCACGCCAGCCGGGGCTCCATCATTTATTCTAATCCCTGCCCCCACATGTCCTCTCTGGAAGCTTTTCACTATCAAGAGGCCCCTTTGCTAGGTACCCTGGGGCCTTTCTCCATTATCCCATTTGAAAACTCAGGGGCACTGCTCTCAACTCCCACACTCATTTTGTGACGTCAGGCAAGTCCACTAGCCTCCCTGACTTGTCCGTTTCTCATTTCTCAACTGTAAAGTTAAAGGGAATGTTCTCTCAAGTTCTATCTACTGCTGGCAGTTCATGTTAGCACCACCGCAACCCTGATTTTTCGGCTACCTAATTTCCACTTCTATGCCAACTATGCATAGATAGCATTTTCTGATTATTTATGAGGCTAGTGGAGCTCCTGGCCTACGAAGAGAACACTGCAACAGGATGAAGTGATCTTAGCACTTGAGACAATTTAGGGCCCATACCCAAGTTTAACTCTGTAGGTTAAGTAGTTCCAGGTGAAACACCTAGAGCAGGTGATCAGATCTCTTGTTCAATGCTGTCACCCCAGCTCCTTGAATAGTGCCTAGTACAGTCAGCACTCAATACATATTTGTGGGATACATGTTAAAACAAACCTGCTTGCCATTTGCATATTTTACCAATTACATGTAGTTGTTTTGCTATCTTAAGTGTCTCCTTTTATAAAGGATTTATCATAACAAGAAGCTCCTGGCTTCTTCCTATAAATACTACGTATTATATAGTGTATGTCAAATTTTAAGACACCCCCCTCCAATGATTTTGATGCCTGCCTGATTTCATTTTATCCAGAAGAGTAATCAGACATGACCTTCCCTGTACACACACCTGCCTGTACCTGCTCTCGAATGTTCAGCCCTGGCTACCCAGGATGGTTACTCACCTACGTACGTCCTCTGCCTTCTTTCTTTCCTTCCCAGGGCTCTCCAGTCAGAAACCTAGTGCGGAACTTGCCTTCCCTCTAATGTGCTGCCTCCTCTTCACCTTCACCACCCACTCCGGGCGGTCCTGTAACTTGCAAGTGTTTATTTTTACCATCTGTGGCTGAGTGTGCCTGTGAGCAGAACCAGCCTGTGTTGAAGGCCAGAGCTCCCACCTCCTGTCCTTCTCCCCCTACAGTCCCACAGCTCCCTCTATAAGCCTGATGAAGGTTCTTAAAAGTTCTGACCTCTCCCTTCCCCTCCCCCACAGCTCCATCCTAAAACCATCTCCCCACCCTCACCCCAGCTTCTCTGAAATTCCCTGAGAATCATTATGAAAGTATCCTCCCCAGAAAATGCTTTTATGACACAGGAAAGCCCCCAAGTCAGTGTTCCGGCTCCAGCCCGTGCCTCTTCTCTGAGGTCTCCCTCTGCTATTCCCACCACTTTGGCAGCAGCCACCGGCTCCTGTACCTCTGCACCAAGGGCCCCAAATGCTGACCTCCTGTCAGCCCCGTCCTCTGTCTTCAGCACCATGCACTAGCCACCTCTACCCCAGAATCCATTATAAATATGCCAGAAAGCTCCAATTCTTCATAGCTAAAACAAAATTATTACCCCACCCTCTAACATCCAGGCTCTGATTTCAGTCACATCAATTTAGCTTCCCAATTCAGAAACCACAATGCGTTCTTTACTCATGTGTAACTAGTCATCAAGATCTACTATGCTTTACCTCCACATCTCTCTTTCCCACCCTTACCGCCCTTGTCCGAACTCCCAAACTTCCAGCCCCTCTTCCACAAAACTGCCCCAAAGATCCTCCTACGACACAGCGATCACACCACGGTCCAGGCTGTAAACCTCTGACATCTCCCCACTGCCTAACAATCAAGTCCAAACTCCCCACGTGCCCCTCAAGGCCTTACGAGTTACAGGATTTTCTTCACTCCACCCCACCCTCTTCATATATTTTTCAACCCAGCCAGACCCAACTCACCTTCATGCCCTTGAACCTGCTGTGTTTTCCTACCTCCGAACATGGGCTTGCTCTGGCTGGACTCCTTTACTCCAAGGCCCACCAAGAGCTCATATTCATCCCTCAAGGTCCAACCCCTGTGCAATTTTTGTGAAGCCTTCCTTGACCAATGCTCAAACTTTTATTATATTTATCACAGCTTCCTTCTGAAGTAAGTTTGAGGCAGTTTACAAACTATGCCTACAATGCACAACTAGATTTTTTTTTTTAAAGAGGGAGAATATCAGGGCAGAGACAAGGGTAAAAAAAAGAAAGAAAAAGAAAAGATAGATAGAAGGAGATACTATTGTAATCAAAACCCCTATCATGAAGTCTTCTACCCTTCTTGTTGGAGGGAGAGTAGCCCTGAGTTTTCTATCCAGAGTGAGTTGGTGATCACTCTGTGATCTCAATGCCTGCTGTGTACAAGGTCTGTCCCGAAAGTGTTGAGCCAATGGAACTACAAAGTTTGTGTAGCCGATACTTTCAGGACAGATCTCCAAGGCTGTACAGTAGTACTTCCCACTTTTTTTTTTTTTTTTTTTTGGTGATTTGCTCTCTGGGTCCATCGCTTTCACTGGACTGGGAAATTCCTATGGGAATACATAGTTTCTGACTCAAATTTGTGTCCTGGGTCTGAAGCATGTGATTCAACACACAATTGGTGCTTGGCAGACACCTGCGGAATGAATGCTGTCACCATGGACAGAGAAAAGGGTAGCAGTGCTTGTGGAACTTCTTACCAGACATTTGAAAAACACATTGTTTTAACCTCACAAAAAATTACATGGCTGAGAAGTGGCAGAGCTAGATTCGAACCCCTGACTCTCTCTCTCTCTTTCTCTTCAAAGCAACTGCTCTTTCCACTATGCCCGCCGCTTCCTAACTTACCATCATCACATACCTAAATACCCCCTTTTTCAAGCCTGGTTTTAAAATCACCCTTCTGCCCTGGCCAGGTGCCTCAGTTGACTGGAGCATGTCCTGTGCAACATAAGGTTGCAGGTTTGATTCTGGTCAGGGCACACACCTCGGTGGAGGGTTGAATCCCTGGTCATTTGCAAGAAGCAACCAATAGATGTTTCTCTCTCACACTGATGTTTCTCCCTCTGTCTCCCTCTCTCCCTCTAAAATCAGTTAATATATCCTCAGGTGAGGATGAAAAAATAAATAAAATCACCCTTCTCCAAGAAGCCTTTCCTGCTCAGGAGAAAATGGAGCTTGAGTACAACTGGGACCTCTCACAATACTCAAGTAAGAGACAGAGTCACAGAACAGGAGAGGAAAAGGTGCCTCGGTGGAGGCTGTGAACTGAGCAGGCTGCCAAGGCCGTTCCCTAGACAATGTTGCTAAATCCTCCCCTTCTCCTTCCACACCCCAGGGCAGCCCCTAGGCCTTCCCGCCTTTCCTTTCTTCAGGTTTTCCCTATTCCTGACTGAACCCAAAATAATCTCCTCTGGCCTCCTCGCCTCTAACCAAGTGCATTGTGCTCCAAACACACTCATTCATTACATCAATTAGGTCTTTGTCATTTAAGCATGTCCCATCAAACTTTAGGATTGGCAAGCCTCCCAATCTCCTCAAATACATTTGAAAATTGCAGGAATCCCACAAAAAGGGACAATGACATTTTAGGAGGCCCAATCACTTGCTTTCAACCCATCT
The DNA here is from genome assembly GCA_004026585.1 of Noctilio leporinus. Lineage (NCBI taxonomy): Eukaryota > Metazoa > Chordata > Mammalia > Chiroptera > Noctilionidae > Noctilio > Noctilio leporinus. The sequence continues at coordinate 214,218 of PVIW01001759.1, read as the reverse complement.
GAATACTTTTGGAGTGGCCTGGGAGAGAAAAGAGAAAATGCGTGTTTCCCCCCAAGCATCCCTTTCCCTGACTAATCTCCCCTGCCCCTAAGCAGCACGCCTGGTCACTAAGGATCCTGGGCCTGAATACCACTGGGGTGGTGGACCCTGGTCCCTTCCTCCACCCCCTGTTCCAGAGCCTCAGATCCTCCCCTATCCCCACCTGGCACCCACCCCTTGTCTCTTTCTGGCCCCAAACTCCCATAGCAGCCCTCAGTCCTAATTCAGGAACTGTTTCTGAATTACCATTCGATATCCTTACTGAAACAGCCAACTTCTCAGACATGCTGAAATACACACTGCTGACCATGGTACCATCCTACCTCTGATTTTTAATGTGTGGCAAATACATCCCGACATCCCATAACCACTCTCCTGACACTGCAGGAACATTTGTAATCTTGAATGTTACGACACCTAAGAAACAGCCAATCTTTTGAATCAGAATAGGGAGACTAAATTCTTCCGTTTCCTACTCCTACATTGCGATTATTCCTGCGATTTACAGTAGGTACATTGTAGCATCAGGGTGACGATTTATTTAGGTAACTCGTGCCAACTGTTTAGTACCTAGGGTCTGGTACACAGAAAGTGCTCAAATTCAGCTATTATCATTTATGCATATTATTTACAGATATTCTGTCCCCACAATAATACCTGGGAGTATTACACCAGGCTCTCCCACCCCACCGCACCCCCATTTACAAAAGCTGAGCCAAGGCTGGGAGTCGGGGAGCTTTCCCAAGGTCAGGCGGGCACCGCTGTGATGCTCAGCCCTCGGCCACCGAATGAGGGGCCCCTCCCTTTACGTCCTAGATGAAACAGAAGGGGTCTTAAAGGAAACAAGTGTTTAAAAGCTAGCACAGTGCCCAGCATACGGTGGGGACCCCGAGATGATGGTAAGATCAAGGCACTGAGGATCAAATGCATTCGTTCCAAGCAGCGCCCCTGCCCAGGGGTCCCCAGTCCCCTACCCCGGGTGCGCCACCGAACCTCCCCGAGGTCCGCGCCCCGGGGCTTTGTACGCCGCAGGCCGACCCAACTCACCGAGTCCCTCCGCGGCGCGCAGAGGCGGCCGCCCGGCCTGCAGGAAAGGGGTCGCCGAGGCTCGGCCCAGAAGCCCGCCATGCCTGCCCGCCGGCCCCGCACGCCGGCCCGCGCCCCCACCCGCGCCTCCCCCGCCGCGGCCCTCCCGGCGGGGGAGCCTCCTACCTGCAGCGGCGGCGCGGCGGCCGCGCGACCTGGGGAGGGGCCGGCGAGGCGCCAGCGCGGGCGGCCTCGGCTCCTCTGGCAGGCTGGGCCGCCGGGAGGGCCGCGGGCTCCGGGAGCGCCGGGTGGGGGCGGCGCGCCCCCGGCCGGCCAGGCCCCACCGCGCGCGCCGCGGCCACAAAGCCCGAGAGCCGCCGCCCCCTCGCGGGCCGCCCGCCGCTGCGGGTCGGTCCGCGCCGAGGACTGGAGCGCGGCCCCGCGCAGTCGCCACCTCCCCGAGCTGCGGCCGCCGACCTCCCTGGAGGCTCGGGGCGGGTCGCGGGGTGCCCCCCGCCCGTCCCACCCCTTTTTTTCCGTGCTGACATCCTTGTGCGGATTGAGTTCCCTTTCCCACCTTTGCGGAGGAGCTCCTGGCGGGCCTCAAAAACTGTTTCTTGCCCATGAACAACAAAAGAATGCATTTGTCACAAGGGATTTGGCGCCCGTGAGCACGAGTTAGCTGAGTCCAAAACCCTGTCCGAAATAGGCTCCTTTTCTTTTGGGACTCCTCGCGGCTTGGAACACCCAAGCTTCTTATGCTGGGTTCAGCACAGAGTGTTGTTTTGCTTTGTAATTTGCTGGATGGATGTGTCTCCCTCTAGATTATGAGCTCCCTAGGGAGGGACGGCAAAACCTAAGGAAATCTGAATAGCGTATAAGCTTTGGTTAATAATAAGCTATCAGTGTTCCTCTTCCCAGCCCCAAACTGGATATAGAAAAAAGTAAGGAAAGGAAAGAGACAGGACGGGAAGGGAGGGGAGGGGTAGGGAGGACAAGTGCTGACTACAGGTTGGACAACAAATTAGGTAAAGTAATAATAAACCAATATTTGTAAAGTACGTAAGAATGTTATCAAGATGTGTTCGTTAGTTTTGACAAAGGTTCCAAATTGGATGTAGGGGTCTATGTGAACACTTTAGTTCAGTGTGACCTTGACAGTTTTCTTAATCCTCACTGAGGACAGGCTTAGTAATAATTTTTAGAGAGAGAGGGAGAGAGACACCACGTGGTGGTTGCCTCTCATGGGCCCGGCCGGAGGAGGAACCTACAGCCCAGCCATGTGCCCTGACAGGGAATGAACCGCCATATGGACTGACATGGACAGTTTCAGAGAATTGGAGCAGTCGGGAATTCTATAGAATGTCCCTCAGTTCTTCTAATACTCTACTAGGCTTATGGATTTCGGGGAGCAAGTAGCTATTAGTATTTTTGAACCTGCAATTCTAGGTATATGCATCTAGAGAAATGCTACTTACACACATGGGGAAAAAGTGAATTTTACTGAAACTTCATTTGAAAAAAAATCTGTTGGGCTTGTGGGATCGATAGTGAGGAGTAGACTTCTTGCTAGGCATGAGCCGCACAGTGTTTCGTCATCAATCCATTTATTCCAGAAATAGGTGTTAGTGACTACTATGTGCGAGGATCCTCCTCCCTGGGGTCCTCACTTGCCAGATACAACAGAGCCAGCAAGAGTGATGGACTGTAGAGGTGGGAATGTTACTTGAACCCCCCTCCCCAACAGCCACACAGGAGAATAGGTGATGTAGAAGACTGAGTCATGTCTGTACCTACCTACAGAGGAAATGGCACTCAAGTTGTCTCTAGGCTTGCCATTCCATTCCTTTCTGTTCTCCAGGGCACAGCTTCCTACTCCATCCACATCTATGTCAGGGCCAGGTCAGTCCTACCTGGTGGGGTTAGAACACTCCGCCACAATGTAAGGTGAGGAAAGGGGGCACCCAACAGGGGCAAATAGCTAAGGATGGGTCTGTAGAAAGTAGACAGTTAAGCCTCATTTCTATCCCCAGGATTATCACCAGTTCAAGGTGAGTAAGAATTGACGTACCCAACATTTTCAGAACACTTGAGAAACTGAGGGTCATTCCTCAGATAGCTCACACATTTTTTTTAATTAAAAAGTAAAAATAATAGATTGTGCTATTAATGAGAAGAAAGCAAAATAAATAAATAGAAAAGGAATGATTGTATATTGTTTGCTCATTTGTGTTTTTGTGACAAACCCTTTATATTGCTATTCTATTTTCCACAAGTTAGTTTCTCAGATCTGCAGCAATTCGGCCCATTTTTACATAAATTCCTCTTTTTTCAATGTCTACTGCCTGTCACCCTTCTGTCTTCCCTCCCAGTTCTTCCTAGCCCTATCACCTCCCTCTAATAATTGTTTAACAAATCCTAAATTGTAGAAAGGGTTTCTGCCCCCATTTTTTAGCTTCAAAACCAACTTCCTTTATCTCTAGAATAGGTAGTCTTTAACTCATTAAAAAAGAGCCAGACTTTTCTTCTTCCCCTTCTCCCTCTCCTTCCCCTTCTCCTTCTCCTTCCTCTTCCCCTCCCTCTCCCTCACCTTCTCCTCCTTCCTCTTCCCCTCCCCCTCCCTCACCTTCTCCTTCTTCTTCCTCTTCCCCTCCCCCTCCCTCACCTTCTCCTTCTTCTTCCTCTTCCCCTCCCCCTCCCTCACCTTCTCCTTCTCCTTCCTCTTCCCCTCCCCCTCCTTCACCTTCTCCTTCTCCTTCCCCTTCTCCTCCCTCTCCTTCACCTTCTCCTTCCTCTTCCCCTCCCCCTCCTTCACCTTCTCCTTCTCCTTCACCTTCTCCTCCCTCTCCTTCACCTTGTCCTTTTTCCTCTTCCCCTCCCTCTCCTTCACCTTCTCCTTCTTCTTCCTCTTCCCCTCCCTCTCCTTCACCTTCTCCTTCTTCTTCCTCTTCTCCTTGCTCTTCCCCTTCTTCTCCTTCTTTTCCTCCTCCCCATCTTCTTTTATATTTTATGACTATTTTATAATTTCCCAGTTCCCAAAAGCTTTCATCCATCCAGTCTTATAGGTAAGTAATCTAGTAGATTCCTGGACACTGTTCTCACTCCCACACCCCAACATCTGATATACACCAAGTCTTGTCAGTTTTATGTCCCCAATATTTCTCAAACTTTACTTTGCCTCACCATCCCCATCTACCACCTTAGTCCAAGCTCTCTCCTGGATTACCACTATACCCACCTCTGTTTCACTTTTGTCTCCTTGCCAATCCATTCTCTGCAGGGTACAGTGGATTTTCTTAATAACAAACCCAGTCTGTTATTGGATGCTTAATACCTATCAATGATGTACCTTCATTTTAAAAATCAAAATCAAAATCTTTGATGGGAGCTACAATGTGGCCCTGCCAAAATCTTTCTATCTATTCTATCCCTTTTGTCTTTCCATTTGACCTACTGCCCTTTCAATTATATATGTATATAGCACACATGTGTATATACGTATGTGTGTGTGTCTGTATAGCACATTTTCTTTAGCCGCTCATCCATCAACAGACATTTAGGTTGCTTCTATATCTGGGCTATAATGAATAATGCTACAATGAATGTGGATATGCATGTGTTTCTTTGAGGTAGTGATTTTCTTTTTTTTTCCTTTTGGATATCATTTATCCAGAATCAGGTCTACAGGATAATATGGTAGTTCTATTTTGGCTGACTGACCCCGCAACCAAGTGCCTACTACAGCTTCTATCTGGCAGGGATCTCTGAGTTTTGTTTCCAGATTTAAGTTACTACCCCCTCCTCCTTTCTCATGCCCTTAGGCTAATAGGTGCCATCAGCATTGTAGTCATGGACTAATGGATGTCATCCACAATGCAGTGGGTCACAACTGCATTATTACTTGTGGTTTCCCTAATCCCTGCCCACTGAAGGATCTTTGTAAATAGATCCAGTGTTAAACAATCCTCAAATTACTCTCTTAAAGTGTGCCATCTGTTTCCCCCAGGGACCCTGATTGAAACATCACCCCAGGGAATTTTTCCTGTAACTAAAATTTACATCACTGGTGCCAAAACTTTTCCTTATGGCCAACATAAGGGATTTTCTAATTCTTGTATTTACAAAATTGAATGCTATTTGGTTATTGGAAAATCATGTGTTTAAGAAACTGAGACAGGATGCAAAGAATATGTTGAATTTGATCTCAATTTTATAAAATAAAACAAATGTGTGTGTTTATAAAACACTGAACAGATAATGCTCCAGAATGCTAATAGTGCTCTTGGAGAAACAGAAGTATGTTTTCTTTATGTTTGTCTACTGTATGCTTTCCCAATTTTCTGCAATGATACTACATTGTTATTATAAGGAAAAAAAATATATATATAATGCTATTTTTTAAAGAGTTTATTATTTTTACAGAGAAGGGAAGGAAGAGAAGTAGAGAGGGAGAGAGACAGAGACATCAATGTGTGGTTGCCTTTCACCTGCCTCCAGCTACGGACCTGGCTGGAGATCTGGCTTGCAACCTGGTTATGTGCCCTGGCTGGGAACCGAGCCAGTGACTTTGGGTTTGCAGGCTGACACCTTATCCACTGTGCCACCAGCCAGGGCCTATAATGCTATTTTAAAACATGTTTATTTGATCCAATTATACAAATTAATGAAAGCATAAGTTAACTAATACAAAGAAATTATGTTGCCTAGGAAATTACTTGTGACTGAGTAGGCATTCAATCTGTCAATAATAATTTATTGTTCACAAATAAATGTTTGATATTGTGGGGGTTAGCATGAGCCACCCCAAGATATGCTTCAGTGGTTTGCAGATCACTTTGAGCATTTTAGTCACAGGCTCAAAAGAAATTTCTGTCCTGCCGGTGTGGATCAGTTAGTTGGATCATTGTTCCAGGCACCAAAAGGTCAAAGGTTCCATTCTCATCAGGGCACATTCTTAGGAAGTGAATTCTGCCCCTGGTTGCAGGTTAGGGCATGCGGACAAAACCGACTGATGTTTTTCTCCATCTCTCTCTCTCTTTCACTTCCTCCCTCTTTTCTTCCCTCTCTCTCCTCTCTCTCTGGAATCAATAGATATATTTAAAAAGAAAGGGAGAAAGAAATCTCTGTCCCTCCCTTTCCCTGCCTAGAAGAATCTCAATTAGAGGCCTTGTCCATAAGGATGAACACAGATAATTTCTTTTGATTTATGTGTAGAGCAGGGAAAACTACTTACTAAAAGTCAGCTATTCTTATCATTCTGCAAGGACTCCTTGAAGCCCCCAAGGTGCAGTACCTCATCCGTAGCTCAGGATGTCTTATATACCTTAATTCGCTTTTCTATCTCTAAACCTCCTTGAATGTGGGGTCTCTGGCTCTCATGGGGTTCCTGTAATATGTATGTATTAAATTTGGTTATTTTCTCTTGCTAATTATTAGACCAGCCAGAAGATCTTTGAGGGAAGAGGAAATTTTGTTCCTTTCCCACAACATCCTCTCTACCTTATGAAACAAAATACAATGACTAGAAATTAGCTGTTTCTCGATGACAGGAATACAAATTTTTTTATTGTATTTTAATAGCATGATGTTCTGAACTCAGATATTAGATTTCAAATATTAGATTTCTAGAGATACAGACAGGTATAGGCTTTAACTAAATGTTTTAATTGCTTTGGTTGTCATGTATTTTCTAGTCAGAGGTTAAGAAAATACGTGAGTCATATCTTGGAGGCCTGTCTATAAAGCAAGTTCCAGAGGAAAAAAAAAAATGTTTCAAGGTATACTTTGCTTGATATAATAGAAAAATTTAGTTAAGCATAAAACAATGAGAACTTAAACAATTACAAAGGTCATAGGATACACAGTTCCTGCTTGTTGCTTTAAAGATAACATCTCTGAAGCACATTTTTGAATTGTTTGCAGAATCTTGGGTCTTCCACCCAGTTAGATCACCCAACCACAGCGATGAAGGCACCAGGCAAGATGACATCAGGAGCTGAATTACTCAGAAGAAGGGAAACTGAAGCTTGCTCAAGAATTAACCATCACTTTTCCATCTGTCCACAGCCATCAGGTAAGCCAAGATGGGCGCTTACAAGTAGGAGCATATCCAGGATCTTCAGAATTACCAGCAACTGGATATAACACAATACGCTTCCCTCTCCAGTGTGTGTTGCTGGCAGTACTGCCATTTCTGCATGCTACACTGGGCCCCCAGCTCCACCTGGCCAGATAAAGCATGCAGGCTGGGATACAAGGCCAAGCAAGTTTATGTCGTATATGGGATTCAAGTGTTCCATGGTGGCCTCAAACACCCAGTTCCCAGGAGGGCGGTGACCTATGGCAAGCCCGTCCATCATGGTGTTACCCAGCCAAAGCTAGTCTGAAGTCTATTGCTGAGGAAACAGCTGGACACAGCTGTGGGGCTCTAAGAGTCCTGAATTCTTACTGGGTTGGTGAAGAGTCCACATAGAAATTCTTGAGGTTATCCTCATTGATTATTCCATAATGCTATCAGAAGGACCCTTGACACCCAGTTGATTACCAAGGCAGTCCACAAGCACAGAGAGATGTGAGTAATGACATCTCCAGGCCGCAAGAATTGTGGCCTTGGAAAAGGGCCATGTTTACCACACTATTTTGTGGTTCTCACCATGCAGCTTGGAGAAGGCGCAATACTGTGCAGCTCTACTGTTACTGCTAAAGTAAGTAGTGTTTGTACAATTCTTACCTAATAAACTATTTAGAACAGTCATGTCTACTTAAAAGTGATCTTTCATTTGTTACAATTAGTTGTCTGCAGATCGTTTCATGACTGTATTAGTAAATTATGAGAGTTAAAGGGCAATAATGTTTGAAGACTCAGTGATGGTGCATCTGGTTTCTTATAAGATAAATGCTTTTGCCTTCGCTTAATTTTATTAGGGAGTATCTATGTCAGTATTTAAAATACTGTTTGGTATAATAGGTATAAAATAAATTCTGTGAAAATGGAAAAAAAAAAGAACTAATCCTCAGCTTTTTCCATGACCCCTAACCCTCTCCATCTTTCTTTGCCTTTAAAACCTTTAATTTTGGCCCTGGCTGGTATGGCTCAGTGGACTGGGCACCTGCCTGTGACCCCAAGGGTCACTGGTTTGATTCCCCAGTCAGGGCACATACCCAGGTCTCCAGCCAGGTCCCCAGCTGGAGGCAGGTTTAAGGCAACCAAACATTGATGTCTCTCTCCCTTTCTGCCTCCATCCCTTCCCCTATCTCTAAAAATAATGAATAAAATCTTTAAAAAATAAATGTTTTGATCTAAATATAAATAAAAATAAAAAATTTAAAAACCCTTCATTAAAAACCATCAGGAGTTCAGATTCTGAGTACCGGCTTGCTATTCTCCTGGCTTAATGCCTTGCCAATAAAGTGTCTAAACTCAGTGTTTAGTGTTGGTTCTGCTGAGCCTCAACTGGGCGGACCCTCTTTGTTTAGATAATGTTATTCTCTAACATACACAAGAAAATCTCTAAAGTGGAATCCTCCCCAGAGAGGTTAAGTGGCTTGCCCAATGTCCTATACAGATAATTTATGCTCTCAGCTCACCTTTTCCCTCTCAAGACTTCCTCCAAGATATCCTCCCTTCCCTCTGGAGAAATACCTCCTTTCCTATATCTGTCACTACCTGCAATTTAGGTAATCCTATTACTTAATCCAATTACAGGCTTTTTCATTAAGCAATTAAGTCTATTTCTATCTTTATTATAGTAATCACATACACATTTTTCTTCTCTCTCTTTGTCTCAGTTATATTTTGATTCCGGAAACGAAGCTGATCAGGAGAAATGAACACTAGTGATAAATCACGGTGAAGGGAAATCCAAAAGTTTCAGGGTATAATTAAATTTCATAAAGGATTAATGCGATCAACCCTTCAAGCCTGTTAACATGTCTTGTACTCCCCTTCAAAAATCACACAACTAAATGTCCATTGCACCTTTCTACAACTTTTTGTCCTAACATGGAATTTTAATGGATGATTCCCTCATTTGTCCAAAATGAAATTTCTCAAGAATGGTCTGCAGACTTTTGCAAAGAACAAATTGATGGGGTTTGCTCTATCAGATACTAAAATGTTCCATTAAGATATGTAATACCATGTACGTTACTAGGGAGAAACAGATAATTTTAACAAAGGAACACAATAGAGTTCAAGTGTAAACAGGAATATTAAGCACAGGGGAAAGAACACACAAGTCCACAGATGGTATTAAAAGAGCTATCTTTTTGAAAAGAAATAAAATCCTCATCATGTACTAAAAGTAAATTCCAGATGGGTCATGGACCCTAACAATAAGAAATTATACAAATAATAAAAAAATATGTAAGAAATTTAAGCCCTGGCTGGTGGCTCAGTGGATAAGGCACTGGCCTGCGAACCCAAAGGTTACTGGTTCGATTCCCCAGCCAGGGCACATAACCAGATTGCAAGCCAGGTCTCTAGCCAGGTCTATGGCTGGAGGCAGGTGAAAAGCAACCATACATAGCTATCTCTCTCCCTCTCTGTCTCTCTCCCTTCCCCTCTCTCTAAAAATAATAAATAAAATATTTTTAAAAAAGATAAAAATTTATTTATAATCTTGATGACTGCCTTATACACATACAAAAAAAATGACAAGTCCTGGCTGGTATGGCTCAGTGGATTGGGCACTGGCCTGTGAACCAGAGGGTTGCCAGTTTGATTCCTGGTCAGGGCATGTGCCTGGGTTGTAGGCCAGGTCTCCAGTTGGGCCTGCATGAGAAGCAACGACACATTGAGGTTTCTCTCCCTCTCTCTTTCCCATCCTTTCTCCCTCCCTTGCCTTCTCTCTAAAAATAAATAAATAAAAAATTTTAAAAAGGGTGATGAATATTTCAAAAGTTTCTTCTGCATGAAACTATAATCAAAATTAAAAGACAAGCAAACTAAAACAATGATATGCCATTTTTCAGGATCAGGTAGCAAAAATGTATTAATGAAAATGTACCTCCTTGGCTGGTGGTACAGTGGATAAGGAGCCAGCCTGCAAACCCAAAGGTTTGATTCCCCAGCCAGGGCACATAACCAGGTTGCAAGCCAGGTCTCTAGCCAGGTCCGTAGCTGGAGGCAGGTGAAAGGCAACCATAGATTGACATCTCTCTCCTCCTCTGCCTCTCTCCCTCCCCCTCTCTCTGAAAATAATAAATAAAATAAAATAAAATAAAAGAAAGAAAGTGCACCTGTTGTGTGACAAAATGGATAATCTGGTACATTGCTAGTGCCCATTTAAATTGATATAACCTTCTGTGGAACAATATCTGTTAGTTAGAACTTTAAATGTGTAATCCTTTCACTAGACATTTCACTTCTGTGTATTTATTCTAGAGTAATACTTATTCATGTGCATCAAAAGGCATGTGTGGGGAGTTTATTAGAGCACTAATAATGATAAATATTAAAGAGCTATAAAGTTAACATATTATATAATAATGTCACATTGAATCTAATATGACATTTAACTGTAAGAACTATTGTTATTTTGTGTATCGATTAAAAAATATATGAGGTTGACAATCAAACCATGATGTAATGCTTTCTTATTACACAGTTTATATTTATATTTAGTAAAAAAGATACTTTAATCTTATTTGACCCTAGATTTATAAACCATATATTACTTTTATGCACTCATAAAAAAGAAAATGAAAAGGAAATAAAGAAGTTAAATGATTCTTAAAACAACTTCACAGTGAGTCTGAATCTTCTGCGTCAGTTTGGATCCAGAGACTCAGTGATGTGTTTTTCCTCACTCAGTTGTCTTGTGTGCCATTCAAAAGGTGGTGATACAGCATTTCTTTAAAAAGTGACCCCCTATTATAACTTCTGGGATTTTCCACCAAGCCTCTGACATCCAGTCTCAAGTTCTGATGCACAAAGTAAACTCTGTTTGAAGAGGTGTTCACATTACAATGTGAAAAGCTATGTTTAAAATTGATGAAATATGCGTTATGCAGCAAGATCTCTTCTAGTACATATTAAATGAAAACAGCAATTTGAAAAAGAAATACATAGAATGTAATTTCATTTATTTAAAAAAATGAATGTGTTTTTGTGCCAGACACTATAGGATTGGCTCCCAGAGCTCTTCATAACTCTCTCTTCTTTTGAAATCCTAACAGCTTTACTGAGATATAATTTACACACCATGCAATCCATTTACTCTAAGTCCTTTGAAAATTTCAGTAACCTTATACTGCTGTCCAACCATCACCACAATCCAGTTTGAACATGCTTCCAGGCCCTCTGGGGGCATGGAGGGAGTGCCAGGAAGTGGGCAGGGTCTGGCTGGGACTGCAGAGTGGCTTTGGGCTTGTGGAATGCTGGGGACTGGTTTCCATGTTGAAGGAATGGCATAAAGCATCAGTTCCAAATATTTCCTTTTACTTCATCATTCAAGAGTACGTATTAGTGTCTACAAAATGCAGGCCCCCACCAAGCAAGAGGGTTACATTCTACATGTCTCCCCATCAGTAGGTGTAGAAGGGACAAATATTGCAATGCACTTAAATGGGCACATAAATAGTAAACACTTGAGTCAGGTTGAGGGTGGAAGAAGGGGAAGGTGAATTATAGAATGAGATGGTGTATATCAAGGACCAAATATGTAAATACCTGGGGAAATGACATTCAGGACAGCCTCGAAACAATGTCCTTTGGGTCCACAAATCTTTTTTTTTTTTTTTCTTTTTGAGAGTGAAAGCTTTATTTTGAGTTTCTTTTAGTCGAATTTACATTAATTCTTCAGTTTTCTTAAGATATTTTCTTATGTGTTCATTACTTTCATCCATTTTCTTTGTCCTGATATATGTTTTAAACTTGGCATAATTTCATTCACTCACTGGTGGATGCCTACCTGGTGACCTTTCTTTCTTTTTGTGTTTTATTATTTTTGCTGCCTTGACAGTAGATTCCTGGTTTCCTGTAAATGGAGAGAACCCAGGAACAGTCAGATGGAGGAGATGCACAGGGCATGGCGTGGGGAAAAGGGTAATGAGTTTCAGACTCTCCCTGAATCTCCACATGTTCTCCGTCCTGGAAGCTCCCACAAGCCTTTGATTTCCTCCACCATGTTCAACAGTGCTCTGCACTAAACCCATCAGCTCTTACCATGTTGTGTACTTTCCAGTTGGGCTGTTAGTAAACTCCATTAGACTGCGAACTCTTTGACAGCAGAGACTGGTTCTTGCTCATAATTAAATTCTTAGCTCTAACACAGCTCCTGGTGAAGAGTAATGCCCACCTCCATAAAAATATGATGAATGAGTACATCCTTTGAGCAAAGGGTTGTGTTAGTGCATATAAAGATGACTGAGACTTCAGTCCTACCATCTTGGAGTTTACATGTTAGTGTCAGTGAAAGATAGATTTTCCTATAATAATAAGTTGAGGAATGAAGCACAAAATGAGGGACAAATAACCAGGGGTGAGTCTATAAAAGATAAGACCATTAATTCTCCTCATAATCCTGAGGATTATCTTTGCAATCTGAAAGTCATTAGCCTAAGATATACAGGAGATGTAAGAAAGTGGAGGGCCCTGATTCAGAGAGCTCATCTTCTAACAAAGCCTAAGAGTGTGCCACTGAAGGCCGGACTATGTTTATAAGCCTAATTAACTAAAGACTATATTCAGATTATTGATTATTACAGCAAGGTGTGGGAGGGAGGACACCCTAGGGGAATCTGGAAGGCCACTCTACAAGAGAGAGGCAGACAGCATTTTTGTAAGGCTGTAGTTTCCACTGAATGTTCCAGTGATGGAAAAACAGAAGTGGGGATCAGTTCAAGATTGGCTGATGTTTTTGAGGCAGGATCAGAAATGGTATAAACCAGGGGTTGGGGGTTGCTGTTGACAGGGTACCCTGGTCAGTCATGGAGAGAACACTGCAAAATGACCTAACCTAGAAGGGTGGGACACAACAAAAGAAAACGTCAACAAGAAACATCCTAGAAGAGAAACCTATGAATTGATGTTCAAAATACAAATGAAAGATGCACTCTAGGGAAAATAGATGATAGAATAAAAAGAGAAAGTGTTTAAGAGTCTCAAAAGAGTGAAGGAGGAACATCGTAAAAGAGAACAGAATAATAAAACACTACTACTGGAAAAGAAAAACCATAATGAAATTAAAATCTCAATAAACAAGGATAAAATCTAGAATGAACCTTGTTAAAAAAGAAGAAAAAAGACTTGAAAAATAATGCTGTTCAACTTACTCAAAGCACCCACAGAGACAAAAAGATTGTTTTTAAAAGATGATAAAGTGGTTAAAAAAAATAAAACAGGGAGGGTAGTTTGAGACATTCTGACCTATATTTAATAGTAGGTGAATGATCATATATGTTATGTGAATTATATCTCAATAAAGCTGTTTAAAAATAAATCCAGACTAGATATGTCAGAGATCCAGAAGAGAGAGAATGAAGGGAATACTGGTGAAATATAACTGATCAGACACAGTGGATAATTTTCTAGACTTGAATAAAATCTTAAGTACTCAGAGAGGAGGGCTTAAATACGCTCTAGTAAATCTGTAAAATTATAAGATAACAAAAGCTTAACAATTACAATATAGAATGATACAGTATATACAGTTGAAGTCCACCCACCCCCTTAATATAACTTACCTCTCCACAATTCATCCCTATCAACAACTTGGTATATGGGTAGACATCTATATCTATCTTTTTATCTTTACACAAAAACATAGTTCAGTATGTGTATTTTTGCTTTGTTATTAATTAATAAAACATTTGCTGTACAACTTTCTCTTTTTATGGAACAATAAATTATCCTTACAAATAACTATCAGATTCAGTTTTATTTTTACGATAAAGTTTTTCTTCTTTTAAATGTTATTTAAAAGGAACATTTGTTAATTTTTCCAAAGTCAGAGAAAAATAGGAGTTCATAATCCTACTACCCATTTATTGTTATTTTTCAAATAATAAAAGTAACAAATATTCACGTCTAGAAAATGGAAACAGTTCAAAGAACAACATGATAGCATGTTATTCTTCCAGAAAATTATATTTATGAACATATATTATATGTACTATAGATTTTTCTTCTGTTTTAAAAGTTAACACAAAAGGAATCATTATAAAATTATCCCACACATCGATTTTTCACTTAACTAGGAGAGCGCTCCATGTTAGTATATATAAAGCTATAATATTCTTTACTTTTTAATGGATTCATACTATTTTATACAATACAATATGTTGTACATGCATACAACAATTTACTGTATATGGAATATCCAGATCATTTATATCCTCTAGTGTTCCTTTACTGTTCTTCTAAGAATAACCATTTACGTTGTTTCCAATGTTTACGTCACATATACTGCTCACACTAAACATCTGTGTTCAAATATCTTTGTGCATGTGTGAATATTTTTGTTGAACAGGTTTCTAGATTTGGATTTTTGAGTGCACATGGGCACTAAAATTTTTAATGACTTCTGCCCAATATTCCTTCCTCAAAATGGACCATTTTATACTACTGGATGCTACCAAGCAAAAAAGTCTTAGTCTACATAGATAACTAAAAATTTTTATTTTAAGTGGTACTTCTCCAATTACCAATAAGAATAATAACATTTTATGGGCTTAAGGATCATTTGAATTTCTTTTTCAAGTTCATACTGTGGTGTGTGTGTGGGTGTGTCTATGTGAGTGCATGCACAGACATGTTTAAATAATCTGGCGCATGTCTTTATCTATCTTTTACCATATCAAAGCTTGAAATCGTGATTAAATCTAATGGTTGATCTTTTCCTTATGAACTTCAGGTTTAATGATTTTCTCATAAAAACTTAGGTACATGCCCAAGGAAACATTATTGTTTTATATTTTCTTTCTAAGGTTATTTTTTTTTAACATTTAAATGTGAGGTTGGGATATAAATAAAATATAAATCTTTAAATCCATAGCCAATCATCCCAACATCATTTATTGAATCATCTTTTCCCTCGTTGACTTGAAATGTCACATTCATCACATTCTGAACTTTCATATATGTATACATCAGTATGTGTGTGCATGTTCATGCTACATGGAGAGGTCTCAGATCTCTTACTGCAGGGGAGTAATTACCAGTAACTCCAGCTCTTATACTTTGAAATCAACCATCACTTTCGCTCCAGGCCTCAGTTCCCCTGGTGCTCCCAGTTAGTGACCAAGTGCAGCAAAAACACTAATGTAGGTCCATTTCTGGGAAATAAAAGTTCTTCTAACAAATGACTTTATCTGCAAGACTCCCTGTTGGCCTTGTTGAAACTTTCTCTTTTTTCAGCTTTATTGAGGTATGAGTGACAGATGAAACTGTAATATATTTAGAAGGTACAGCATGATGATTTAATACATGTATGTGTTGTAAAAGGATACCCACCAGGAATTAACATATTCATCACCTCATGTATTTATTTTTTTTTGTAAAAACATAAGTTCTACTCTTGCCAATTTCAACTATATAATACAGTTTTATCAACCATAGACATTATGTAATACATTAGATCAGCGATATCCAAGCAGTGAGCCACATGAATTTTTAAAACATACAAAACCCAACTATTTAGTCAGGGGCACTGACCTCTTTTCCTTTAGATTGTCAAACAAAAATATGACAACAACAAGTACAATAGTTGTTCAGTGTCAATGAATCAAAATTATACCTATTTCTTTATCGGATCCAGAACGAACCATATAATTTTGGTGCTCTGCAGAATTTTGGTAATTAGTTTATATGTGCCATGAAATGAAAAAGGTTGAAAATCACTGAATTAGGTTCTCAGACCCTATTCATCTTATAATTAAAGATCTGTACCCTTTTCCCAACCTGTCCCTATTTCTCCCACTCCTAGACCTGGTAATCCACTCTTCCACTCTGTGGAACTTTCTTAAAGCCATGCTGCAGGCTAAGACCTTGCTCTTCTCATTCCCACAGGGACCTGTATGGTGGTCTGACTGTGCATCCCTTTTCACTCCCTCTCCATTTTTCCTCCTAGGTATTTTCTCCAATAGATGGCAGACATTCCATTTTGGTTCCCAGCAAACCTGGGTCTTTTTTGTTTCATGGAGCTACTTGTCTATTTCAGGTTAAGTATCAGAAAGCTTTCATTAACTATAGCTTTATGGTTAAAATATACATAAAAATATATATTTTAAACATATATATATATATATATGTTCTTTTTTTTAAAGATTTTATTTAGTTATTTCTAGAAAGAGGGGAAGGGAGAGAGGCAAAGAGGGAGAGAGACATCAATGTATGGTTGCCTTTCACCTGACTTATGGTATATTTTAAAATTAGGTGGAATAAGTCCCCCACATTGTCTTTGGCAGAATACAGGGAAGTGAGCAAAAGTAGGTTTACAGTTTTAAGTTAACATTCTTTTGAGTTAACAAAGCTATTGTAATAATCATAACCTGCATGTCTTTTTTCATGTAAACTGTAAGTTTAATTTTGCTTGCCCCTATAGTTATGATTATTCTTATATATATACTTCCAGCTAAACTTGTTTGATAAGATTATTAAAAATTGATTATTGAGAGAGACAAACAGAGAGAGTGAAAGAGAGAGAAAAACAATGGTTTTTTGTTCTACTTATTTATAAATGCATTGCTTGCTTCTTGTAAGTGCCCTGATTAGGGATTGAACATGGAATCTTAGTGCATTGGGATGATGCTCTAATCAATCGAGTTACCCAGCCAGGGCAGGCTTTTCATTTTTAATTAAGGCATGCACATGCTGATAAAAGAACATATGAAAAGTAGATTTCCCTCCCATCTCTGACCCTCCTGAGGTTCTCTTCCCAGAGGAAAGCGCCTTTACTAAACCCTTCTGTATCATTCCAGAAAACGTTCTAGATAGATACATGTGTGTGTATATCTATCTAGTTATCCATCTATCATTCCCTTCCTTCTTGGCCCTGTTAGCATATTGTGAACCCTGTTCTGTACTTTATTTTTCTCACTAAACAATAGGTCTTGGAGAGCTTTCAGTGTCAATATTTATAGTTCTGCCTCATTCTTTCTAATAATTACCTAGCATTCTATTGTTCCTTCCCAACGCACACTTAAGTAGTTCCCAGTCCTTCACTATAACAAACAATGCCACAAGGAATCACAGGAACTTTAGATTATCTTGTCAAGGTATATTTTAAAAAATCCCATTGAGATTTTATACAAGTTGCCTTGAAATTTATAGATTTAGGCCCTGGCTGGTAGCACAGTGGATAAGGTGCTGACCTGCAAACCCAAAGGTTGCTGGTTCAATTCCCAGCCAGGGCACATAACCAGGTTGCAAGCCAGGTTTCCAGCCAGGTCCGTAGCTGGAGGCAGGTGAAAGGCAAGAATACATTGATGTCTCTCTCCCTCTCTGCCTCTCTCCCTTCCCCTCTCTCTGAAAATAATAAATAAAATCTTTTAAAAATTAAAATAAATAATAAATAAAAGTAAAAAAAAAAAAAAGGAATTTACATATTTAATTTTGGCAAAAGAAACATCACTATGTTTGGGTCTTCCTAGCCAGTCCACGTAGTATGACTTCCTTTCCATGTAGTTAGAAAAACATACTTTTATATCCTTTGGCCAAGTTTCATAGTTTTTATAAATAGGTCTTGCTCTCCTATTAAATACTTTTCTAACTTTTGTCAATATTGTAAAGGGAAATATCCTCTTATATAACATTTTCTTATTAGTTTTTCCTGATTTTCAGGAAACTCTTAATTTCCATATGCGATTCCCATATCCAGTCTCATCTCTAATCTTTCTTAATGTTCTAATAGTTTTTCAGTGATTGTCTTAAGTTAATACCATTGAAGATACAGCAAACAGCATATATGAGGCCCAAGAGGAGAAAGGCAGCCTCATTTGATTGAGAAAATTTTGAAGTTCAGAAAGACCAGGCCTCCAGGGGGAAGCCAGAGCAAAACAAAGTATTGATGGGGCATGACTGTATGATTATGACATTTTGTTCAACTTGGTGGTAGAGACAGTAGTAAGTAAGGCGTTGTTGGCATGCAATGTACATTGGACTGTATCATCTAGTTAGTGGTGACCCATGAAAGAGCAGAGTGAGCTCCACTTACTCCACAGAGCATACACTACAGACAGATGCAATAATGTTTTCATGACCATAACCACCAGCAAATACTTACTAGGCACATGCTACGTATAGAACACTCAGATACAAGTTTTAGAATATTTTCTTTCTTTCTTTCTTTCTTTCTTTCTTTTTTTTCTTTTTGACAAATTAAGTTAGAGGTAAATATAATGCAAAAGGGAAAAGTAAATGTACAGAAAATAAATGCCACAGAGTTCAAAGGAGAAAAAGAACACTATAAGCTGGAGTAGCTGAGGAAGGTTTCTTTAAGAATTAAAGTTGGAACATGATCTTGAAGGATGGGTAAGTCTTAAGTGCAGTATAGAAGGTGAGAAGTATTCTAGGCAAGGGTGGGTAGCAAAATGGAAAAATCACATTATGCCACCAAAGATAGAATTAGTAAAAAAGAAGTCAGTTGAATCAGTGGATTGAAACCAATTTATCATATTTGGTTGAGAGCTGAAAGTAATGAAAGATTTTAAAATTTTTAGAAAATATTAGTTTTTTCAAAAGTAATGCTTAATATGAACTTGATTGAACGTTGCTTTAGAGAGGTTGCAATCTGGTGCAGAGAGTAGCCTGGACTGAATAAGCAATTCATTAAGGAATCACGAATGGCACGCTATCAATTAGGGGCTGAGTTTTGGGTTATTGTTTAATGCAACAGAAAACTCAAGTAATGATAACTTACGTAAGATCTTCTAGACAAGGTTTTCATTTGTGCTAGAGAGCTAGTTCAGGGATTTCAAGGCCAAGGTCTTTTTAGTTCCCTTAGCTAATGTTCCCATATGCTGTTAAAGGAATGTCTCGCCTCTAAATTTGTATGTTGAAACAAATAAGGTCATAAAGGTTGGGTCCAAATCCAGTAGGACTATGGCCTTATGAGAAAGTAGAGAGAGATATTTCTTTGTCTGCCATGTGAAGACAATGTGAGAAGGTGGCTGTCTTCAAGCTGGGCAGAGAGCACTCCTCAGGAAAGGACCATGGTAATGCCCTGACTTCGGGCTCCCAGCTTCTAGAATTATGAGAAAGTTAATTACTGTTGTTTAAGCCAACCAGTCTTCAGTATTTTGTTATGTCAGCCCAAGCTGACTATGTACCATGTTTGTTCCCAGGTTGGTTCCCAAGTTTTGTTGCAAACGGCTACTGCACCTCTGGCTATCAGGTCTGTTTCAAAGAGGGGTGGGAGCATATCAGGTGTGTCTGATTTCCTTTTAAATGGCCTTCCTGGAAGTTCCAACCAATGACATACACTTTGACCTTACTGTCCAGAATTGACAGACAGCCACCCTTATGTAAAAAGTTTGCTGGAAATGTACTCTTTGGGCTAGAGAGCAATAAAATTAGAATCTCTGTTAGTGAGGAGGAAAGGAGAATGAATTTTGGGTAGCAACTAGCTATATCTGATATAGCCAACGAACATGTATTAGACAAAAAAATACCATCTTGATAATCAAATAAATTCAAATTAAACCAACAACTTTATACACACACATACACACACATATGTACTTATATACACATATACAGGTGTATATATGTATATATATATGTGTGTGTGTATATGTGTGTGTGTATGTATAGATAGATAAATAGAGCTAGAGATGGAGATATATAGATATATTTTATCCCACTAGCTTAGAAAAGAAATAGCCTGTATTGGCAAGGGTACAAAGAAGGAGGCACTCTCAATATTGCTGATGAAAGTGCAAATACATCTAGTGTTACTAGATAATTTGAAAATATGCACATTCTTCGACCCATTAATTTTTTTTAAATTTTAGACATTTATTCAAGAAGATGATTAAAATTTTACCTACAGTAATGTTTATAATAGCATTTTGCTTTGTCAAGATCACTGAATGGTAATAAAGGGTTAATCAAATACATGATTGTTCATCTAGACATGTGGCCTTTAAAAATAATGCTGTTGAGTTGTATTTTATAACATGTAAAGGTTATTATATCTTATTGAGAAATAACACAGATCACAAAGCAAGATGTAGAGGCTGTCACCATTCTTACAAATATATATATAAACAAAAAAGACTAGAATTATATATATCAACGAGGTCTGTCCCAAAAATATCGACTGCACAAACTATTTTAATTATATTGACATTGGCTCGATGCTTTTGGGCCAGACCTCAATTCTAGTCTTTTCTATCATTATATATATATATTTATACACACACACACACACACACACATATACTATGTGTATGTATACGCATATATATACAGTATATGTACATATATGTGTATATATATATATATATGATAGTTCTCTTGGTGGTGGGTTACAATTAATTTTAATGCTCTTTTTACTTATCTGCATTTTTTTAGTTTAACTGTAGTGGATATATATTAGTCATGTAATAAAAAATTAAAAGGAAAAATGAGAATTTGAAATGATAGGTAGTAATAATTTATTGACTTTGTCTTGTTCAAGCCTGCTTTATTCCCACGGCCTTCATTCTAATAGCTTCTGCTTAGTCTTACATATAGATACGCTAATCATTAGGGAAATTCTGCTACCTGAGGAGATAAGAGAAATATGTATTGTTTATCAAGGATTTGCAGACTCAGGACTGGACTCACATCAACTAGCACAATCTTCCTCTGACCCTTGCTAGTGCCCAGGTGTCTGTGGTGAGCAATTTATTGGTATATCAAAACAGAGCTATCCTATAAAAAGACAAATGACTCAATTTTTAAAAGGACAAATTTCTGAATAGAGATTTTTTCCAAAGAAGATATACAAATAGTCAAAAAGCTTATGAAAGGGTGCTCAACATCATTAATCAATAGGGAAATGCAAATCAAAATTACAATGAGATACCACCTTACAAAAACTAGGATAGCTATAATAAAAAAGACCAATAATAAGTGTTTGTAAGGAGGTGAAGAAATTGGAACCTTCAAACACTTACTGATGGGAATGATGCAGTTCCTTTGGAAAACAGTTTAGCAGTTCCTCAAAAGTTAAACATGCAATTACCATCTGATTTAACATTCCATTCCTGAGTATATCCCCACGAATACCCAATGAGTACCTGAGTAATCAGAGCGACATTCTTTCTCAAAGTCAAAAGGTGTAAATAACCGCAATGTCCATCAACAAATGAATGGACAAATAAACTGAATAATATACACATGATGGAATATTATTCAGCCATTAAAAGGAATTAAGTTCTGATAGATACATGCTACAACATGGATGAATCTTGAAAAAAATCAAACTAGTGAAATAAGTCAGTATAAAAAGCTGCATATTATATTATTCCATTTACATGCAATGTTCAGAATAGATAATTCTACATAGACAGATAGATTAGTGGGTATCTAGGGATGAGGAGAGGGGGAAATTGAGGGTGATAGCAAATGGGTGTGAGCTTTTTTTTGGGGGAATGAAAATGTTCTAAAATTGATTGTGGTAATAGCTGTAAAATTCTGTGAATAGCCTAAAACCATTGAATTGTATACTTTATATGAGTGAATGCATTTTTTAAAAAAGATTTTATTTATCATTTCCAGAGGGAGAGGAAGGGGGAGAGGCTGAGAGGGAGAGAAGCATCAATGTATGGTTGCCTTTCAGCTGCCTCCAGCTATGGACCTGGCTGGAGACCTGGCTTCCAACCCGATTATGCGCCCTGGCTGGGGAATCAAACCAGCAAACTTTGGGTTCCCAGGCCAGCACCTTATCCATGGTGCTACCAGCCAGGGCATGAATTGTATTTTATGTGAATCACATCTAAATAAATCTGTTAAAAGAGAGACAAAGAAGAAAAAGGCAGAGGGGGAAGAGGGGAATAGGAAGGAAGGAAGGAAAGAAGGAAGGAAGGAAGACAAATAACAGCCACTATTGCTCATGTATTAAAAAGATAAAAAAATAAAATGAAAGAGAATAGAATAGAATTCATTTCTTATAGAAAAGTATCCTGTATTTGTCAACAGCAGTTCAACTAGTAGGTACTGATACTTTGGGTCTGAATAAAAAAAAATATATATATATATCCTGTAGAATATGTACTTTACCATACTCATGCAGTCCTGCATCTTCCTTCAACTTTATGTTTTGGAAAAGGACTGGGAAGGGGAAAATGAGGAGACTGGGTCTGAGGCAAATGAGCAAGAGACTCAAGGACCTTGGAGGAGGCAGAAGTTTGACAGCTGCCATGAGGGCTACCATGGGAAATGAAGCAAATGCAGTTAGCACCAAGCAATTAAATCACGTTGCTAGATGGCTTTATATAGGCAGAGATATATGCTAGTTTTAGAAAAGAAACTAAAACTGGAATCTGATTCTCACGCTAGCCACTTTCCCCATGGAATGATTTGCCTTTCTTTGCCCATGTCTGGTTACTCTCTCTTTGTAACAGAGTGAAATGCTTTATCTGATTTCATCTTGTTCAAGCCTGCTTTGTTCCCATGGCCTTCAGTCTAATAGCTTCTGCTTAGTCTTACATGTAGATAGGCTAATCATTAGGGAAATTCTGCTACCTGAGAAGATAAGAGAAGCATGTATTGTTTATCAAGGATTTGCAGACTTAGGACCAGACTCACACCAACTTGCACAATCTTCCTCTGACCCTTCCTAGTGCCCAGGTGTCTGTAGTGGGCAATCACCTCTTGCCCCTCCCATTTCCCCTTCCCTTGACATAAAAGAAACCTGAACTCTGTACTTTCATAAGATGGATTTGAGATACCACTATGGCTCCCCTCATCTTATTTGGCACCTATTTTTTTTTTGGCACCTTCTTGATCAATAAAGTTTTCCTTCTCCTGCTATCCTCACTCCCTTTCTCCTGGAAGCACTCCTCAATGAACTACATGTATGCTATTTCCTAGTTTACACTCTGCTTCAGGAGTTTGACCCCAAACAGGTATGCAGTGAAATGGAGTTGTTGGTAATGGAAGCAGTAAACTTTCAACTTGCTTTGTACTGGAAGGTTTTCTCTAAAATACTGTACATTGTAATAAGAAAGGAAAGAGATTGAAACACAGCTTATACGTATGCTATATTAAACTGCATGTTTCAGTGCATGGCTAGGCATAGTATACAGATTTCCTCTTGCATCCCAACTATCAGGTAGGTTGAGTGGGGAAGGATTCTGAGGCTTAATCTGGACCTAGCGTGAAAGAGTGCTGATTGACAGATGATGTTTGCTTTAGGCAAGAAATACAGGTTACAACAGGAGATGGTGGGGTATAATTTAGATGTAATTCTACTGTTAAATTCTCTTCTCTTAACATTACTACTGTTTTTTTTTTGGTCAATTTTTTGGTGCCTAACATAGATATATGGGTTAGGATGGAATTCTGCCTCCTCTACTTACAAACTATGTGAACTTGAACAAGTTACTTAACCTTGGTTTCTGAGTCTGTGAAACCACAATAACAGCTTTCTCATAGAATTTTTATGAGAATTAAATAAATGGACTCAGGTAAAGTTCTTAGAAAGTACATGGTGACTATAAGCTTTTATTCTTTATATTTAATGATTTCAAAATAGTAAAGTCATTACAAGTGAATATTCTTTATTGAAAATGGGTCTTTTTTAAAAAATTAGACAACTGGTTATTCATGCTGATTAAGAAAAAATCTTTATATTCTAGAATTATTCCTAGGCAATGAAATACAACAACTTAAAACTTTTATATGAATAAACTGTTTAATAAGATTGATGATAGACTAAATTATCTATAATCAGTCAGGTTAAGGTTAGGGAACTTGATTCCTTTGCCAGCTACAAACGGCGATGACCTCAGGAAAAGCAGTGAAGGAGCAAGTCAACCTCAAAGAGATTTATAATTCAAAATTGAAGCTCTGAGAAATATTGATTAGAAGAAAGAACTTTTTTTTTCCTTACAGTATAAAATTTTTATATTTAGAATTAGCCAGCTGGACTCAGTTTAGATGATCCCAATTTTGTTGGCAACATCCAAAGCATCGTAGTCTGGAGCCAGTCGAACGTATGCCTTCTTCTCTCCATCAAGCCTGATCAGGGTGTTGACCTTGGCAACATCAATGTCATAGAGCTTCTTCACAGCCTGCTTGATCTGGTGCTTGTTGGCCTCGACATCCACAATGAACACAAGTGTATTGTTGTCCTCTATCTTCTTCATGGCTGGCTCAGCAGTCAGGGGGAACTTGATGACAGCATGGTGATCAAGCTTGTTTCTCCGGGGGGCGCTCTTCCGAGGATATTTAGGCTGCCTCCGGAGCCGCAGTGTCTTAGGTCTCTGGAAGGTGGGTGACGTGCGGATCTTCTTTTTTTTGTGGCTGTGGACGCCTTTTAGCACTGCTTTCTTTGCCTTCAAAGCCTTTGCCTTAGCTTCGCCTTTGGGAGGGTCAGGGGCTTCCTTCTTCGCTTTCGGCGCCATCTTCATGAAAA
This sequence comes from Noctilio leporinus, assembly GCA_004026585.1. Taxonomy (NCBI): domain Eukaryota; kingdom Metazoa; phylum Chordata; class Mammalia; order Chiroptera; family Noctilionidae; genus Noctilio; species Noctilio leporinus. The sequence goes on along the minus strand of PVIW01001759.1, from coordinate 189,586 downwards.
GAGTTTCCCAGACCAGAAAGAACTTTTTAATGAAAGTCCTTTTTTCACCTTTGGAAGTTATTTTGAATGTTGATTTGTATGATTCACTATTTTTGGCTGCCATTTGAACATTAACTATTCATCATAAAATATTTCCTAAATGCCTTAATGTCAGGTGTTGGTAAATATTCCACATACGAATGCTTTGCATGTAAACAAAATTAATTTTAGACTGCAGTAAATAAAAAGCATTTATTTGAACAAAAGGAGCTGCCGCCCAGGAGACAGATTCAGGTAGCAATGTAAATTGTGCTCCACTGAGACAAAGGGGAGGCCATCTTTCATAGAGAAAGTTTCCACCCAAATTCCTAATTTGATGTTTTATGCAAATGAGGGTTCCGAATTGTGCCATCTGATTGGTCAGTATAGATGCAAATGCGGGCATAATTTGTGTAGTGCTGACTGTAGGTAGAGGTACATGTCACTCTGTCCATTGATAGAAAGACAATATTGGGGCTTCCCTGAAGCGATTGGCACAGAAAGCTTAAATGGGCAGGATCACAGTACAGGGGGCTGAAAGCTCAGTCCAGTTCATGGCTTTCCCAAAACACAGATGGCACGAGGGGCCTCTGTCATCAATGGCTGCTAAACCCAGCTTTTGAATTTGGGCCCAGTTAACCATGAGAAATCCATCTGGACATATATGATTTAAGATGGTTACCCTGTTCTTTGTGTAACATGTTTGTGCAGTGTGCAAATGACTTGAAATAATGGTGACTATGTAAAAATGCTATACTATAGTTGGGTTAATGGAATTTCTAAGTGAAAAATGAAACTGTTATTCCCAAGAGTAACCAGAAAGAATTTGGGATGCTGCTATCTTAGACAGGTGCTAATGTGGCCATCAGCCTGAGGAGGGACGTACTAGAAAATTATTGCAAGAATAGTTTGCATTTAGCAGTGTTTTTTTTTTTTTTTTCTCAAGCTACATTTTAAACCTTATTATGGTGAATATGTAATCAAGACCAAAAAACCAGGCTTCATTTGCATTAGCATACCCCAGATAAGACCTAATTGGCACATAAATATCATTGAAAGGCAATATTCCTATTTCATTAATATACTTGCTACGAGAACTAGACAAACTAGATAGAATGATTAAATAAATAATTAGACAAATTTTTAATAAGAGTTAATAGATCAGTTTTTGTGTTGGGGAGATTTGTGGGTTCAGCAAAATGTAACAGAAAAACTACTTTTATAATATGTTTAAAAATATAACTCCTATAATTCCCATTCATTTTTATGTGCAGCATAATTGATTTAAAAGGGACTATAAGTGCTTCATTCCTTAACTAAAAAGAGCCTAAATAGTCTTTTGTACTGCTTGAGTTAATTATAACAAGATCTGTAACGTCCTAAAAGCTAGGTAAATATTTTACAAGATTGACAAGTATGTTTAAGCTTAATTTCCCTTAATACACATACAGTGAATAGATAAAATTCCCTATACCAAACAAGGAAATAAGCATTATAATCTTAAGGTTAAGAGTTACATAACAAATAACTATTAAAGTGGACTCTCACATAGAGTTTGGCATAAAGTATACTCTTGACAGATGTCAATTCCATTCATTTTTTTTTCTTTCCTCTATATTATATTACACTTTTCTGGTTAAATATAGTATTTTTTGTTGACCTAAAAAAGTAAGATTTTCAGAAGGCATTGAGCACACATTTGATTACCACCCAGTCTTTCAACCTGGCTGGAAAACCCAGCCTGAAGAGAACATAATTTAATACCTAGGAAAGGAAGGGAAATGAACTATAGTATCAGGTGCAGACAACTTTCAACCAAGCCTTAGACAAATTTAAGGCAGAAGGTGAGAGCCCTGGTTGGTATGGCTCGGTGGATTGGGCACCAGCCTATGAAATGAAACATCACAGTTTCAGTTCCCAGTGGGGGTGCGTCCGTGGGTTTTGGACCCCATACCAGACTGGAGGCATAAGAGGCACAATGTGTAAGGAAAAAAGAAAAAATATAGGGTAGGGCAAAAAAGTAGGTTTACAAACACAGAGTTTACTCTTGCATTGTTATTTATTAATTATTGTATTATTTTCCACATAGCAACTGTAATCATACTTTGGCTTCACCTTGTATAATTAAGGTTTTATTTTTATTCTGAACAGAACTTTGAAGAATGCCTAGAGAGTACAACAATCAAGAACTTGCAGTTGGTATGTATCCATTAGTTTTTCTCTAATTTTGAAGTTTCCAAATGTTCTTAGTTCCAAAATACTATTTACTATTTACAGAGAAGAAAGCAGAAAATGATGTCCATTTAGATGGGTTTTTAATTTTTTTAAAGGTTTTATTATTTCCAGTGAGAGAGGAAGGGAGAGAGGCAGAGAGGGAAAGAAACATCAATGTATGGTTGTCTTTTACCTGCCTCCAGCCACAGACCTGGCTGGAGACCTGGCTTGCAACCTGGTTATTCCCCTGGCTGGGGAATGGAACCAGTGACCTTTGGGTTCAAAGGTCGGTGTCTTATCCACGGTGCCACCAGCCAGGGCTAGATGGGTTTTATACTCTAAATTCATTCAAAAGCATGAAGAAAACTCAAAGTAATTAAATACAAAATAAATAGATAATGTACATAATAGTGACCACAGAAAAGGGCTGGCTTGGTCAGGGAGGTTTTCTGAAATGGTAATTGTGAGCCATTTTCTCACATACTTACTCTCCTTTGAAGAACTCCTTTATTTGTGTTTATTTTCACTTACAAAAATTTTAAAACTTAGTAAAACACACATATCATAAAGTTTACCACTATAACTATTTTTAAGTGTTTGGTTCAGTAGTGTTAAGTACATCCACATTGTTATGCAATGGATCTTGAGATTATTTCATCTTGCAAAACTGAAACTCTATACCCATTAAACAACTTCAATTCCCCTCTCCCCAACTCGCAACTACCATTCTACTTTCTGTCTTTGTGAATTTGACCACTCCATTACCTCTTGTAAGTGAAGTCATACAATGTTTGTCCTTTTGTGACAGTCTCATTTCAAGTAACATAATGTTCTTAAGGTTCATCCATGTTGTAGTGTCAGAATTTCCTTCCATTTTAAAGCTAAATAATATTCCATTCTATGAATATCTCATTGGGTTTAATCATTTATCCATTAAAAGACACTTGGGTTGCTTTCATCTTTGACTATTGTGAATAATGCTGCGATGAATGTGGGTGTATAACTATCTCTTCAAGATCCTCCTTTCAATTCTTTTGGTTGTTTACCTGGAAGAATGGCTGAATCATATGTTCATTCTATTTTTAACTTTTTGAGGAGCCATCATTCTGTTTCTTATAGCAGCTGTACCATTTTACATTCCATTCAAATTTCTCTACATCCTTACTAACACTTGTTATTTTCTATGTGTGTGTGTGTGTGTGTTTTTAAATACTAGCCATCCTGTCAGTGTGAAATAATATCTTTGTAGTTCTGGTTTGCATTTTTCTAGTGATTAGTGATACTGAGCATCTTCTTAATTTCAATTTTAATTACTCAATTAGTAGTACATGTTAATTTAGAAAAGTAGAACATTTTATCTAAATAAAAATGAGAAAAAGAACATCATCTTCAAGCACCCAAGTGTAGATAACTACCTCTAACATTTTGGTGAGATTTCACTCAGATTATTTTTCACATACTCATAACAATGAAAGGGAACATACATACTCCCTATGTTTTAACCTTTAAAAAATTAATAGCACTCTTAACTTTTTATTTTAATAGTTGTTATGAACATTACAATTTGAAATGACTACAGAATATTTCCTTGTTTGAATTTACTGTAATCAATTTAACCAAATCCCTCTTGTTGAGGATTTAGGTTGTTTTTAACTTGGGGTATTGTAAATAGCCCATAGTTCTTTTCCATTTGGGATGAGGGAGGAGCAGGAAATAATTTTTAAAAAGATTAACAAATGTCCATTCAAAAAATGTTAAACGCTTTCCACATCTTTCTTCATTTTAAATTAGTGCATAGGATTTGTGCTCTTTTGTCCTTTATTATATTGTTCTAACAATTGGGTCTATTCCTTGTCACTAATGTCTTCTTGTTTGAGTATGAGTATTGTATTTCCCAAAAGTCTCTAGATTTGGATTCCTATTCCTTTTTCCTTCCCAGAAGTTAAATGTGTATGGTTAGATCTCTAATAATTTTTGAAAGAAAAGTTTTAGTTAACTGGTGGGAATAAAAGTGGCCTTGCTGGAAGCCCAGTAGTGTCAGCATTCTAAGAAATCTGAAGAGACAGCAACCATGTTGAGTGTATTTTATAACTGTCTCCATATCTTTTCTCCACTTCCCCCCCCCCCCCCATTATCACATGCATTCATCTTCTCTTACCAGGGTTATTAAAAGAGCTCTGTTTTTATTGTCACTCTCTAACTCCCACTCTGCATTAGTAAGGATAGCTATGTTGATAGAAAACAACAGACTTCTGCCTGCTGGTATGGTTCAGTGGATTGGTGCCAGCCTGCGAACCCAAAGGTTGCTGGTTTGATTCCCCAGTCAGGGCACATAACCAGGTTGCAAGCCAGGTCTCCAGCCAGGTCCCTAGCTGGAGGCAGGTGAAAGGCAACTATACATTGATGCCTCTCTCCCTTTCTTCCTTCCTATCTGCCCTTCTCTCTGAAAATAATGAATACAAAAATCTTTAACAAAACAAATAGCCCTGGCTGGTAGCATAGTGGATAAGGCGCTGGCCTGCGAACCCAAAGGTCACAGGTTCGATTCCCCAGCCAGGGCACATAACAAGGTTGCAAACCAGGTCTCTAGTCAGGTCTGTGGCTGGAGGCAGGTGAAAAGCAACCATACATTGATGTCTCTCTCCCTCTCTGCCTCTGTCCCTTCCCCTCTTTCTAAAAATAATGAAATAAAATCTTTAAAAAAAAAAAAAAAAAACAAAGAAAAAAAAGACAGACAAACAAACAAATAAAAAAAAAACAGACCTCCAAACTTCAGTGGCTGGAAGAACAGTAAATTTATTTCTTATCTTATTCCCGAACAGGTTTCCAAGTCAGCAGGTGACTCTCCTTCATGTAGTAATTTAGGAATCCAAACTTCTTCCATCTTTTGTCTTTGCCATCTTATTTCTACAACTGAGGCAGAGTCACCATGCCCATATGTCAGCTAGTGGAAAAAGAAAATAAAGATGGTTCTGCCTGGTCTGAAGGTGCTGGTGTGAGAGGGTGCACATCCTTCCATCTCATGTTCCTTTGCATAGAGCATGCTTACATGGCCATGGCCATGCTATTGTTAGAGAGGCTGGGAAATGTAGTCTAGCTGTGTGCTGAGGAAGAAATGGAGACTGAGTTTTGATAGACAGTTCTTGGCCTGCCATACTCAGCTTTGTTCATTCTCCACATTTCTGTCCATGCTGTCTAAATCCCAAATCTGATCATGCCATTCCCCTACTAAAGAAATATATGCAATGGCATTCCATCATTGACCAACAAATATTATTGGGTATTGACTGTGTGTTGAACATTGTAGATATAATAAGGAAAACAGCCCTGGCTGGTGGCTCAGTTGATTGGTGCTGGCCTGTGAACCCAAAGGTCGCTGGTTCAATTCCCCAGCCAGGGCACATAACCAGGTTGCAAGCCAGGTCTCCAACCAGGTCCATAGCTGAAGGCAGGTGAAAGGCAACCATACACTGATGCTTCTCTCCCTTTCTTCCTCCTTCCCTGTCCCTCTCTCTGAAAATAATAAATAAAATCTTAAAAAAAGAAAAAGAAATATGCAATGGCATTCCATTGTTGACCAACAAATATTATTGGATATTAACTGTATGCTGAACATTGTAGATGTAATAAGGAAGATAAAAAATTTGTATTTGTCCCCCTTGGAGCTCATAGAGGAGCCCAAATCTGGGAATCATGTATGGCCCTTCCTTCACTCTCACTGCTACACCCAGCCCATCAAGGACACCTGTGAATTCTGCTTCTATCCAGAGGACTACTCTGCACGCTTCCTCTTCTGTTTCCCATCGGTGTCACTGTTCTAGATCTTTTTTTTTTTTTTTAAGATTTTATTTATTATTTTTAGAGAGAGGGGAAGGGAGAGAGACATCAATGTGTGGTTGCCTTTCACCTGCCTCCAGCTACAGACCTGGCTGGAGACCTGGCTTGCAACCTGGTTGTGTGCCCTGGCTGGGGATGGAACCACAGACCTTTGGGTTCGCAGGCCAGTGCCTTATCCACTGTGCCACCAGCCAGGGCCATAGATCTTTTTTAAAATCCTAAATTACGTAGCTTAGATATAACCAGATTTAGAGGACTTTGTCAAATGAGCCATGAATGTGGAATGTGGAGGGAAATGATGCATTTAATTTTAGCTAATTTGTTGACGTTATCTACATTTATGTTTATTCCCATTCTGCTCTTGCTTGAAGGTGTGAGGGAACTTTTCCAGAAATACGATCAGATCCCACATCCTTTATGGAGTGATTAGGTTCTTTATCTATGCCTGTGGTCCACGAGATTTCCCCCTCTATTCTTACAACAAATTCCCTTTAATTTCAGTTGCTTGAATAGCTCTCAGTTCCTAGCCACAAAAAGACTCTTCAGTAAAACATTATTTTCATTTTTAATAAGTGTATTTAACATCTAGTATGGTATTGAGGGTACTAGATATTTGGGGGCAACAGTATTATCCTGCACACAAAGTGCTTTGTCAGTGCTCGTGCCAGTTTAAAGAAGGCATCTGTAATATTTTTATTGCTGCTGTAACAATTACCACAAATGCAGGGGCTTGAAACAATACCCATTTACCATCTCATGGTTCTGTAGACAAGAAGTGTGCAATTATGTGAAAAGTTGAAAATTATTTTTAAAGATTTTAGTTATTTACTTTTAGAGAGACAGGAAGGGAGGGAGAAAGACGGAGAGAAATATCGATGTGAGAAACATCCAGGGACAGAGCCTGCAACCCAGGCATGTGCTCCTACGGGGAACCAACCCGTGATGTTTCACTTTTGCAGGATGATGCCCAACTAAGTGAGCCACATCATTCAGGGCCAACTTTAAAAAAATTTTTTAAAGTACATGTAACTGAACTCCCATTACCGTGACACATACACATGCACACATATATACATTTCATCCTCACAATAACCTGATTAAATAAGCACTAACATCACCCAAATTTTATAGATGAGAAAACTGAAGCATAGAAATATGAAATAATTTTTCAAGGTTACACAACTTTCAAATTGTGGGGCATGGAATTTTACCTGGTAGCCTGCCTTCACTCATTACACACTGTCTTTCTAGGCATAGCTTATGTGTGATATATAATGTGTATATTGTTACTATATTTTATATTCTACTTTATATAATTTTGTATAATCCAGTTACTTCACTTTAAGTACAAATAGAAAGAATTGGTCTGAATAGATGATGTTATAAGTTTGGTACCCTTTGCTTTTATGCCCTTTGCTTTTCCTAAACTTCCTGGTTAATTTTCAAAGTTTTGACTGCTGAGGTGTAATTTTCCATCCTGGGTCATGGAGATAATTCCAAGGAGAGAAAAAGAGCTGTCATGTCAGGGCAGAGCAACAATATTCTTAGGTCTCTCAGCTTCAAACATTTGATTTACTGTTTCACAAAAAAAGTAGCTGCTGTATAAATAGGAAATACTATGAACCATTTGCTACAGACAGGTAGTTTTTGCAATTTGTAATTTATTAGCCGCTAGCAATTACATATGTAATGATGCAATGTAAACAAATATGTAATTATATTTCATACAAAAAGAATAAGTGGCGCAGAAAAAGAATATGAGGTTAAAATATTTTTTCTGATTTTAGATTATTTATTTACTCAAAACTATATTTTGCTCAAACATTTTCTTTTTCATTCCCTACACTCCCTGATGACAAATGAGAGCATCCATGTTTTCTCTCTGAGGCCCACATTGAAAATAGAGTCAAAATTTAGAATTTAGATTTAATGATAATAAAATAAAAATCTATTGAGATTTACAAAAAGATGATGTTCTCACAAGGCCTCGCAAGTTCTAACACAATCTTCTATCTCACAATAAAATCAATACTTTATTGAGTATTCAAAAAGAAACCTTTTCATCCCCAATTCTGGTTTTGTATAACTGTATAATTAATGGTGATATAATATTATAGTGACACATTTATGTGTATGTGGAAGGTGGCACTGATGGGGATGCCCAAAAAGAAATTACAAAAAGGGAAATAAAATTCCATTTTTATAGTTAAAGTATAAAAAGATTTAGGTTTTGAGAAGGGACATATCCCTTAAAAAGAAAGGCAGGTTTCTAGGACTGCAAAGCTGAAGCTAAATTGAATTTATTTTTTATAGCTAAAGAATATATTCATCAGGCCCTGGCTGATGGCTCAGTGGATAGGCACTGGCCTGCGGACCAAAAGGTCGCTGGTTCAATTCCCAGTCAGGGCACATAACTAGGTTGCAAGCCAGGTCTCCAGCCAGGTCCATGCTGGAGGCAGGTGAAAGGCAACCATACATTGATGCTTCTCTCCCACTCTGACTCTCTCCCTACCCTTCTCTCTAAAAATAATGATTAATGAATAAAATATATTTTTAAAAATCTTAAAAAAATAAAAAGAATATATCCATCAGAGGAAAAACTGGCCTTTTAAAAAAGAAAAAGAAAAATCCCTGAAGAAATTTCAGCTGTACTTATTCAACACTGTTCAGGGAAATAAATTTACTTGGGAAACTTGAGAAATCACTTTCCCAGTAGCAAATCTAACCCAATTGAAAGCAGGTGCATCGGTTCTCTTACAAGTTAATATTTAAGTTATTTGATTTAGTCCCTTTGTTCTATTTCTATGTCTACTATTCAGTCTTGTGGTCATATTTTTTTTCTGTTCTGATGGAGGTGTGCCCATTGACAGAGAATATGCTAGGCTTGTTAACTTGAGTATTTTGGCCTCTGTAACAGGTGTATTTTTAAAATTAGATATCCAAGTATTGACACCCAGCCTTTATGCAGTAGCCCCTTTGAGTTGAATAATGTGCTCTTACTCTAGGCCTTCCTAAGCTAGCTTAGAACCCTTCAGTAATTTTAGTAAATTTATCAAGGTAAGAGTATGACTTACCAGCATTTTCCTCCAGAAGACCTCTGCATTATTGAGCAGTTTTCTTTCAAAACATCATTTCAAGAATCCATTGAGGTATCATGAAATATTTATGGAGATTTTTCCTCTCCTACAAAAGAAAAAGATTGTCATTTGTTAATTTTACTGAATCAAATTAATAGTAACGTCAATAATATTTGGTCTCGCACATGGTATGATCTCTAAAGATGAAAAGGAAAGCCATATATCCAAAATGGCTTAAAAAATAGATGAAGATAAAATTGATGAAATTGGAAACTATTTTTTAAAAACCCCATAATGAAATCAATGAGTCAGGAGGTAACTTTCAACAACTATTTAAATGTTTCAAAATGAACATATGAGATCTGGCTGGTGGCACAGTGGATAAGGAGCCGGCCTACGAACCCAAAGGTCGCGGTTCGATTCCCAGCCAGGGCAACATAACCAGGTTGCAAGCCAGGTCTTCAGCCAGCTCTGTAGCTGGAGGCAGGTGAGAGGCAACCATACATTGATGTCTCTCTCCTTCTCTCCCTCTTTCCTTTCCCCTCTCTCTAAGATAATAAATAAAATCTTAAAAAAAAAAAAAAAAACATGAGAAACAGTAAAATCAAACTATTTTGCAATAGCTATGTAGAAAACTTAATTAAAAAAATATAAATATTCTTAAGGATAATATTAAAATCTGTGTCTTATATAATAAATTATACTCTGAGACCCGACAATAGATTTGTTTACTAGAGGAAAAGAAATTTGTCAGAAGCTTACTTGGAAATGTAATGGTTATTTTTAATGCTCTTTTTGTCTCAGAAACTTGGTCTTTCCAATAGTTCTTATTCAAATATGAGACAGCTAGGACCTTAGTACCTAGAGAGGTTAAGTAGGTTTTCCAGGGTTACAATGCCAAAAAGTGGTAGAACAGGGAATTCCAAATTGTCATTTCATTCATAAATGATACAGTATATTTATTAAAGATGGAACTCTTTAAAATATAATTGTAGGTCCTTTATCACCCATGATTCCTTAATATTACCAAATATCTAGTGTTCATATTTCCCTGATTGTCATATAAAGTAGGTTTATAATTATAAAATAAATATATAAGGTATTAATAAATAATAATACAAGAATAAACTTTGTGCCCTGGCTGGTGTGGCTCAGTGGATTGAGCACCAGCTTGTGAACCACAGGGTCACCGGTTGCAGGCCAGGTCCCCAGCTGGAGGCATACAAGAGGCAACCACACATTGATGTTTCTCTCCCTCTTTCTCCCTCTCTAAAAATATATAAAATCTAAAAACAAAAAAAAAGAATCAACTTTTTGTTTTGTGTACTCACAACTGTAAACCTACTTTTTCTAATTCTATATATAATTTACAGGGCTTTTTTGTTTGGGTCAGAATACTTGGAAAGTTTATATATTACAATTGGATGGCATATGATTTAAGAGTCTCTTAATCTATAGCTTCCTACTCTCTTTTTATTTTTTCAAAACGATTTTTGTGAAGAATCCAAGTTGTCTTGTTGAGTTTCCTACATCCAGATTGGGCTGATTGCATCGCTATGGCATAGTTAATATACTCCTCTGCCCTTAATTTTCATAAATTAGTAGTTAGACCTAGGCCTCATCACATTCAATTTTGAATTTTTTTGCAAAAATTTTTTGAATTTTTAAAGAGTAGTATTACTTTAATAACAATGTACATAATGTATGTTTCAGTCTGTGATTTAGTAGCTATTGATGATCATTGCCTAGATTTCTTTGCTTACTAAAAGTTGCAAAATGGTGATGTTTTAATTCTATCATTCCTTCTTCATATATTAGCTGGAATATTTTTACAAAAACAGATTCCTCTGATAAATTTTTTGTCTAATTTTTCCAGTGAAGTCTTCCCCATAACCTTAAATATTCTTTAAAAAATACTGGTTTTAAAAGTTTTAGTCCATTTTTTTCTTAAGGCTTTGACATAGTTTACATACCCATTCCCTAACTACTGAACATTTAGACTGTTTCCAATTTTTCACAGTAAAAATGGATGGAATCAACATTCTTGTACATTTTGGGTGCATAAATCTCTATTTACATATCTGGTTATTCCTTTAGAATAGATTCCTAGAAGTGGATGTCCAAGGCATAAATAGTTTTGGAGCTTCTTCCTGCATATTAAAAAGTGCCTTTCTAAACATACAAACAAAAAAACTGCCTTTCTGAAAAGCACGCACCCCCAATTTATACCCACCCCCAGTGAGAGTGCCTGTTTTCTTTATATATCCTTACCATTCTCACACATTTTAGTGTGTCTGTATTCCATGTTTTATATTAGACGTAAATTGTGACAACTGAATCAGGAATGCATCTTAAACACAGCAAGAGAATTTAAGGCTCATTTTATTTTATAGACTGCATAGAGATAGGAAAAATAATTGTCCACATGGGAGAAAATTAAAAATGATCAAATTTCAAAACTGGATAGAACTATTGAACTAGTTGGTGGACCTCATGTTTAATCGCCTGCTATTTTTAGGAACAAATGATAATTTGTTGCCTCTCATACACACCACACCAGGGACTGTTCATACCCAGACTTGGACCCCCACTGCTGGGAATTGTACCCACCACCTAGGCATGTGTCCTGATTGAAAATGGAACCTGCAACCTTTCTGTTACAGGACAACACTGCAATCAGCTGAGCCCTATCTTCCAGGGCTTGACTTGGATTTTAGGGGGATGACTCTAGACTGCAAAGGCAGATCTAGGGAGACCTGTTCAGAAGCTTTTTACAATGATCATTGACATGGTTTGAATCAGCCAGAGAGGCGAATAAGAGAGGAAGTCAGGATGTGTGTGAAGGTGAAGTCAACAGAATTTCCTGATGGATGAAATGTGAGACGTGAAAGAAGGAAGCTAAGCCTAAAACGCAAAGGTTTGGCTTGAGTTGCTGGAAAGATGGAGTTGCTATTTGAGATGAAGAAGCTGGAAGAAGAGTTAAATTTCAGAGGGAAAATTGGGAATTCCATTTTGGATATGTTAATCTCCAGACATGTAGTGATATCCAAAGGAAATGTTAAATATGCTCTTAGATACAAGTCTGGAACGCAGGGGACACGTCTGGATGGCAATAAACCTTTCATTTTACAACCCGATCGCAAATTTTAATACCATCCAATGCCATATAATAGTGATGACTCCCAAGTATTTGTTTATGGTGGATTCAAGCAGATTATGGTTGTATAGCCGTGTTGCCAGTCGACAGAGAGGTAAGCATTTTGGTCTGCTTCCTTATCTCTCTCTCTGATCACATAAGAGGTACGGTCTTCCAGCCAGTGTTTGGGTGTCCCTTTCCCTCAGACATCACTACTCTGAAATCCTACCAGGTAAACTGAGACTCATACGGACTAAGTCGTCCATCTTGTAAGCTGTAAAGACACATTGAATCAGCGTCTAAAATCCACACCTGGGGCCCTTTCCGCCCCAATACCTGCAAATCTTTGGCAAGAGTATTCTTCGAAGACCCGTACTCCTTGCTTTCTCATCCTCTTCCTAGGCATTTGAATCTCTCCCTTCATTTCCCCGGGCCCACTTAATTTCAGTAGCAGGAATCTCAATGCTGAGAAACTGAAATATTAGGGGAAATCCTCGACTAAGACCTCAGCTCCTAGGCCTGTGTTGTCCTCTGTCAAGTAATTCTGAATTGCTCCATCCAGGTTAATGTCCCTAGGGATTCTTCTTTCTCAATTCAATTCAACGCACAGTCGTCTGCAAACGTGCCTGCAGGTCTCAGGAACCGTGGTCCAGCGTGAGGAGAAAAGGCTTGCGGTCAATCAGCCGGAACCTGGACAACACCCCCGCAGGTCCGAGAAGTTCCGCTCAGCCCTGGAGTCCCGCTCTCACGTTACTCCCCTCCCCGAGCGCAGGGGCTTCCGGCGCGGGGGCCCCCTCCTCCTGGGGGCGGGGCCAACCGCTGCCACTCCCGCCTCCCGGGCTGCGCGCGGCTGCGGGTCTCGGTCACGTGGCCGTGGCGCGGCGTGGGCGGGGCCCTGATTTCCGGGCGGCGGAAGGAGACGCGGCCGCGTGAGGACTAGGGGATTTGAAAACACGCTCCGGGAGCGAGAGGCTGAGGCCAGCGGCGCACGCAGTCGCTGCCAGGGCTTCTGCTCAGACGCTCTTCCTCGCCGCGTCTGTGCCCCGGTCCCGACCGGACTCTCAGGTGAGCAGCGGGCGCCCGTCAGACCAGGCCCTCCCGGGGCGCGGGACGGCGCGCGGAGCCGCTGCCCCCCTGTCGGCGGCCCAGGCGGGCAGGGCGGGCTGGGGCTGCTCTGCGCCCCGCGGGAGCCGGGCTGCGGTGCCCCTGCGGAGCTCGGCGTGGGTGCGGAGCGGCGCGGTGCGGAGGCGGGTGCCGTCGGGCGTGCGAAGCGCCTCGAGCGACTGGGCGGGTTCCCGCGGTTTGGGTCCCGGAGACTTTGAGGCCGGTGTGCGTTGCTGGGGCCCCACCTCCCCGGCTGTGGTCCTGACTGCGGTCCATGCCAGGAGGAGGGACGATAGTTTCTGAAAACCCGTGGAATCCGTAGAAACTTCTGGGATGCGGGACCGAAGGCTTGGAGTGGGGGTGAGCAGTCGTCTCCCAGGCGGCCCTCTCGCCGGCCAGGTGCCCCGGGCAGAGCCCGGCCCCTGCTTCGGTCGAGTTGCCGGCGTAGCGCATTTGCGTGGAGGGAAGCCCGGTGTCTCCGATCGGGACCCCTCAGTAGAGTTTGGGGGAACTTGTGAGCGTGGAAGGGGTTGGAGAGGACATTTTCAAAGGCCGAGTGCGGTGTGCGTCTCCTTGCTATGGGGGGTGGGGGGAGGTGAGTTTGGAAACGAGGGAGGGTAACGAGGTAGACAGATTAGCTGGAATTCGGTTTGGTGGGAATCCTGATAGGCCAGCCTCTCCCTTTTTAGGAGGCCTGCGGTTGGAATATGGGAGGTTCAGCTTTAAAACTTTGGGGGCTCACCTACGTAGGTGCTCCGGCGCTGGGAGAGTTAAGCCCCCGAGGCTGGCGGGCCCACCTTCTGTTCGGTGCCCGTTAATGTGAACGTTGCTTGGACTGTTACTTGAATGGCCATGTTATGAATTTTTTATTTTAAGTGGAAATAACAGAAATTGCTAATAGAATGTTCCCTGTGTATTATAAAAAGTAATCCTACCAGGCTTAAAAGGCAAGGAAGGGCCATCAGCCCTCTTACGGAGGGAAAACATGAGTATGACAGCTACAAAGTGATGGATAATATGGCATAAACTTGACGGCAGACTGTTGGATAGGGATCAGATTAAAGATAGCAAAGGGGATGGGGGTGGAGGGTTAATTCATTCCAATTTTTCTGAATGTCTTGTACCACTTACTTTCATCTCTGGTGCTAGTTAATAAAATTGTAGGGAAAGAGCACAAGCTGTACTTGCTTAATTAAGGAGAACCATTATTTTCTTTGTATTGAAAGAGGACAGTAAAGTATTAGGGACTTCTTAGTTTTTTACTTACCTATTTTTTAAAAAAATTATTATTTTTAGAGAAATGGGAAGGGAGAGAGACAGAGAGGGAGAGAAACATCAATGTATGGTTGCTTTTCACCTGCCTCCAGCTAAGGACCTGGCTGGAGACCTGGCTTGCAACCTGGTCATGTGCCCTGGCTGGAGACCTGGCTTGCAACCTGGTCATGTGCCCTGGCTGGGAATCGAACCACTGACATTTGTGTTTGCAGGCCAGCCGCTATTCACTGAGCCATCAGCCAGGGCTATTACCCATTTTTTGAGACTGGAATAACTAGAGGTGTGGGTGGAATGAAAACTTGGGGACGGATAAGTGAACTAAGAGAACCATTTGCTACTCAAGTTTTTCAGTTTTCACCTTAATTCCAGTATATATAGCATAAAACTGATTATGCAGAGATGTCTTGCATATGAATCCCTCTTCAGCTTCTTAACAAAGGAGTGACAGACCTTTTTGAGCCACATCATAAAAATGGGTTTGGGTCCACCTTCCCTCACATGGTCTTGTGAGAATTGAATGCTAATGGGTGTAATGCATCTAATATTGTGCTTGGTATGTACTAGTCCTGAGAATAAAAGAAAATATACATATTTGTGCTTACAGCTTATGTTCTTCATTGTGCCAGGCACAGTTCTAAGTGTTTTATAAATAATGAACTCATTGGTTCCTCATTCACCCTACCTCATAACAACTGTACGATGAAGTATGTGTTAATATCCCTGTTTTGTAGATTAAAACTGAAGCATGGTGGCTCTAGAATCAGCTCTCAACACATCGTTCACCTGCAATTTTATGCAAAAGTTAATGCAAGTGCTAACACGAGTTAACTTGTGTAGCAGACTATATCCATCTGGTTCATTAACATATGTCACCAGATCCTAGCCCATGGGTGATGGTGGTTGGCTTCAGGATTCCTGGAAGTGGAGCTGCCAGACTTGCACTGGCTGTTTTATTACTCCTTGTTTTACTCACATTTTTTTGACTCTCAGTGTAGTGTTGTCTTAAAAAAAAATCACTGGGCAAAGGATAACCATGATAGACCACAAGGAGTTTTATTTATTTTGGAGGGACTATTCCTGTGGGATATGGTGGAAGCTAGAGTTCATTATTTTTGCAGCGTGTGGAAAGGCTTCAAAAAGAACTGAGCTGGTTCTAGGTGTAGGAGACTATTTTTGAGATAGAAGTTAGCTTGTAGGAAGATAAAACTGGAGAGGAGGTTGTGGGTACTGATCTGTCCAGCCAAGAAGTTCACTGTGAAGGGAGTAAAGAAACCCCTGAAGTTAGAAATTACACTCTGATGTCTCTTTAGCAGATGGATTAGGGAGTGGACCCTAAAGACAAGGCAGTAATACCTGTGGGAAAATTATTGAACAATCTAGCATAGAAATAAAGAACTTAAGAAGTGGCCAGGGAATGTGTAGGAAGCACAGGTCAAGGATTTTTGTGTGTAAGTGGTAAGATTTGGATATAAGTTGAAAGAATGTAAAGAAAGAGAAGTGCAGGATGACATGGTTATGCCTGAATTTCTTCTAACAGTGGCCTAATCTTGTTCCTTATGCCTAAGTTACACTTTATTTGCTTTTTATACTGCTTTTCATCATATTTCCTGTTCATATCTAGTCTGAACTTTCCCTGGTGTTCAAAATGCTGGTATCTTTATTTTTGCTTATACTATGTTTATCCCCTTCTGATCAGTACTGCTTCCCTTGCACATGAAATGCTCGTTAACTGTCCTGGCTGCATATCTGTATCTTACCCGTATTTCAAGCATCCAACTTAGGTTCATAAAACTTTTCCTGTTACAGGCTTCATTAAATAATAACATTGGTTTACAGACTTGGCTTTGTTTTGCTAGAGCTTCCCCATAGATAGAAGGTGTATCTCTAGCAATTCTGTGCTGCTTTCTAACCCACCCTTTCTTTCTGCTCTCACTCCCAGCCCCTTCTGCTCTCACTCCCAGCCCCACAAAGAAATTTCCAAAGGTTTCCATTTAGTGCATTGCCCGACAGAAGTTTCTGTGGCTAAAAAACGTGAAAAATCAGTGGCAAGCTTCTTGCCTTGCTGTTTATGATTCCTCTTTACAAACCTGGCTAACTTGATATTTTTTTGTGTGTGCTTTGTAAATATTTTCCATTTAATATTTTTATCTTTTGGTATATTCACTGTTGGTTTTGATTTTTGATTATCTTGGGAATAAATGGTAATGTCAATGGTGAAAAATACCTTTTATTTTTTAATACATTTTTGTCTTTATCCTTTGTTTTTAATTTTTTTCATTATAGCACTCAAGAATGACCAAAAAACGAAAACGCCAAGATGATTTTCAAAAAGTAAAATTAAAAGTTGGTAAAAAGAAGCCCAAGTTAGAAAATGCGACTGTTACAAACTTTAAAACAAGGACTATACATCTGCCTGAGCAACTCAAAGAGGATGGAACACTTCCAACAAACAATAGAAAACTTAACATAAAGGTAAAACATAAATATTGTTTTGATAAAAATTAGATTTTTAAAAAATAGCACTTAGAATATTACGTTTTTGTGAAGTTTTAATTCTTAAGTATTTATCGATGGTTGCCACTGCAGCTTTTCTGCCTCCTGCAGGAAGATTTGCTCAGCTAAATCTGCAGGATTTCCCTGTTGTGTACTTAGTTGATAATTTAATATATCATCTGGAAGTAGCTTGTGTTTAGCTTTTTGATGTGTTTGATGTATCAAATTCTTGATGTTTCCATTTCCAAGCTGATTTTATAGCATATTGAAATAAGATCCTGTCTTGCTCGTTTTTGAACTCTTAAACAGAACATAGTTAATAGGTTCACAGTAAATGTGTGAAGTTAATCGGCTTGAGCAATAGTTTTGCTTAAAGTTTTAACAGCTTTATTGAAATTAATTTACACATAATAAGATTCACTCATTTAAAGTGTACAATCCAGTGATTTCAAAAATATTTATAGTTATGCTAGGACCATAATCTAATCTTAGAACATTTTTTATCACTTCAGAAGGAAATTCCATACCCAATAGAGGATACTCTGGTTCCTTCCACATCGCCCTAGGCAGCCACTGATTTACTTGGTATTTGCATAGACTTGCTTCTTCTGGATATTTCATAGAAATGGAACTATACGATACCAGGTCTTTGTTTTTTTTGTTTGTTTGTTTTTCTTTAAGATTTTATTTATTTTTAGAGAGAGGGGAAGGGAGAGAGGGAGAAAGACATCACCGTATGGTTGCCTTTCACCTGCCTCCAGCTACGGACCTGGCTGGAGACCTGATTTGCAACCTGGTTATGTGCCCTGGCTGGGAATCGAACCAGTGACCGTTAGGTTCGCAGGCCAGCACCTTATCCACTGTGCCACCAGCCAGGGCAAATTCCAAGTCTTTTGTTACTAGTCTTTCACTTAGCATATTTTTGAGGTTCATTTATGTTATAGCATGTATCAGAGCAGTACTGAATTCCTTTGTGTTGTCAAATAGTATTCCAGCGTACGGTTATGTCCCATTTTATTACTTAACAGTTGATGGTCATTTGATTGTTCCTACTTTTTGACTGTTCCTACTTTTTGACTGTTATGAATGCTGTTAGGAATATTTGTGAACAAGTCTTGTGAGGATATACATTTTCTTGTTTGCTTTTAAGCTCCAAAGATGAAATAATATTGAAAAAGTATTCAGTCATGATTTTTTACAGGTTATGTAAATTACTCCACAGAGAAAATTGTCAAATGTTATACCCTGAATGAAATAAATTATACGCTTTGAAAAACCATTTAAAATAGAGAGATCCTATGAAATTAAGAGTATATAAATGCATCCAGCGTGTTTAGTACATACTAGGTTTTAAATAGTGGTGATGATTGCCGTCACTTTAAAATAATAGTGTGCCTAAGTACACATGCATGTTATTTTTTTCCTTTTTATTGGGGTAACACTGGTTAACAAAATTTTACAGGTTTCAGGTGCATAATTTCATAACACATTGTTTGTATACTGTATCGTGTGTTCACCACCCCGAATTTTATATTCAGAAAGAAAATTGTAACTGAAAAGTAGGTAATATTTTTAGTAAGCCAAAACTATTTTAAAGATAAAACTGCTTCTAATCTTAATAAAAGCTAAGTGACATATAGAGAAACACTTATTGAAATAGTTTTCCTAAGAAGTGTCAGTTTATTGGTATAGTTTTATTTTTTTATGTTTTTTATTGGTATAGTTTTAGTAAGCATGTTTACTTGAAAATGATACAACGCATGCATACTTGTGTGTGTATAACTATAACCTGTGTTTTTATTTATAGGATTTGCTATCACAGATGCATCACTACAATGCTGGGGTTAAACAGAGTGCTCTTCTTGGACTTAAAGACCTTTTGTCTCAGTACCCATTTATAATTGATGCATACCTTTCAAACATATTAAGTGAAGTGACTGCTGTGTTTACAGATAAAGATGCTAATGTACGATTAGCAGCAGTTCAACTTCTTCAATTCCTGGCCCCCAAAATACGAGCTGAACAAATTTCTCCATTTTTTCCTTTGGTAAGTGCCCACCTCTCTAGTGCCATGACTCACATCACTGAAGGAATTCAGGAGGACTCTTTAAAAGTTTTGGACATTCTGCTGGAAGAGTACCCAGCTCTAATTACTGGCCGTAGCAGTATATTGCTTAAGAATTTTGTAGAACTTATTTCTCATCAGCAGCTGTCCAAAGGATTGGTAAATAGAGACAGATCCCAGTCCTGGATACTTTCTGTAAACCCTAATCGGAGACTCACTTCTCAGCAGTGGAGGCTGAAAGTCTTAGTGAGACTCAGTAAATTCCTTCAGGCCTTGGCAGATGGATCCAGTAGGTTGAGAGAAAGTGAAGGACTTCAGGAACAAAAAGAAAATCCCCATGCCACTAGCAACTCCATTTTTATCAACTGGAAGGAACATGCCAACGACCAGCAACACATCCAGGTTTATGAAAATGGGGGTTCACAGCCAAATGTCAGTTCACAGTTCAGGCTACGGTAAGAAGGATTTCAGTTATGTCCACACTCAGTTTTCCTATATTGAATTATAACTGCTGACCATTGATGGCTAATGGTGGGAAGACATACAGTTGTCTTTCATAGTTTTCATATAGTTACTCATGGTTTGGTTTTATTTATTGATGGGAGGAGTCATTTGAAAATATATTAACTTCTTTCTAGCAAAGCCTAATAAAAAGTAAAAGTTGATAGCCTCTTGGCTTTGTCTGAGAATTTTACTTTTCTTAACAAGTTTTGATAAATGTAATTATCAATTTGTGGTTCTTTATTTTACTGGTACTTTATATTTAAGATTTACATTAAGCAAGGAATAATATTTTTAATCATTAAATTCTTTTTCATTCTTACCTTTCTTCATTAGATACCTGACTGGAGGACTAGGCAGTGCAGATGAAGGCTTGTCATCTACTGAAAACTTAAAAGGATTTATCGAGATAATAATTCCATTGCTCATTGAGTGCTGGATTGAAGCTGTGCCTCCACAGCGAGCTGCTTCTCTCGGACATGGTGTAGAGCGGGAGCCACTGCAGGTTATGCAGCAAGTTCTTAATATCATTTCCCTTCTGTGGAAACTCGCTAAACAGCACGATGAAAACTATAAATTGGTGAGAACTAATGAGTTCTTTATTTTGTTAGTAATGCCTTTTATCAAAAATGGACAAATAAGAGATTAGTATATTACTATGAATTGGTTATATATTAAACCTAGGGTTTAACTGGGGATTTTTTTGTTTCTTCCTTTTGCTCAAAACTATAAATTAAAATAATTGTGTGGGGTTATTATCTGAATATTAAAGTTTTTTAAAAGTGAAATGCATAACTTTTAATTACTTGTTTTCATTAGCTGTAATTTACAGTAGAGTTATAATTTACTGTTTGTGGTAGATAATGTAGGAACATTATACTATCTACACACCTCCTCTAGGATTAAGAAAGTTGCTTATTAAGTAGTCTCTTCTGGTTTGTGCCACATTGCCAATGTAGAAATGGGCCAAACTGAAGATCTCATAACCAACCCTGGATTTTTAAACTACTACATTTTTAGAGAAGAAGCTACACACAAATTTCCTGGGTCTGTGCTCTTTTCTCTTGATAAGGAATGTAAGTTAGAAAACATCTCTAAAAGTTACTTTACTATAGGTGAGCTATAGTTGTAGATACAGCGTGAGTGACGTTAAGTGAATTCCAAGTCAGGTGGCAGTTTCTTACTAGAAAGCTCATAGTGAAGACATGTTTCTTGATGAGTAAAATTTGAAACTGCTGTTTGGGGGAGAATTCAATGTTGGTAGCTTTTTAACAATGTTACAGTGAGTATAATACATAGTGCATGGAAGTAAGGAAGAACTAGCTCTAAGATTAACTGGTGATAAATTAATATGGTAGCATACTTAAAAAAGGCAGCTACAGAAACAGTACTTTAAAGTTTGTACCATCCAGTTTATAGAATTGCTGCAAGGACTTTTACCTAGGTATGAATCCTTGAAGTTGCCTAAATATGTACAAAATTGACAAGGCAGTGTTTTGGTTTTAATTCTTTTTGTTTCAAACTGTGGTTTACAGTGAGTTAGTATGCCATACAAAATTAGGGCTAAATTTAAAAGAGTATTTGATAATCTAGATAAACAATATTTAACTGTACTATGGTGTGTGTTTAAGAGCTTGCTCTATTGCTATTAACCAATTTATCCATCATCTGTAGGGATGTTTGAAGAATTGCATTTTCAGATACATTGCGGTTCGATTATAGTTTGTAGCCTGTCATGTAATTTCTTGTATACCTTGACAAGAGATACTGATAGGTCACGGTTAGGGGTGTAGTGTATGACTTTATGAAAGCAAACCTTGCTCTCCTTTATGACAGTTCATCTGTGATGTAGGCTAGTAATAATTTAACACTAACTTTTTAATTTACTTTGGGTTTGGGGATCTTAATAACAATAAATAATAACCTCAGGGTCAGTATAATAATTACACACTATAGAAATTTTTTGTGTCTTAGTTTTACATTTTGATGCTTGCTACATTTTGTCCGTGTCATTCCTGTTGTCTTTTTTTTTTTTTTTAATGAGGATTAGAATTTGTGAAGAACAGTCAAGTGCAGTCATTTATCAAAGATTTACTGAGTATCTGTAAATGTAGCTGTTTAAATGAATTAAAATTCAAGTCCTCAGTCACACTATCCACAGTTCAAGTGTTTAGTAGTTACTTGTGGCTAGTGGCTACTGTGTTAGCACAGATACCAGTTCCTGACCAGTTCCATCAGTGCAGAAAGGTCTGTTGAATAGCATTGCTGTAACTATATTATATTAGATGCTAGTGTAGGCTCTGGGAATAGAGATCAATACGACTGACAAGGTGCTTTCCTTTGCAGGACTTAGCTTTTGGTGGGGGTGATAGATGGTAAACACATATATAATGCCATACCAGGAAGAAAAATGAAAGTAAAGCAGAGGAGAGGATATGAGCTAGGACAGAGTGAGGGGGAACTATTTAAAATATGGAGTCAAGAAATGCTGTCATGGCATTTGAATACCACTGAATGAAGTGAAGGAGCAAGTCTTGTGAGGGCCTGTAGGAAGAACCTTGTAAGCCTACAGAACAGCAAGTGCAAAGGTCCTGAAGTGAGGACAAGTTTGACATATTTGAGGAATGGCAGGAAGGGCTGTGCACATGAGGTTCTTGGAGAATGATAGAAGATGAGGGAGAAAAGTGACAGTGCCAGAGTGTCCATGGAAAGGAGTTTGGATTTTAACCTGAATGAGGTGAAAAGCCATTGGAGGGTTTTGAGCAGGAGTGGCATGATCTAAGTTACGTTTGACTTTAGTATGTTGAATTTACAAATAGATCACTAACAAACTCAATGTGCTCACCATTCAGCTCCAGGAAAATCATGAGCCTGAACTCAGACCACCTATCCCACAGATCATCAGTCCTGCTCTCCCTACACACCCATTCTGTTTCTGTATTATTTTGAAGAGTGATTTATGTTTTATAGGGTCACCCAGGCTGCTTAGTAGATAACTAACTTAGGGGATAAGAGGAAAAGCAGGGAGAACAGTTGGGAGGCTACTGTAATAACTGAGGTAGGAGATAAGTGGCTTGGAATAGAATGGTAGCTAGTAGTGGGTGAAGTGATGAGAAGCATCTGGATTCCAGCAGAGTGGCCGGTGTGCACAGTGAAGGGAAGAGAAGCAAGGTGCACTGTTATGGTCCAGTGACAGTGTGGCTGCTGGGGTGGGGGGAGTTCAGTTTATTCATGTTAAATTTAAGATGCCTGTTAGAAGTGTATGAGGATATGTTGGGACTACATTTATAGGTCAGAAAGAAAAATCCATAAAGGATACTAAGGAGCTATTTTAGCACCTCAAGTCCTACATCCTAAGAAATTCCTTGTAATCTGAAATTAAAAGACAGTGTTTCAAGTAGGAGAGAATGATAACATTCACAAATACTGCTTACTTTTAGAAAAGTACGTTGCTGTATGGAAGTCTTGACTACCTTCCATGGGAAGTAGCAAAGTTGCTGGGGAGTAGTATTATAGTATAAATAGAACACTAGGTAGAAAACTGATGTATTTTATAAATATTACATTAGTGGTTCAAGTTCAAGGCTTTCTTCAGTCTTTACACTCTCCCTTTTTCTCCTCTTTAACAGTAGATAAAATGCAAGTAAAAACAATAATTATGTGCTAAAAAGATCTGTGGGTGAAAATTGGATGCCTTACCAGTTCATTTTGATTTTTAAAATTTATTTACATACTGGATCATGAGCAGAAGGTATAAGAGTAAATTTATAGTTGAATATTGACAAGTCAGATTTCTGCTTAAAGTTCTATCGGTTATTTTAAATTATTGTGTCTAGTAGGTTCTAACCTTTGTTTATTTTAATAGGAGTCATGGCTTCGAAAGAATTATCTTACTGATTTCAAACACCATTTTATGAGTCATTTTCCATATGCCTTAAAAGAAATAACCAAGCACAGAAGAAAAGAGACAAATAAAAGGTATTGTGATTCTTTTTTTTTTTTTTTTTTTTTTTTTTAAGATTTTATTTACTATTTCTAGAGAGAGAGGAAGGGAGAGAAGCAGAGAGGGAGAGAAACATCAGTGTATGGTTGCCTTTTACCTGTCTCCAGCCACGGACCTGGCTGGAGACCTACCTTGCAACCTGGTTATGTGCCCTGGCTGGGGAATCAAACCAGTAACCTTTGGGTTCGCAGGCTGGCACCTTATCCACTGTGCTACCAGCCAGGGCCTGATTCTTTGTCATTGTACAGACTTGAGAAGTTATTTAACCTGGAATTATCAGAAAATAATTAGCCTTAAACTGGAATTTTCTGCATTGTGAGGTTTTATATCTAGATTTTGTGAAGTAAAAGTAACAGGTTTGGCTGATCTTGCACAAGTTACTTGAAGTCTTGGGACTTAAAGGTTTTTTTTTATTACTTAAATCTGTAAAGTGATGTTTCGTGCTAACCAAGTGTCAGTATCAAATGATATAAATATGAATTTAATAAAATTTGTTGAGAAGGGTGGTTTATTTGGGAGAGGCACTGTGTAATTATCTCAAAGTAAGAGAATATATGTAGTATCTTAAAGGTCATGTAGTTCTACTCTCATTTATATATGAGGAAACTGATAATAAAATTGTATCAGTAACAAAGCCTGAAGGAAGAGCGATAATTGGATAAAAAGTTTTCAAAAATAAAAGGTTAGATTAGAAGATGGAGCTTAAAAAATGTAAGCCTCAAGACTATTTAAAATGTTTACCTCAAGTAAGAGCAGGTAAATATATAAACAAGTTAATAAAACTTGACAAGCAGGTCTAAGCTAGAACACTTAAAGTGCAGTTGCCTAAAATGAGCAAACAAGGGAGCTTAAAATCTATCAAAAACGTACTAAATTTATTAACAGGAAGAAACCACCTGGAGAATCTGAGTCTCTAAGAGCCAGGTTTAAAGGATATGCTTAGAAATTATAAGCCTATTGTAGGCAGATGACCTTGTCATTCATTCACCAAGTACTCATTTTAATTGTTTAAACACAGTTTCACTATAGAATCAGTGTCTTAAAGTATACTTGTTGTCCTAAGTGATTTCATAAAATTGTTAAAATGGTAAAATTATAAAATTGTTTAGAGAGTGTGTAAGTGTCCACTCAGGAGACAGAAATCACACTAGTGATTTTAACAGAGAACTTACCATAAAAGTTGCTGAGGTGGTATTGAAGAACTGAGAAGATGAAAACGAAGAGTAAGGTAACCCAGAGGTAGCAACTGCAGGAAATGGCTACTCCCAGTAGGACTAGAAGAACAGAGAAGAAGGGGGAAAGCTTGGAGGAAAAGCTATGTGGAGCCAAAACTTCAAAAGGGGAAGGGGATGTTGCTCAGCTAGTGCTAATGTCTTTGGGATCAGAAGAGTGGCCCTGTGGGGCTGGGGTCCAGAATGTAGCCTGGTGCTGGTGTTTCTTAGGGGCATGGTGATGCTGTTTCTGTGTTAGAAAAACTCAACTGGAATCAACTGTGGCTGTAGAATGACTGCTGCTGGGTTGTTGGGTTGCACTAGCTACGAAAGGGAGCAAAAACAGCAAACAGAAGAGTGCTCCCTTTCTCCTCCATAGCTTTTCATTCTTTTTCTAGTACCCAGTTATTGGCAGACCCTTACTAGAAGCCAGCTGTAAAGGGGAAAAAATGGCTCGTGTAGTCCCAGCCCCAGGATCACAAAAGTGGATTGTAGAAGAGTGGGTTTGAAGCTGAATAGTTTAAAAACTACCAGGAGGAAAAGTGAATTTATATATGTAACTAACATAAGTGGCATTGGAACGATACAGTTACATTGAAGAGTAAATATTTGGGCATGAATATGATGTTAGCAGGCAGAAATGGAGCAAGGGATGAGAGACTGTACTACCTAGAGGAGATAGTATATAAATATTAGAATTAGGTATGGGAGCGATTGGGGTAAATTTGGTTTTGCTTTTTCATTAGCCTCTGGATTTCTTTTTTATTTTTTAAAGATTTTATTTCATTATTTTTAGAAAGAGGGGAAGGGAGAGAGGGAGAGAGACATCAATGTATGGTTGCTTTTCACCTGCCTCCAGCCACAGACCTGACTGGAGACCTGGTTGGCAACCTTGTTATGTGCCCTGGCTGGGGAATCGAACCTGCGACCTTTGGGTTCGCAGGCCGGCACCTTGTCTACTGTGCCACCAGCCAGGGCTCAGCCTCTGGATTTCTTTTAGCTTTGATCCTTTTGGTTGGATCAAACTGTTTAAGAAGATTAATTTAGGGCAGCAGTGTTCAACTTTTTTTGTTTCATGACACACATGAACTTAAGTACTAAAATTCTGTAACCTACCAAAAAATTAATTTTTGCTGAGCTGACAAACATTGATGTGTGAGAGAGACATTGATTGGTTGCCTCTCCCATGCCCTCATCTGGGGATCTGGCCAGCAACCCAGGCATGTGCCCTGATGGGGAAGTGAAGTATTGACCTTTCCATTCACAGGCCAGCACTCAATCCACTGAGCCACACTAACTAGGGCAAAAAAGTATAATTTTGATTTATTCATACCAGGTGGCTATTGCATTGGCTGTTTTCTTATTTTTATTATTTTTTTTTTAATTTTTAATAAGGGAAAAGAGGTCAGTGCCCCTCACTAAATAGTTAAGTATTACATATTTTAAAAATTCTTGTGGCACACTGATTGAAAGTCTGATTTAGGAAGTGTCGGGAGGAGCCAGGGAGTTAAAAAGGGAGGTTAATTCCTTAAGTAAAATGTCAGTATCTCCACCCCATGGAGTTCTCTTACTACAGCAAAAGTGTTTTTTAAGGATAGGTTTATTAACTTTAGAAAGGGGGGAGAGTGAAACATTGGTTGCCTCCTATAAGCGCCCCAACCAGGGATCGAACCAGCAGCCTGGGTATGTGCCCTGATTGGGGATTGAACCTGCAACCTTGTGGTGCATGGGATAATGCTCCAACCAACTGAGTACCCCGGCCAGGTCAACAGCAAAGGTTTTTAACCCAATCCATGGATATGGTTCAGAAGATCTTAAACTCTTGAATAGGATTGTATGTAGGGTTTTTTCGGTAAGAGATTTCATACGTCATTTTCATCAAAATGAAATTTAATTATGGTTAAGATGTTTAGAATTTAGTAGATCATTAAATAAGCAAACTATCCAAGAGGGTATGAATGTACTGTCATTATTCAACAAGACACGGTATGTACAAAGCACTTAGTGTACTACATATACTATGTGCTGAGCACTGAGTGGTAAAGAAGATAAGTAGGGTACAGTCTAATGACAAAGAGGTTTATTCCTGATCTTTAATCAGTGACTGCGTGTAATAAAGTTAATGAAAGGTTTAGGTTAATACAAGATTATATAATAAGGAGATGGTCTGGATCTTCATGAGGGGAGTAGAGTCCTAGGGAAGGCTGCCCTGATACAAAAGGTTAAAAAGGAGTTAACTCAATGAAGAGGCTGAGGTGGTGAAATTGTGGAATTTTTAGCAAATGTGGGTTGGCAATATAACACTCATTCTTCATCAGGTTCCCCTGTGAATTGTTTTTAGGGATTGCAGACTGCCCTTCTACTTCATAAGGAAGTACTTGGAATACTTAGCAGATAGCCTGTGGAAGGTAACACAAGTTCAAGTTACAGGAGCCAGTAATGGTTTAGGCCAGTGGGTCAGTGGTCCTTCACACTTCATGCTCGCCCAGGTTAATTTTTGACCTGATGTCTAAATTTTTGCATATTATGTTGAAATAGGGTTACAAAGAATATTGTTTATTTTTATTTTGGTAAAATATAACATAGAACTTACCATTTTAACCACTTTAAAGTGTACAGTTGAGTGGTATTCAGTACATCCTTGCACAACCACCACCTCCATCCATTTCCAGAACTTTTTCATCTTCCCAAACTGAAGCTCTGTACTTAATAACTCCATATACTTTCCTCTCCCAGCTTCTGGGAAGCAGTTCTACTTTCTCTCTCTATTAACTATTCTAGGTATCTCACATAAGTAAAACTATATAATATTTGTCCTTTTATATCTGGCTAAGTTGCACTTAGCATAACGTCTTTAAGGTTCATTCATGTTATAGGACATACCAGCGTTTTATTCTTTTTTTAAATAGTTTTTTTTTTTTTAAAGATTTTATTTCATTATTTTTAGAGAGAGGGGAAGGGAGAGAGGCAGAAAGGGAGAGAGACATCAATGTATGGTTGCTTTTCACCTGCCTCCAGCCACAGACCTGCCTGGAGACTCGGTTTGCAACCTTGTTATGTGCCCTGGCTGGGGAATCGAACCTGCGACCTTTGGGTTCACAGGTCAGCGCCTTATTTACTGTGCTACCAGCCAGGGATGACACTATTTTTTTTAGAGTAGTTTTAAGTTCAGTAAAATTGAGCAGAGTTCCCATTTACTCCTGCTCCCATAAATGTACAGCCTTCCTCACTGTCAGCATATCCCAGACACTGGAGTTGTACATTGTTACAGACACACATCTTATCACCCAGAGTCCATAGTTTACATTAGGGTTCACTCTTGGTATGCATTTGATGTATCCACTGTGATAGTATCAAAGAGGATATTTTCACTGTCCTAAAAATGCTCTCTGCCCTGCCTATTCATCCTTCCTTCCCACCACATCTTTTCATGGTTCCCCCCCACCATTTCTTTTTTTTATTGCTAAATATTGCATTGTATGGGTGTATTGTTTTTTATTCACCTACTAAAGGACTTCTTGGTTGCTTCCACATGTTCATTTCTTTTTAAAGCTAAGTAAAATTCCCCTGAATGTATGTATCTTATTTTGTTTATCCATTTGTCTGTCAGTGGACATTTAGGTGCTTACTACTTTTTGGCTATTGTGAGTAATATTATATGAACATTGGTCTCCAGATATCTGTTTTAAGTACCTGCTTTCAACTCTTGTATATATCACAAAATTTGTGTGTTTTTTGTAATTTGATGTAATTTTTGGCATTATTGCAAATATTGGCATTTTAAAATTTACTCAGTTTAGTTGAATGGTCTCTATAAAATCTTGATTTTTGCACTCATAATTTATTAGTTTATGTGATGATTATTTTAATGAGGTAATTCTGTTATGTACTAGGTTATTGATATAGCTGCGTTTTGCCTTTTGTCTGAAAATCAGAAGTTCACTGCTGACTAGAGAAGTCTACTAACTGGGAAGGTTTTCCAGTATGCAGGAAAATTAGTTTTATTTTTTCAGAGGGAATAGGGAACTTTGATTTAACAAGTGGAGATTAAATGATGGGTGGTTGGGAATTCATTGCAAAGTGTATTAGAAAAGGCTGCTTTTTCATTTGTGCTAGTGATAGAAAGTTTCAGAAATACTTTTTTTTTTTTTTTTTAAATATTACTTTTAGAGAGGGGGAAGAGAGGGGAGAGGTAAATATCAATGTATGGTTGCATTTCACCTGCCTTCAGCTACGGATCTGGCTGGAGACCTGGTTATGTGCCCCCATTGGGAATTGAACTAGCAACTTTTGGGTTTGCAGGCTGGCTGGCACCTATCTACTAAGCCACCAGCCAGCACAGAAAACTTGTTTTTAAAAAGTGAACTGTATTAAACATGTTGAGTAAATAATTCAGACAGATGTGAATGATTACATTTTAGAAAAATGTACTAATAAATAGATTTTTCTGTGGGAATCTGAGGACAGAATAAGCTCCAGAGAACTTAAGGAAGCAGAAATCAAAAGGTGGAGGAGTTGACTTCCACTTTGATCTCTAGAAGAAATCTGAGCTCAGTTCTATAATTAAGTAGAATAGAAATGTTTGGTAAGGCTGAAAGAAAAGATAATTTGAAACAGTATATAAGGTTACTTGGTAAAAAGACTTATTGGATGGATTGTATCTAGAAAGTTTTCCTGTCTAATTTAAACAAGAACCCCATTGAAGATCCAGCATCTGAAATTCTTAATGGATATCACTTCCAGAGATTCTTATGATAAAGGAATAGAAAAATTAGGTTGGGTTTGTGAGATAAGCTTACTGGGATTTCCTATAAGCAATAATAGATCATTATTGCTATTGTGAGACAGTTTACTATAGTTAGTTAGCTTTGCTCTTAATGTCTTTATTTAAGACAACGGTTTTTAAAATTTGGTCTATGACCCCCTGATCTACAAGAGCAGAACTATTTTCATAATTATATTAAAAAATTATTTGCCTTTTTCAATTGTTTTGGTATTTGCACTGATGGGCACAAAAACAATGATGGGTAAAAACTCCTATCTGAGCATGAATTAAGGTAGTGGGCTCAAACAATACCTGCAGACATTGTGTTCTTCATCACCATACACTCGCAGTGTACAAGAGCTTGCCAGTTTCCCTTCAGAATGTCTTAAGCAATAAAAATCACTACTTTTTACTAAGGCATGGCTGTTGAGAACACATTTTTAATATTCTCTGTGATAAAATGGAAAGTGTGTATATAGTATTTCAGCAGCATACCAAAAAATGGCTGTCTCAAGAAAACAGGTGTGTGATTCTTCTACTCGTGAGTTTTTTCCTGTGAAGGACATGAATTTAACTTGAAAGAATGAATAACAAACAAACTAAGGTTATTTAGACGGGTATTGGCAAGTATTTTTTCAAAAATGAACAAAGTGAGCTTATCGGTTATAGGAAAACTGCTGATAATATTTGTGCCAATGATAAAATGTGAGTGTTTAAACAGAAACACTGTTTTGGAGAACTTGTATTCAGCTCCTGAATACTATCCATGTATTTTCTCCCCTTTTGCTTTTCATTTCTTAATGGCAAAATTCCCAGTCCTTAGTTGGACATATGACTACACAAAATAGAAACCAGATTTCATAGCTTCTTTTGCAGCTAGGAGTGACCATGTGGGTAATTCCTATTAAATACCTCAGACTTTCCCCTCCATTATAAACTTGTACATTGAGATGTTTGTTAGCCACCTGTGCCTGGATTTATACCACAGACACATTAAGCTCAGTGTATCAAAAGTAGAATTTTCTGGATTTCTGCTGCTCCTCTCTGCTTTGTCATCTCCATTTACCCAATCACAAGTGTTAGAACCCTTGATTTCTCCAGTCCTCACCATCCCAAAACACACGTACTTGTATACCATTAAGCAAACTTCAAATTCAGCGACTTTTCTGTTTTTCTTAATGTCCCCTTTTCTGGTCTCCATCAGCATTTGACCCGGTTCTTGCATGTGTCATTTCTCATGCCTACAATAGCCACATTCCTGCTTCTCTGTTTCTAGTCTTACACTCTCTTTCCCTTCCAGCTACAGAATCGTCCATTGCAAAGACATTTCCAGCCATTTTACTCTTGTGCCTATACACTTAATTTTAGTGTCCTTAGCCTCAAAATCTGATCCCATTTTACCTTTCCAGGCTCATCTGTCTCTCCTAGCCCTACATTTGATGCTCTGGTAGCATCAGATTTCTTTTTCTTCCATGTGTTTGTGGTTCCTGAATACTGTGACCTTCCTTGTGCTTGATGCAGAATTAACGTTTGTTTGTTTGTTTGTTTAAAGATTTACTTTTAGAGAAAGGGGGAGAAAGGGAAACATCTATGTGCGAGATACATTGGTCAGTTGCCTCTCGCATGCCCCCAACCAGGGACCTGGACTGCAATCCAGGCATGTACCCCAACTGGGAATTGAACCAGTGACCTTTTGGTTTCACAGGTCAGTGCTCAATCCACTGAGCCACACCAGCCAGGCACGTTTTTCCTTTAAAATTGTTTAGTTCGAGATATTTTTTATTTTAATCAGCTTCACATTAAAAAAAATATGGAACAGGTTCTGCTGCTGAATATACAATAGTCTGAGATGAGTATTTCTACTCCAAGTTGCAAATTTTGTTTTTATTTAACGTATTTATTTGAGGGTTTTTGAAATGTCTCTCAGTTTTGAAGGAAATGTATTTTATTTGGCTAGAAATAAACCTGATTTTTATATGTGAATTATAAAATCAAGTCACTTCAGAACAGTGTTTATCTGGACCAGTCTCCTTATTTCACACATAAGGAAACTGGGCAGGAGAAATTAGTGATTCTGTTAAGTCATGATTCATTAGAAGCAGAATCAAGGTTTGCTGTGACCTCCATTAAATACAAGGATCTGCTTCAAAACAAAACAAAACAAAGCCTTTGCGTATTGGGGTTTTCAAGTCTTCTACCTCTAAATATTTCCAAGATTACCAGGCAGTGTTACAGGATTGTTTTGGTGTTAATAACAACTTGGGTATGAACTGAATATAATATACAGTCTAATTCATGATTTCTTAGCAACCTTCACTCTGTAATGAATAGCTTATTTATAAAACAGTGCCCTAAACCTTGCCTTCATACCTGTCTTCACTGTTTATTCTAGAAGGGAATATTTTTTGACTCTTTGATAGAGTATTCTAAGTGAAGTAGGTATGGGAGATACCACACTTTATAGATGTGTTTGTGTTTGTTTTCAGCATCAAGCATTGCACGATTCTCTCCAATAATGTAGACCATCTCTTACTGAATTTAACACTGTCTGATATCATGGTCTCCCTGGCAAATGTCTCAACTTTGCAGAAGGATTCTAATTGGATAGAAATGATAAGAAAATTTGTGACAGAGACCCTTGAAGATGGTTCTAGGCTAAATAGTAAGCAGCTGAACAGATTGCTTGGGGTATCATGGAGGTTAATGCAGATACAACCAAACAGAGGTAGGTGATGCTGCTTTATCTTTATTTAAGATAGGAGCTCTTATTTATGCATGCTATTTAGGGTCTAGCTTTGAATTGGTAACTTTTAAACATTCCATGTAGTCCAGTTAATTACATTTAAACTATAAAAGATAGCATAATTATAAAGGACTATTTACTTGAACACTGAAATTATTTATAGCTCAGTGCATCCCTTTTTCCATGGATAGGTTCCTTTATGAAGCAAATTGATAAAATTTCTAGTAGATGACAGAATTGGTGTAAAAAGGGGTAGATATTAGTAAGAGGAAATGTCATCAGGCTTCACGCTGAAGAAATACCCGGTCATCTGTTTTGACTAGAATTTGAGTGCTTTTTTCCTTTTATTCTTACAGATCAAATCCTTTATTTCTTCTAGCTTGAAGTTCCATCACATTAAGTCAGTTTTTCTCATTCAGTAACAAAGCTTTTCTGTTTGGTTTCCATCTTACTCACCTTTCTAATATCCTGGTTATTGTTATCCCTCCTTAGATTTGTTTTCCCTTAGGAAAATGTGTACTGTCATCTCTGGTTGGTTTAATTTTTATATTAATCAGGCCATTGCTATAGGATTTGGATGAGAGTCATCAATTTAGTGGCTAAGATCTGCTTTGTTACAGGAACAAAGAAAACTACCTCTGTTTTTAGAGAAATTGAGGGGCTGATGATGAAATATTTTGATTCACGTTATATTTTGATTCACGTTAGTTATCTTTTTCTCTGTCTTTAGAGGCTACAGAGTCTCTCATCAAGGCAGTTTATACATTGTATCAACAAAGAGGCCTTATCCTTCCAGTTCGGACTTTGTTACTGAAGTTTTTCAGTAAAATCTATCAAAAAGAAGAATTGAGATCTTGCAGATTCAGGTAAAGTTTCACTTACTCTGCCTTTCTTTTTCCCACTGAGTTATTTTGTAGTTTTTAAATAAGATGATAGGGTGATTAAATCTCTGGAGAAGTTTACTCCTTTTTTTTAATCCTAGGTATTTACATTTGAGAAAAGATAAAATTTTGTAAAGAAGCATACATAATAGTACCAATAATCTTTATATACATAACTGAGCAGATAAAAGCCTCTTGGTGCCAATATTTTCACTTGTCCAGCATTGGTCTTTTCTTTTTCTTCCCATAAAAATCATGGAGATGGAATCACTAGCGCTTACTGTCATATTGTGGCATATGGCATAAGAAAGAGGGCAGTAGAGTTGAGAGAGTTTCTAGCTTAGTTTGGTGCTATCATGTGAGACAGACAACACAAAAAGCATTACTAAGGAATTAATTTTTCTTTAAGATTTTATTTATTATTTTTAGAGAGGGGGGAAGGGAGAGAGGGAGAGAAACATCAATGTATGGTTGCCTTGCACCTGCCTCTAGCTACAGAGCTGGCTGGAGACCTGGCTTGCAACCTGGTTATGTTGCCCTGGCTGGGAATCGAACCAGCAACCTTTGGGTTTGCAGGTCGGTGCCTTATCCACTGTGTTACTAGCCAGGGCAGGAGTTAATTTTTTTATTTTTTATTTTTTTAAAGATTTTATTTCATTATTTTTATAAAGAGGGGAATGGAGAGAGGCAGAGAGGGAGAGAGACGTCAATGTATGGTTGCTTTTCACCTGCTTCCAGCCACAGACCTGATTGGAGACCTGGCTTGCAACCCTGTCATGTGCCCTGGCTGGGGAATCGAACCTGCGACCTTTGGATTCGCAGGCCGGTGCCCCGTCCACTGTGCTACCAGCCAGGGCAAGAGTTAATTTTTTTATAGGGTGAGTTTGAGATTTATTTGGGACAGTCAGGAAGGGATGATTGGCTGGAAGATAACCTTGGCATATGTAAAGAATTGTTGGAATATATTTGAGTCTTTAGGCCAGATGCTTTTCATAATTTTGCTGAATAATTCTCACAGTACTGCTATGAAGAGTATGTGTATAATTCTACTCATTTTATAAAAGGAAACAAGCATATTAGGTAAATAAGTTAGTAGGTATCATCCAACTAATGGGTAATAGGGGTAGCTGAGACATTAAATTCAGGTCTGTGACCACAAAGGTCATGCTTAAAATCACTAAGTTCTTAAGGGATAGCAAAAGTGATTGTGTTACCCAAATATACTAAAGAACTGAAATAACATAAGTTCAAAGCATCAGTAAGTTAATATACTGCAATAATTGACAATTAGGATAAATAGTACATCAAGAGTTAAGCACTGTCTGTGTCCTTTAAGATAAAAATACAGTTTAGCCCCCCAAACTTGGGTAAATCCTAGAAAATGCTACAACTGAGTTAAATGATACTGGCAGCCTCATAATGTCTCACATGTTTAAATTAATAAATGTGTTATTGATGCTTGATTTGTTATTTTATGGTGTATTTAAATTGAAATATTTTTTGTTTAAATTTATGCTGCTTGTGTTCCAAAGTAAACTTTATTTGGTTCTTCCTTGGCCTTCTTAGGTATCGTAGTAAAGTGCTATCCCGTTGGCTGGCTGGTTTACCATTGCAACTCGCTCATCTTGGCTCCCGAAACCCTGAACTCTCAACACAGCTTATCGATATCATCCAAACTGCTGCAGCACGAGCAAATAAAGAATTACTAAAAAGTTTACAAGCTACTGCTCTTCGAATCTATGGTAAGAGCATGCTTCACTATATAGGTAATCATTGCTGTAACCTGATTTAGAAAAGAAGTTTCCAAGGGACGTGCTTTAGGTTTGCTTTCCCTTTAAATTATTATAAATTAGTTATGCCATGATTAAATTACCAAAACATAACCCAGTATCAAATAATAAATTAATTTTCAATAGTATTTATTAGAATAGTATTAGAGGGTGTATGGCAAATGCTTCTTACATTCTTAAGTTGTCTTTTAAACTAACTGCTATTCATAGATTCAAAACTGATCAGCTATTTAAAAAAATTCCTTTGAAGCTTTGGTGGGAAATTCTTCAGTCATAATGGATATTTTATATGACTTCCATATGTTAATACTTTTGATTTATCCCTGGAACTATTTCATATTTTAAGCAAAAATAGCAACTAAAAGCTTTTTGGGGTACATACATAGATATAATTTACATTTATTATTGAGATATAACTCACAAACCATAGAATTTGCTATATTACAGTGTACAATTCTGTGATTTTAAAAAACACGTTCACAAGGTTGTACAATCATCACTAATTCCAGAATATTTTTATCACCTCCAAAAGAAACTACCCATTAATGTACCCTCCCCATTCTCATTTTTCCCAGCTCCTGGCAGCCACTGATCTATGTCTATCTCTGGATTTGCTTATTCTGGACATTTCTTATAAATAGAATTATGCAATATAGGGCCTTTTGAATCTGGCTTCTTTTCACTTGCAGTATTTTCAGGGTTCATCCATGTTGAAGCATGTATCAATATTTTATTTATTGCTAAGTAGTATTTCATTTAATGGATATACCGCTTACACTTATCCATTCATTAAGTGATGGACATCTGGTTTGTTTCCACCTTTTGTGGGTATAAATTTTTCTTAATTTTCAGTGTTGCGTATATATTTAGGTGTGTGTGTGCATGTGTATGTGTACATACTCAAACAGTTCTCTTGTTCAGGTTAATGTTGTAATTGTCCAATGTTTAGCAGAAGGGCTCATTTTTTACTATTTTGTTTTGTGCCCAACCCCTTAACCCCTATGAAAGTTTTTACTTCAGACAAGATAATTTGGATGTTACAAAATTATTACTGTGTTAAATATTGGGTTGGCCAAAATGCTCATTTAGTTTTGATGGCTGTAGTAGTGCTTAGTTGTCTTTAATTTCATTTGAAACAATTTGTTAGATTGTATTGTGACAGCTGTCTGTACCAGTATGCATTTTAAAAAATCATCAAAATCAGTAAATCTTTGTGCAGCCATTTTAATGCTGATTATGGAAGAAGATTATGGAAGGCAACATTTTTGGCATTATTTATTATTTCCAGAAAGATAACACAAGTGAAACAAAACTGATTTGTACTGTGTATAGAGAAGCTACAGTAACTGATCAAATATGTGAAATGTGATTTGCAAAGTTTCTTGGTACTACTGACATTTTGGCCAAACAGTTCTTTGCTGTGGGGCTGTCTCATGCATTGGAAGAAGTTTAACAGCACCCCGGGCCTCTACCCACTAGAAGCCAATAGCAGGAAATAGCTGATG
This sequence comes from Noctilio leporinus, assembly GCA_004026585.1. Classification (NCBI taxonomy): domain Eukaryota; kingdom Metazoa; phylum Chordata; class Mammalia; order Chiroptera; family Noctilionidae; genus Noctilio; species Noctilio leporinus. The sequence goes on along the minus strand of PVIW01001759.1, from coordinate 152,968 downwards.
TATTCAAAAATAACTAAATCAGTAACGTTATTGGTGATGATGAAAAATGTGTCCTATTTTACAGAAAAAAAACTGGACTTTTTTAGCTAACCCAATGAATATCTTTAAAGAAATAATGATTATGTTCAGTGTTTCATTTTAGAAAATAGCTTAAGCCATACGTACATGTTTTTGATAAAATGTTTTTATGTAATTTATACAACGAAATTCAGCATAACACAATGAAAATAATCAGTTTGCTTTATTAATGTAATCTCTCCTTTGTATATTCTATAGTTGAATTAACGTGTCCATCTTTCCCACTAGATCCACAAGAAGGCACTGTGGTGGTTCTCCCAGCAGAGTCTCAGCAGTGTTTGGTCCAGCTTATATATTTTCTACCTAATTTGCCTGCTGATTTGCTTTCTCGGTTAAGTCGGTGCTGTATTATGGGAAGACTCAGTTCAAGTTTGGCTGCCATGCTTATCGGGATACTGCACATGAGGTAGTATGCTCAAGTGAACTGTATTTTAAGTGTATAAAACGTATAGCCCTCAGCCCTGGCTGGTGGCACAGTGGATAAAGTGCTGGCCTGCGAATCTAAAGGTCACTGGTTCGATTCCCAGCCAGGGCACGTAACCGGGTTGCAAGCCAGGTCTGTAGCTGGAGGCAGGTGAAAGGCAACCATACACAGATGCTTCTCTCCCTTTCTTCCTCCCTCCCTGCCCTTCTCTCTAAAAAATAATAAATCTTAAAAAAAAAGAAACATATATCCCTCTGTCCCTTCTACTTGCAATTTGTGACACAGGGTAGGCTTTTAAAATCACACATACTATTACCACCTTCATTTGCTTTTAATGCAATAATGAAAACTTTATATTATTGCTAGATAAAGTTCACTGGAGTAAGATTGTTTCAAGTTATTTGTTTAGTGATTTCTATATCTAGATTTGAGTAAGGATTGAAATTATCAAAAACATATGGTAAGGACTCAACGGCAAGTGAGTACTATGCTTAAAACTTTCGGTGTTAACAGAATTGGGATACAGACCTCTCGGGGCTCAGCATTTAATGTAGCTGGTGAGGTAAGTAAGTTTGTATGCTAAGACAAGGAATCGCTTGAAATCCGGTGTGTGTATATTAAAATATGTGTAACTGTTTTAAGTATATAGATAAAACTGTACAGTGGTGATAAGTACATTGAGATTGTTTTGTAACCAGCACCACTCTGTCTCCAGGACTTTTACATCACCCTCAGCTGAAAGTCTGTACCTGCTGTATGGCAGCCGTTACTCACTCTGCCCCTCCCTGCCACTGGTGACCACCAGTCTGTCCTCATTCATGTTTTTGATTATTCTGGGTATCTCATATAAGTGGAATCACAAGATCTTTTGTCATTTTGTGTCTTTCGTATTTTATTCAGCGTAACTCTTCCAAGTTTCATCCATGTTGTAGTGTGTGTCATTTTCCTTTTTAAGGCTGATGCTCTGTTGTATGTATATGCTATTATACATTATGTTTCTCTTCATCTTTTGGTGGACACGTAGTTGTTTCCACCTTGTAGATTCCTGTTTTAGTCCTTTTCATTCTTTGGCTGTATATCCAGAAGTGGACATGCCGGATCATAGAGTAATTGTTTAGTTTTTCAAGAATCTGCTATCGTTTTTCACAGTAGCTTTACCATTTTACTTTGAAAGGTTTTATAATGTATCATATTGCATGTGTCCAAAGAATCCTTTAACACCTTATATTTGTATCATCAGGCGTAGTATTTTAGTATTCAGCTATATTTGTTACTGCTTGTGACTCATGGTCACGGTCTGATATGGTTTGGGGTAGAAATTGCAATCTAGGCTGTAGCTGTATATTTTATTATTTTTAAAAGATTTTACTTATTTTCAGAAAGAGCAGAAGGGAAGGGAAGGAGAAAGAGAGGAAAAGAAACATCTTTGTGTGAGAGGAATATCACTTGGTTGCTTCTCACATGCCTCCAACTTGGGACCTGGCCCCTCACCCAGGCATATGCCCTGACTGGGAATCGAACTAGCGTTTTTTTGGCTCACAGTCTGGTGCTCAGTTCCCTGAGCCGCACCAGCCGTGGCAAGGCTGTAGCTGTAAATTTTAACAACTACCTTCCTTGTGGCTTCTTGTACGGATTCTCGATCCCAGTTAAATAGTAGCCCACTTTATTGGTAAGCTCTCTTTATCTTTGCCAGTCTTTTCATACCAGTTTAGGATATATATTTGAATTCAGTCACCCAAAGTTTATGTGTAACCTTTCCTTTTAAGCAGAAGACAAGTATTTGCAACATGTTATGTAAAAATTGAAGGTTTATTTCTTTGTGTATTACAGAGAGACTTGGTCTTATTTTAAAGAATTTTAAGCATTCATTAGTTTCCCTTGTTTATCTTTGTTAGAGGTTTAAAAACCTCTGCTTTGCCTAGTGTAAGCAATTATTTAATGCTAGGCCTTAAAAAAATAAATGTTACACTTTTGTTTTTTCATTTAAGTGATTTTATTAACTTCCAGTAGAGGGCACTCTGTTCCTTTGATACAACTAATGGAGGACCTGTTTTAACATTCAGTTAAAATCACCTTTGAATACTTACCTTTGAAACGGGTTCTTTTTCGAAAGTATATTGTCTTTATAAATACCAGTTATGCTTATGTTTAACTTTTGTCAGAGCTGTTTTCAGAAGTATTTTTGGGAGTTTGTGGTGATTGTTGAGAAAGATAATAACTAAATTAAAAGTTGGAAGCTCTGGCTGGTGGCACAGTGGATAAGGCGCCAGCCTGCAAACCCCAATGGTCACTGGTTCAATTCCCCAGCCAGGGCACATAAGCCAGGTCTCCAGCCAGGTCTGTAGCTGGAGGCAGATGAAAGGCAACTATACATACATTGATGTCTCTCTCTTTCTCTGCCTCTCTTCCCTACCCCTTCATCTAAAAATAATAAAATCTTTAAAAAAAAAAAAAAAGTTGGTTGGCTTTATAGTTAAAAAGTCCACCAAGTTAAACTTTGCCTTTTAGTATTTGCGTAGTCTGTTACTACACTTCTCTCTGTTTATGTCTTCTTCCCAAACTAATCTCTCTTAAAACAAAATACAAAATTAGGACATTTTAACTTTTTCAGGCCAGTGGCATTATCATTGTATCACTTTTCCTAGATTTAGAATTTAAGAATAATGTTTAGTTTTTCAACATATGCTGGGGTTATTTCATAACGTTGGTTTCCTCTTTAAAATATCCCCTTTTCTCCTTGACCATGACTATAATTTATAGCTAGACAATGTTTTTTTATCTCACTTATAATACAATAATCTTGCCTCTCTAAATCCCATCTATTTTGTGCAGTCTTGCCAGATTATTTTCCTAAAATATTCCTTGAATTACTTCAGATTTTTGTCTTGTTATATTAAAAAGTATATTAAGAGTTGCTGCTATGACCTTTTCCCTTGCCCATTTAGAATGTTTGGAGTTTGTCCTCTCATAGCATGATACTTGTGTTGTTCCACTGGCCCCTACTCAGTCCTGTCCTTGCCCTTAGTTTATTTACAGCTGGACTGGGGAACAGTATGTGAACTTTGGGTAAAAATCTCTAAGAACAGGGAGAAATTCTTGGGCTAAACAATTTGGCTTGGTTTTAAGTAGGGTGAATATACGATCTGGTCTTTAAGGAGCATTTCCAAGTTTACTTCTTTTGTGCCAGCATAATCAACGGTAGCATCCCTTTACTCTCAGAAGTGGTCTGACTTGGACAGCATCTATGGACATCATAGTTTTAAGGACAGTGTAATCCATTACTTGTCATTTGTACAAAATAGATTCCTAAGGCCCTGGCTGGTGGTTCAGTGGATAGGCTCCAGACTGCAAACCCAAAAGTTGCTGGTTCGATTCCCAGTCAGGGCACATAATCAGGTTGCAAGCCAGGTCTCCAGCCAGATCCCCAGCTGGAGGCAGGTGAAAGGCAACCATACATTGATACTTCTTTCCCTTTTTTTCCCCCCTCCCTTCCCCTCTAAAAATAATAAAATCTTAAAAAAAAAAAAAAAATTCTAAATGGATATGTACCCCTTTTAACCACTGGATGGCACAGTTGATTCCTAGTTTCACTGGGTTAAATATAAATAGGTAAAAAAAAAAAAAAAAATGAAGGGGTTTTTTAGTTGATTTAGAAATTCCTAACTCTTTTTGGTCCGACATTTATTCAGGTATCTGTGATAAAATTTGTAGTCTTAGCTTACTGGGTTTGATCACTTTCAGCCTTCTGCTATATACCTAGTTGATGTTTGTGCTCTCTTCCTTCTTAGCCAAATGTTGAAGAGAATTTTCAAAGGAGTCACTGGAAACTGAACTCAAGGCAGGAACCAGATAAACCTTATGTAATAAGAAGCCTTTAGCTATTCCCTTGAGTCCCCTTCCAGTTCTTAAGAGCTGCATTATTGTTAAATAGAACTAGTTATAGCTTTGCAAAGTATAGATAGGAACATGTAATCTTAGAGTGGCTATACATGGGAATAAGCCTGATTAAGATACTTTGGCTTATGTAGGAAGTTGGGACTTGATTAATTAAGGTAAGACTTCATAAAAATCAAGGAAATAAAAAGCAGCTGAAACTACTAAAAAACAAAACTTAATCTTGGTTCCTTAGAGTATGATTTTCAAATGGTGTGGAAATTTTCTGAGTTATATACCATCTACTATGTGGACCAATTATGCTTTTTTTTTTTTAAGATTTTATTTAATTATTTTTAGAAAGAGGGGAAGAGAGAGAGGGAGAGAGACATCAATGTATGGTTGCTTTTCACCTGCCTCCAGCCACAGACCTTACTGGAGACCTGTTTTGCAACCTTGTTATGTGCCCTGGCTGGGGAATCGAACCTGCGACCTTTGGGTTCGCAGGCCAGCGCCTTATCCACTGTGCTACCAGCCAGGGCCCAATTATGCTTTTTAATGAAACTTTAAATAAATATGAGTAGAAGTTAAAATTTTTGTATTATGTTGAGCTTTTACATATAAAGTTAATGCATACTATAGATTTTGTTTGTTACTAAATCAGACTTGTTTTCAGTGAAAAAGAAATGGTTATGTTGTGTGTTATTGAGTCTTCAAGTTGGTCACTTCTGGTAATAGTTGTCCCATTGTTTGTTGTAGATCATCATTTTCTGGATGGAAACATTCAGTTAAAGACTGTTTGATGAGTGATTTGGATTATTTCAGCTTCTTATTTTCAACACTTACAGGTAATCACATTCACCTGACAAGTTTGGGAGAGGAAAAACCTAGTATGAAGATTATCCTGAAACATGCTGTCTTACATGTTTGGTTCTAAGTTTTGAGGATGATAAATAAACTGACTACCTTAGGGTTTTTATTGTTTAATCGGAAGTCTTTGAAGGAATATTTGTACCCTACATTGTTCAGCTCTTTAGGCAGGCAGATGCATAATTCATCCTTAAATCTCTTATAGTACAAGTGTTGAATACCAAAAACTTGGGAATTACTTGAATGTCATGATTGATTTTCACCTTCTACTTCGTCTTCTCAACTTTCTTTTGTTTACAGTGAATTGGATTCTGATTCCTATTCAGATAGCCAGGGAAAGCCCCATTGCATACCTTTAAAAATTGATGAACAGAACATATATTTTAAACATGTTTTAAATGTTCAACTTGATGGGAAGATCATCAGAATTTGATTAGCTATTTTCTGAAGTCCTTTTGCCCTCCAAGCAAAATTAGTAAAATGAATCTAGAAATGTCCTAATTTAGATATGTAAGGTATATATGATAATAATACATACTACTATTGTTTAAATGATTGTACTCGTTCATCAGTTCAGTTATATACTTGGATGATGATGATGAAATTTTAATAATATTTTCAAAGACTTGTAGTTAGGAGATTTATAATTATTATGTTAAGTCAGAGTCCAAAGAGAATTTTACAGGTTCTGGTAACGAACAGAATCTAGCAAGATAAATTTTATATAAAAAATAAACTCCTATATGTTTTTCTGATAGTTTTGGATGTATACATTTGAGATAGAGGTGGGGACTTTTATGTTTTAGTAATAGTACCTGTCAAAAGATGAGTTGGTTTTAGAAAGCTCATTAGGAGTAAGTAACGCGATGTGGCTGTCAAACTAGATGATGCTTTAGGCTTTGTTCAAGAAAATATAGTCATCTGAACATCAAAGCAGAAGCTAGGTCAGACTGACTACATTGCCAGTATTCTGATCATTCTGAGAACTATCTTTCAGGAGGGATGTTGGCAAGTTGTCTATATAGGTCAAGCCAAGTGTGAAAGGGTGGTAAGAGAATCAGATAATAGTTTGAAAGGGCAATTATGTAAGAGAATACAGAGTTTAGTTTATGTATGGAATATATTCTTTTTACTTGTTCCTTTGTTTTTTAAACCTGTCATTATTTGGAAAGGTTCTGTCCTGCTTTTTTAAGGTAAAAATCATAAAGCCCTCTATATAAGGGGTAAGACTTGTTTCTTGCTACATTGTAGATTTGGTCAGAGCACACATTTGTGTACATAATCATGTGAATTTTATTCCTTCCATTACTAGCTATTAATTTTTTTTTCTTTTTTAATTTTGTTGTATTACATCCATCCCTTTTTTGCTCCCCTCTGTCCCCCTCCCCACTAGCTATTAATTTTTTAAAATACTATATGAAATGCAGAATTTCAGAGAAAACAAGGTAGCTTAAAGGAGAATTTAACTTACATGTCGTCTCTATTTTTTTTTTTAAATATAAAGAATCACTTGCTGTGTGATTTGGTTTTTTTTTTAATTTTACTTGATTTGTATCCAAATTAGGATTTTCAGAGGAGGAGTTGACTTGGCTTCAGAGCCTTCGGGGGGTCCCTCATGTCATCCAGACACAGCTTTCCCCCGTGCTGCTTTACCTTACAGACTTGGACCAGTTTCTACACCACTGGGATGTAACAGAGGTAATGGTGCATTTAGAAAGAAATTTCTGGCTATTAAAATTCAGTTCATCAATCAAATGATTAGTGTGTGTTAGGATTACCTTATATGAGATATTGTTAGAGATACAAAATAGTATAAGACATGATCTATGTTCTGAAAGTGTTTATGACCTTGGCTAGGAGATAACATGTTTCTAAAAGAGTATTTTCCGTTATGTTATGCCACTAGAATAAAATGAGTTAGCAATTTAAATGATAGAGACAATTTTTTTTATCTAGCACAGGGCAGATAGAATGAGTAAGATATCAGTAGGATTTGGTACCCTTGCAGGTGGCTTTATTTAAACAAAAGATATTGAGCAGTTCCTTTGGTATTGAATTAATATGTAGTTTATTGAAGTTAAATTTATTTATTTTTAAAGATTTTATTATTTTCAGAGAGAAGGGCAGGGAGAGAGGAAGAAAGGGAGAAGAGTATCAATGTATGGTTGCCTTTCACTTGCCTCTAGCTAAGGACCTGGCTGGAGACCTGGCTTGCAACCTGGTTAAGTGCCCTGCCTGGGGAATCGAATCAGCAACCTTTGGGTTCACAGGCCAGAGCCAATCCACTGAGCCACACCAGTCAGGGTTTGACGTTCAATTTAAAATGCTGTTTTTTCCTCAAGCTTTAAAGTTTAGCTTACAAATCTTTTCGATAAATACAGTGAATTTAAGCAGTCATCAAACTGTAATACAGTGATTATATTTTATTCCTTTTACAAAATTAAAATTTTAAACTGTTTAACTTCTAATATAGTCACTATTTGTCAGGTAGTTCAGTTTTCTGACAAACCTTCACAAATGTTAAATTATTTCTAATAAATTAAATATGATGAATCTTAATATTTTCAGGTGGTACTATTGATAGTGAAAGTCACATTAAAATCACTAAATTAATTAGTGACAGGTTTTAAATTGGAATTATAAGGGTGATCTTTTACCCTAATGGGCATAATTGTCTTAAATGTTATAGATAAGTAAATTAAATATAGTAAAACATCATAAACATTAATACTAAGGTTTTGATTCTCTGAAACATTTTCCGTAGTAATTAGTTTCTGTTTTTATTTCTTCAGTTTCTTCCCGTACAATGAAACGTACTTTGCTTTGTAGGAATGTAATTATTTCATCTGCAAATTTGTTTGCTTTTAACCTTTCTTGCAAATTCTGAGGTTATTTCCTCTGCTGGCTAATTTTATTTTAATGATTTAGAAGGCCTCTGGCTGGGACAGTGATTATATTCTTTCCTTGTAACGTCCAATTGCCAGACCAATTCTATTTTTTTAAACTTTTTTGTCTGTTCAAGTTACAACCTACTTCTGTTTTGTTGCTATATCAATTGACTTTATTCGGCGGATTTGTTTACTTTTTTTCATTCTATTCTGAATACTCATGTTCTTCCCCTATCTTAGAGCTAGTCCTTTTGTAGACATTTTTCTCATGGCTTTGACTTTGATCACAATATTTATACCATAACCAATGATATTTATCTTCTCTTTATTACCCCAATGACTGGTACTTTGGTTATATGTAGGTTCTTTAATAATACTTGATTATAAAAAGAAGAACTAATGAATTGGGTAATCAACCTAAATATTTAATATCTAAAAATTATCTTATCCCATGGTAAATGAAGAGAACCAAGAAAAGCAGACTGAAGTTAAAGCCTTCAGTTTTGGATTGGGAGATTTGGGTTAAAGGACGCCCTGATTCTAATGTATTTAAACTATCATGATGTATTGGAGAAAGCATTGTATGGGACTGGTGGGCCCAGATTCCAAGCTTAGGTTTGCCAGTGTCTAATGTGGTAACCTGGACAACTAATAAAACCTTTATCTGATAATTTAAAGTTTTCATAGGCACATCATTTGTGTAAAGCCAAGACACAATTGTCATGAGAATGTGAAGGTATATTTCTAAAGCAAGCTTTTGTCAAGGACATGTACTGAACTTCAAAGTTGCTGTCTCTGAAATGTTAAGATGTAAATTAGGAAAAAGTTAAAAGTCTCAGTTTTGGTTTTGAAATTCTTTTGTTGTTGTCGTTTTAAAAAGATTTTATTATTTTTAGAGAGAAGGGTGGAGAGGGAGGAAGAAAGGAAGAGAAGCATCAATGTATGTATGGTTGCCTTTCCCCTGCCTCCAGCTACAGACCTGGCTGGAGACCTGGCTTGCAACCTGGTTATGTGCCCTGGCTGGGGAATCGAACCAGCGACGTTAGGGTTCACAGGCTGGCACCAATTCCCTGAGCCACACCAGCCAGGATGGTTTTGAGATTCCTCTTTTTTTTTTTTTTAATTTTATTGTTGTTGTATTACATCCATCCCCTTTTTGCCCCCCTCTGTCCCCCTCCCCACCCACCCATTCCCCCCAAAATCAATGCCACCTGTTGGCCATGTCCATGGTTCCTTTATACTAGCTGTCTAAGCTACTCCCCTTTCTTGTCTCTGCCTCCCCCCTCCCCCCAACCCCTTTCCCCCTGACCACTGAAGGCCTATTCATTGTATTCATATACTTGGTTCTGTTTTGCTTGTTGTTAGTTTTGCTCATTATTGTCCCGTAATAGGTGAGATCATATGATATTTGTCCTTCACTGACTGGCTTATTTCACTAAGCATAATACTCTCCAGTTCCATCCATGTTGTTGCAAAGGGTACAAGTTCTTTCTTTCTGCTATATAGAATTCCATTGTGTAAATGTACCAAAGTTTTTTGATCCAATCATCCACTGATGGGCACTTAGGCTGTTTTCAGCACTTGGCTATTGTAAATAGTGCCGCTATGAACATAGGTGTGCCTAGGTTCTTATGAATTGGTGTTTCAGGATTCTTTGGGTATAGTCCAAGTAATGGAACTGCTGGATCAAAAGGCAGTTCCATTTTTAGTTTTTTAAGGAAACCCCATATACTGTTTTCCACAGTGGCTGCACCAGCCTGCATTCCCACCAACAGTGTATGAGGGTTCCCTTTGCCCCGCATCCTTGCCAACACTTGTTGTTTGTTGATTTGCTGATGATTGCCATTTTGACAGGTGTGAGGTGGTATCTTATTGTGGTTTTAATTTGCATCTCTCTGATGACTAGTGACGTTGAGCATTCTTTCATATGCCTCTGGGCCCTTTTTATATCTTCCTCAGTGAGTTGTCTGTTCAGGTCCTTTGCCCATTTTTTAATTGGGCTGTCTGCCTCCCTGATGTTGAGTCGCATTAGTTCTTTATATATTTTGGAGATCAGACCCTTGTCTGAGGTATCATTGGCAATTATGTTTTCCCATACAGTTGGTTCCCTTTGAATTTTGCTGATATTTTCTTGAGCTGAACAGAAACTTTTCAATTTGATATAGTCCCATTTGTTGATTCGTTCTTTTATTTTCTTTGCCCTTGGTGAAGTATCAGTAAACATATTTTTGTGTAGGATATCCAAAAATTTACTGCCTATATTTTTCTCTAGGACCTTTATGGTGGCACTGCTTATGTTTAAATCCTTTATCCATCTTGAGTTTATTCTGGTGTATGGTGTAAGTTGGTGGTCTAGTTTTATCTTTTTGCATGTTGCTGTCCAGTTCTCCCAACACCATTTGTTGAAGAGACTGTTTTTACTCCATCTGATGTTCCTTCCCCCTTTGTCAAATATTAGTTGACCATAGAGTCCTGGGTTAATTTCTGGGCTCTCTGTTCTGTTCCATTGATCTATATGTCTATTCTTATGCCAGTATCATGCTGTTTTGATGACAGTAGCCTTGTAGTATTGTTTGAAGTCTGGTATTGTGATTCCTCCTACCTTGTTCTTCTTTCTCACGATTGCGGTGGCTATTCTTGGGCGTTTTTGGCTCCATATAAATTTTTGAAGTATTTTTTCTATTTCTGTGAAATCTGTCATTGGTATTTTAATTGGGATTGCATTGAATATGTAGATTGCTTTGGGTAGTATGGACATTTTAATGATGTTAATTTTTCCCATCCATGAACATGGTATATGCTTCCATTTATTTGTGTCTTCCTTGATTTCTTTCTTCATTGTTCTGTTCTGTAGTTTTCTGAGTACAGGTCTTTGACCTCCTTAGTTAAGTTGATTCCTAGGTACTTTATTTTTCTTGTTGCTATGGTAAATGGGATTTGTCTTTTTGCTTCTATTTCTGTTGTTTCATTATTGGTATACAAAAATGCTTCTGATTTCTGGATATTGACTATACCCAGCTATTTTGCTAAATTTGCTTAATAGGTTGAGTAAGTTTTTGGTTTTGGGATTCTTAAGTAAAGATTTCAATTTCCTTTTGGATAAACTTCATTATATTTGTTTTATCTGTACTTTCATTTGAAAGTACATATTAGAAATATATATCATTTTTGACACCCTTAGAGTGAAGACTTATTTTTCTAATTACATTATTTGAACAAGTTATTAATTGGTAAAATGGAAATTCTTAGTTGTAGTTTCACCTGCCTACGCTGAAGTTATTTCTTAAAAATCAGACTTTTTTTTTTTTGAGTAGGTGTTCAGAAAGTACAATTCAGAAGAACAGAAGGATACTAGTAAAAAGTCATCTTCCATTCTTTCAGCTCTGCCCATTTTTCCTCCCCAGTTTCTAAATGTATTATTTCAGATAGCTTCTATCTTGATAAACAACTACATATATTCTTTTTTCTTTTATAGAACATACTTTTATACTATATACACTTCCCATTAATGATGGAAACAGTAATTAACAGGGAAAGATCACAAGGGGAACTGGAATCTCTGAAGAGAGATACCTTTCCCAAGTAGAGCTTTCATTCCAGAGCCAGTGAAAGATTTTAAGGTTAATAATTGTCATTTATAAAATAATGATTTTAAAAGAATATTTTTAACATAAATAAGCTCTGAAGGATGATAAGAAAACATAAATCTAGTTTAAGAAATAGAACATTTATTATTATTATTTCTGAAACCCCTATGTGCTTTCCTCATCTCCTTTCATAGTAACGTTATTTTAAATTTTGTTTCTTGTTCTCTTGCTTCTTCATAGTTTTACCAGATTAGTATGTAACTTAATACTATGCTTAGTTTTACATGTTACTGAACTACTTAAAAAGGAAATAATATTCTTAATAATTTACTTTTTACTTTTCATTCATTCAGTGTACTAAGATGTCTATATTAATTTGTAAGCAGTAGGCCATTGTTTTTCATTGTGGTGTATTTCGTTGTAGTAAGATATGACTGGTTCATTTTTTTCCACAGTTTGAGTATTTTTAGTGTTCTATTTTATCTCTACTTCTGACATATTACCTATGCCTATTGTTTTCTGTTTTTATGTGTTTGCTCACTAACACAGTCTACCTTTAAGTTATACTATGTGTAGTGAGGTCATTCTTTTCTTTGTTTCTCCATATGTAATCTTCTTTTCTCTACACTTTTCCTATTTTAAAGATTTTCCTTTAATCCTTTTCATCAGTTTTTTGTTACGCTGTGGTATTATGTTTTTCTTGATGTATGCCGAGTGTTTTATTAGGTTTATGTATTGTTTATCATGGTTGGAAAAAATGTCAGCCATTATTTCTTCGAAAAATGTTATTGTCCCCTCCTGGACTCTAAACTACATATGTAGAAGATGACTTGATATTACCCTCCAGGCCTTTGAGATTATGGGTGGTGGTTATTTTTAATTTTCCAGCCTCTTTTTTTCCTGCCTCTTTCAGAAAGTATGTTTTGTCTTAAAGTTCACTGATTATTTTTTCTTGTGGTATCTAATATGCTCTTAAATTGAACCAATTAATTATTAATTAAAGATGACTTTTTAGAGCAGTTTTAGGTTCACAGCAGAATTGAAGGGAAGAAGCAGATATTTCCTACAAACCCCCTCCCCACACACAGTTATAGCCTTCTCCATTATTAATATCTTTCTCCAGAGGGGTGCGTTTATTACAGTTAATGATTTTACGTCAATATAATTACCCATAGTGCACATTATGATTCACTTGGTGTTGTCTGTTCTGTGGGTTTGACAAATGTGTAACAACATGTGTCCTTCATGGTATAATAGAGTATTTTCACTACATTAACCCATCTGTGCTCTGCCTGTTCTTCCCCCAGCCAGTGATCTTTTTAGTTTTGTCTTTCCCAGAAAGCCATGTATTTGGAACCATATAGTGTATATAGCCTTTTCATATTGACTTATTTTTAATTAAAATTTTTTTTTAATCCTCTCCTGAGGACATTCTTTAAGACTTTGGACAGAGGGGAAGAGAGGGACAGAAACATTGATGTGAGAGAGAAATGTTAATTGATTGCCTCTCTCATGGGCCTGACTGGGGACAAAACTTGCAACCTAGGCATGTTCTCTGACTGGGAATTGAACCAGTGGCCTTTTGGTTTACGGGACAGTGCCCCAGCCAACTGAGCTGCCCTGGCCAGGGCAGATTGTATTCTTTCACTTAGTGATATTAGTGCAAAGTTTCTCCATTTTGTTGAATGCTTTAATACAGCCCATTTGTTTTTAGTGTTAGCACTCCATTGTCCGGATGTACCTGGTTTTTATCCATTCACCTGCTATAGGACATCTTGGTTGCTTCCACATTTTGGCAAATATGAACAAAGCTGCTGTAGTAAACATCCATGTGTAGGTTATTGTGTGGACATAAGTTTTCAATTTTGTTTATAATTAATCTTGGTTTGGTGCCACGCCTCTCCCATATGGGTATCTTTCTCACCCTAGTAGAACTCTCCTGTTCATGGATTGCCTGCTCTGTCTGGGCCACTGGGCATCTCCCCACTGCAGTGCAATGGTTCCCCTTATGGCCCCACCCAGTGGCTGTGGAGCTGAATTGCTCAGGAGGGGAAGGCAGAGGAAAAGGGGAGTAAGTCCTTCCTTACTATTGAATAGGTCTTTCCCACCTATTCAGTTTACCTTTTGATATTAAAATACTCAACTGTGCTCACTTTGAGCTAGAAAGATGGCACTGGAAATATTTACATCATTACTTACAGGTATAAAAGAAAAACTGCCACTTGAATGTTGAATGGTATCAATCTACAGCAGGTTTTATAGAGAAATAATGCATGGAGTTGTTGATATTTTTATGGGTTGATTGATAGTTCTCTTCCATTTAGCTTGATGATCTTCTTCCTAGAGTGTTCTTTCCACCAGTCTTGCCTTTCTCCTTTTTGGGTTTTTCTGCTTATTTCATTTTTGGTACCATACTCATACGAGCTTTCTCACAGTATCTCTGAGAATTCAATGCTGTCCTTTCTGTTCCCTAATTTTAGAAAATTAAACATATTACAGATTTGACTCCCACCTTCTCATATTTTTCTTTTCCTATAAACTATTCTCTTACAATTAGTTCAGACAGATATTAATACCTGGATCATAAGTATTTTTGTGTTTTTACACCAAATGGAAAAAAGGCTTGTGTCAGGCCTTTGTTAACATCACTCAGATCTTTTTATTGTAGCACTTACAGAAATATAGTCTACCGTGGTAAATTATAAGGTACTTCAGGATTGTGAGAAGAGTTTCTCAGTTCTTTCATTCTTATTCATGACACCTAATAGAACTAGCTCAGTGCTCAGTAAATGTTCATTAAATAAACTATTCAGAAAATTAGCCCATATGTGAAGTTTGTTTGACTTTTGATGTTTGCATCTACAGATTCAATCTTAAGTTTCCCATTAACATGTAGAGCAAGTAAGTTAAAAAAGAATCTGTTGAACTTGTTTCTGACCTAAATAGCCCAACTTGGTTACTGGTTTTCTCCTTTTCTGACAGACAGTTTGTCACAGTTTATTGGTGGTCCCTACCAGAAGCCAGAGCTTTGACCTCCTGCAGAATGCCATCAGCAAGCATTTGGTAAATATACTTCACTTTCCTCCTGTTGCATGAAAAAGTGTATCAGTTCATTGGATAGGATTAGGTTTGTCATAGCCTAGGAGAGAATGAGAATCTAGAATCCTAAACTTAACAGTCTCTCTCAGTGTGATGCTGTGATGAGAACTGAGAGGTGTTGGTGTTTTCCTGGCTGTTGCCAATTACTTTTTGAGCTTGGGAAAGTCCCCTCTTTTGCCAGGACCTTACTTTCTATGTGTGTACAAAGAAAGACCTTGAAATTATGCCTCAGGTCCTTCTGACTTGTAATGGGTTAATCAGTGTACCTGGTGTTAGTGTATTGGGAATCCAGCATCCAGACTGGGGTCTCATTTTCTATCAAGAAGATTTGGGGTCTAAAGTGTAGTGACATCACCAAACTGGTTCAAGGCCTAATCACTGGGGGCAGTGAGCTCAGTCATGAGAAGGACTTCTCTTCTGGGCAGTGAGTTATCTCTTGTTCCCATTGGTAATAAATTCATATTAGGTATGCCTGGATTTTGCTTTTAATTTCCTCCAGTGTTCACACTTTGACCTTTGATTTTTTTATTAAAGTATTATAGTGCAAAGGAGAGATCTGAAATTTTATCTCCCAGAGATTTTAGTTTGCATAATTTAACAGGCACATTCACATCTTTTTTCCTCCTTTAAAATGTTACTTCCCTTGAGTTGGAAGAATACTGCTTTGAATTTCCATTACTCTTTTTTTTCCTCCCTGCTATATCCACTTCTAATCGTTATCCCTTTTGTCTCCAAAGATCCCCATATTTTTTTAACCTGTATTCCAGAAATGTGTGCTCTCCTTTGACTACATTCATTATCCTAGTAAAAGCTCTACTGCCCGTCTAGGCCATTATTTTCAGAAAACCTGATGGAAGAATTAAGACCTCAGAGCCGGTAGACTTTTTTATAATTACTCATTGGTAGTTTCTAGGTGATTGAAACCTTGTAAACATAGAGTTACATGCCCTGGCTGGTAGCACAGTGGTTAAGGTGCCGGCCTGCGAACCCAAAGGTCGCAGGTTCGATTCCCCAGCCAGGGCACATAACCAGGTTGCAAACCAGGTCTCCAGTCAGGTCTGTGGCTGGAGGCAGGTGAAACGCAACCATACATTGATGTCTCTCTCCCTCTCTGCCTCTCTCCCTTCCCCTCTTTCTAAAAAT
>PVIW01001759.1:119274-136906 GCA_004026585.1 Noctilio leporinus | reverse complement strand
TAGAGTTACAACTTAAGAGTGAACCTTACAGTTTCTACAGTGGAATCTAGATGAATTAGGATTCCATCATGCCTTATCTGGGTTTTGGGGCAGTGAAACAATCAAATGTGAAGTAATAGCATCTTGATTTCAGTACCTAGTTGTCTGAATGACTAGCTAAATCAAAGGACAGGGGAAGGCCAATTGCAAAGTAAATTTGATTCTTTATATTTAATTACCTAAGACAGGGTGGTGGTGCCAGATACTAGTTCTCTACTCTGAATAATCTTCTGTAAGTGTGACTGTTTGTGTCAAGGTTTTCTTTGGAGGCATGAAATCTTTAAATGATATTTCTAACCATTAGTAGAAATTGTAATATCTAGAAAGTTTTAGAAGACTGTCACAAAGGAGAAGCAGTGAATTGGGTTAATCGTATTTCTTGAATTTGCATGTTTTCAAAGTCATTTATCGTAGAGATTAAATTGTCAAAGGAAAACAGGACCTCAAAGTGTGGCGCGTGGCATGTATTATATATATTCTAGTTTTCAGACAGTGTTGCAAGGTTAACTCTCCAGATAGTAGGATTTGGTTTTATCCTGGGGAGGGGAGGGAAGGAAGGCTGTTGTGTAAATGTTATTAATCTCATCTTTCTCTGCCTAGGTTGGGTTCACTGTAATTCCTGACAGCACAGCTGGCTGTGTTTTGGGTGTTATCTGTAGGCTCCTGGATCACACGTGTGTACTTAGTGAGACTCTACTGCCGTTTCTGGCTTCTTGTTGCTACAGCCTTCTGTATTTTCTGCTTACTTTAGAGAAGGGAGAAGCAGAACATCGAAGAAAGAGGTAATAGTTTTTGTGTTCTTCAACTTAAAGCAACTTAAGCAGTTTTTTCCTGTTACATTCCATCCCCATCAATCATTTTTGAAAGATGAAGAGTGAAAGATTCGTAAGAACCTATGTACCCCAATGTTCACAGCAGCATTATTTACAATAGACAAATGCTGGAAACAGCCTAAGTGCCCATCGGTGGATGATTGGATCAAAAAACTTTGGTACATTTACACAATGGAATACTACACAGCAGAAAGAAAGAAGGAACTCCTACCCTTTGCAACAACATGGATGGAACTGGAGAGTATTATGCTTAGTGAAATAAGCCAGTCAGTGAAGGGCAAATATCATATGATCTCACCCATTATGGGACAATAATGAGCAAAACTAACAACAAGCAAAACAGAACCAAGTATATGAATACAAGGAATAGGCCCTTCAGTGGTCAGGGGAAGGGGGTAGTGGGGAGGGGGAGGTAGAGGCAAAGAAGGGGAGCAGCTTAGACAAGAACCTAGTATAAAGGAACCATGGACATGGACAACAGGTGGGATTGACTTTGGGGGGAATGGGTGGGTGGGGAGGGGGACAGAGGGGAGTAAAAAGGGGATGGCTGTAATACAACAATAAAATTAAAAAAAGAGAGTGAAAGAGAATTGAGTAGATTTTAGTAATATTCTAACGTCTTTCAGAGTTTATATAAACCTAGCTGCTTTTTAAAAAATTTATTGGGATGACATTGGTTAAAAGTATCTGGGTTTTATGTATATAATTCTATAATATATCATCTGTATATTTATTTATATTGTGTGTTCATAAGTCAAACTCCTTACATCACCAGAGCTGCTGCTTTGTTATTTCATGAATCCCTTTTGTACTGTGAGAATTTTTCATTTTTTTTCCTTTAAACAACAAATTTGAAAGTTTAGATGGCATTCTGAAATGTTTTGAGAGCTTTTCTTATTAACATTGCTTTAGGTTTCGTAAAAAAAAAAAAAAAAAGATTTCTGCCTTAGAAGGATGGATTTATTAATCATGCTTTTGTTTTGTTTTGGGCTTCATTAGAGTTAGTCAGAGTGGAATTTTAAATTCTTGGACTTAAGGAAATAGTTCTAAGATGCTACTGTTTTCATTTATACTTTTGTTCCTGTATGAAATTCAGACTAAAGTTTCTGGGATAGCTCGGAAGATTTCAGTTTTATTTTAAGTGTTGTTCATGCTTGTGTTCTTATTGGTATGCCTATTAAAGAGTCATTGCAGGGGTTTTTTAAAAAATATAGCAGATGAGCAAATAGAAGAAAATAAAAATGATTGTCACCTGTGGGTACCCAGGGCTCTTGTACTTCTCTTGGCTTGACAGTTTTCTGTAGTTGTGTATGAAGGTGAAATTCTAGTTTACCCATCTATTCAATATACTTGTATTTGGTATGATGTAGAATCTATAAGCCCTTTCAGAACAGTGTTGGCTAGTGAAGAAAATGAGGATAATGGAACATTTCGGGAGTTGCTTATAAAACCCAAGAGCTAGGAATTATGGAAGAAGGAATTTGAAACCTAGTGGAAACTAAAGTGGCTTTTTCTTCAGTCTTTTTCTGAGATTGTGTAGTGTTTCTCTCTGTCTTTTTTGTGATTATTAGCTATTTCTACAGAGTGGCTTTCTTTTTTTCCTTGCACATGACTGTCCTAGTCTGCTGTGTATGAATCAAAAGTTAAGTTCCCTGGCCCCTTTCCCTCTGGTAACCATTAATCTGTTTGCTGTATTTATGAGTCCATTTCTGTTTTGTTTATTTTATTCTTTAAGTTCCGCGTTTAAGTGAAATCATATGGTATTTGTCTTTCTCTATTTCATTTAGCATAATATTCTCTAGGTCCGCTCATGCTGTCATAAATGGTAGGGTTTCTTTAAAAAAATTTTTTTTTTAATGGGTGAGTAATAATACTACTCCATTTTACATGTGTATCACAGCTTTTTTTAAAGTCCTGATTCAAGGACATAATTCATTGCTTTCAGATAGAGAAATACTGATTGGTTTGCTTGCTGTACACTCCCCATCCAGGGATTGTACCTGTAACCTAGGTATGTGCTGTTGCCAGGAATCTAACCAGCAACGTTTTGATGTACGGGAGAACTAACCAACTGAACCACATTGGCCAGAGCTGTACCACAACTTTTAATCCACTTGTCTATATATAGGCACCTGGTTGCTTCCATATCCTGTCTGTTGTAGATAACACTGCATTGAACACAGGGGTGCTTATTTTTTTGAAGTGGTATTTTGGGTTTCTTTGGATATGTACCCAGAAGTGAAATCACGGGGTCATAAGGCAATTCCATTTTTAATTTTTTGAGGACCCTCTGTCCTGTTTTCCACAGTGGCTGTACCAATCTGCATTTTCCTCCAGCAGTGCCCCAGGGTTCCCTTTTCTCCACATTCTCACCAACACTTGTTTGTTGATTTATTGATGATGGCCATTCTGACAGGTTGTGATGTTTCATTGTAGTTTTAATTTGCATCTCTCTGATGATTTAGTGACATCGATCATCTTTTTATACTGGTTTGGCCAAAAAGTTTAAGTTTTTTTCTGTATCATGACTGTATTAGTGCTAGTTGTCTTTAACTTCATTTAAGTGACAGCTGTCATATCAGCATACATTTTTTAAAAATCAAAGTTGGTGAATTTTTGTGCAGCCATTTTCCATATTGAAGATAGAAGATAATGTGTAATGTTTTGGCATATTATGCTTAATTACTTCAAGAAAGGTAAAAACACAACTAACAAAAATTGGAATATGTGGAGAAGGTGCTGTGACTGATCAAACGTGTCAAAAGTGGTTTTGCAAAAATTCTTGGTACTATTGACATTTTGCTAAATAATTCTGTGCATTGGAAAATGTTTAGCAGCACCCCTGGCCTCTGGTCTGCCCACTAGAAGCCAGTAGTGGGAGATAGCTGACATATTCAAAATACTCATCAACAAAGTTATTGGTGAAAATGAAAAATGTGCTATTTTTATGGAAAAAAATTCTAAACGTACTTTTACGTTTAGTAAAATCCCTGTAGTAGGCCAGCCTACTACATTATTGGCCAACTTTATGTCCTCTTTGGAGACATGTTTATTCAGGTCCTCTACCCATTTTTAACTGGATTGTTTATTTGGTGTTGAGTTGTATGAGTAGTTTACAGATTTTGGATAATAACCTCTTATCAGATAGATCATTGGTAGCTATCTTCTCCCATTAAGTGGGTTGTCTTTTCATTTTGTTGGTTTCCTTTGCTGTCCAAAACTTTTTAGTTTGATGTAGTCCTACTTCTTGTTTCTCTTGCCTGAAGATAAACATCAGAAAAAAAATATTGCTAAGAGAGATGTAAGATTTTACTGCCCATATTTTCTTGTAGGAATTTCGAGTCGTACATTTAAATCTAACCCAATTTCAGTTTATTCTTATGTAGCGTAAGAAGGAGGAAACACTGTGTTTCCTAAAAGGACATTTTCAGTTTGGGAGGGTAGTTTTCCTGTATGTTGTTGGCTCGCTGACTTGTTTCTGTTGCTCTTGTTGTAGGGACAGGCTGTGGGGGGTCTGTGTGTCCGTCCTGGCTCTTTTGCCTCGGGTGCTCCGCCTGATGCTGCAGAGCCTGCGGGTGAACAGAGCTGCTCCTGAGGAGCTCCCCGTGGTGGGCCAGCTGCTCCGCCTGCTGCTGCAGCACGCGCCCCTTAGGACTCACATGTTGACCAATGCCATCCTAGTGCAGCAGATCATCAAGAACATCACGGTAAGAAGCATGGAACAAGGGTGTGTACTGAGAACACTAGCAAGATTCAGGGGCAAGGCATGGGGTGATGCACAGGGGACCTGCGCATTGATTGCGCTCCAGTTAATTAAGCCCAGTGTGGTGATTTCCTGGGGTTTCTCCTGTAGTCTAGTCCCTGACTGTCACTTCACCTAGGGTATTTCTTTGATCCCAGAGTCAGCCCTAAAAATCTTAACTCAAACTGAAGGTGGCAGAGAACTGAGTTAGAAAAGGTATAGGCATTGGAGGCACTGCTGCCTGGATTCTGAGAGAGACTGTATTGATAACTGTGATAGTTAGCAAGTTTTGTTTTTAAAGATTTTATTTATTATTTTCAGACAGAGGGGAAGGGAGAGGCATAGAGGGAGAGAAACATCAGTGTATGGTTGCCTTTCACCTGCCTCCAGCTACTGACCTGGCTGGAGACCTGGCTTGCAACCTCGTTCTGTTGCCCTGGCTGGGAATTGGACCAGCGACCTTTAGGTTCACAGGCCGGTACCTTATCCACTGTGCCACCTGCCAGGGCAAGTTTTTTTTTTAAACCTATACAAACTTGTTTTCCTAAGTGTAGAAATGGGACTAATAGTAACTTTGTTGGTTGTTGATGACCTTTGATGAGATCGACCAAGTAAAGTTTTCAGTGTAGCTGACATTAATTGCTCAACAAATGTTAGCTGTCGTTAGGAAATTATTTAGCAGGCATAAACTTAAGGCCAATTTCTAGTTAGTTCCCCGGAGAGTAAGAAGTCAGAGAAAGGAAATTGCAGGCTTCAGCTTTGTCTGATATTTGGTTCTTTGTGTTATGTTTTTTGGGGAGAGGTAGGGGGGATTCTAATTCCTTTGGTGTTTTTACTTCTGGATGAATAGGGAGGGTTTTTTGTGTAGATATTTGATATTAATTGGCATGCATAATAGTTCAGAAATAGAAGGAAGGACAGTCAAGAATTCAGATTGCTCTGTGGTTGGACATTCAACCTACTTCCATAACGAGGAGAATGACAGAGAAGTTGTCAGTAGACCCTGGGCAAAAAGATTGGGGAGACCCCAGAATGCCAAAAAAGAGGAGGTTGGGAGTGTAGGGATGATGGGTGATGCAAGTGCATGAGTCCCTACCGTATGTGGGAGGGGACAACTAAACAGGAAACCATCTCACCTGTACTTGAGGGTTTTACTAGGATTTCCTGTGGTGACTGGCAGATGGGGATAATGTTGGAATGGTTCTGAGATGCTTCTGGATGTGAAAAACACTTAGGGCGCAGCATAGCAAATTTTAGTTGAATTCTTAAATTACTTTTGTTTTTCTCTGCAGACATTGAAGAGCGGAGGTGTTCAGGAGCAGTGGCTCACAGACTTACATTATTGCTTTAACGTATATATTACTGGGCACCCTCAGGGGCCCAGCGTGTTGAATGCAGTATATTAAAGAGGCACCATGGCACTTCCTGTTTAAAGTTGTTTATTCACATCTAATTTTGGAGAGAGACTAATGTAATTAAATGTTTGTCATTAAAGCTGAACTTTTAAAGAAGTTGTTTATGAACCTTCCTTTGCACTAAAGTAGGGAAGTAATGCAGGCTGACTTCCTGGACTAGCACATGATATGTGGTTACATTTCTTAGATATTTCTACAATACAGAGTGATAACCCAAAGCTGAGAACATAAAAGTGAGGTTTGCGTTGGTGGGATCACAAAAATTAAGCTAATTTTTTCACAAACAGTAATATCATGTTATTTGGAGAGCAGGAACCGGGTTTGTTCTGTTTGGGAATGGCTACCCTTGTCCACAACATTGAGCTTCTTGGCATGGAATTGTTACCTAGAGGTTGTGTAGCCTTCGGTAGAGACGCAAGATTTCAAGACAGTACTACAGTTGTTTTGGATTTTCCTATACCTACATGGTGCTGGTCTGATAGAGGTGTTGCTTTCAAAAGTGATTTTCTAACCCATAATAGCTCTTAAAAAATTACTACGTATGTGTAGTGATTTCTATGATTTATTCATTTTCCGAATCATGAAATAATTAGACTAAGAAGTCAAGGGGATTAAGTTAACTATTGCTTCATGTTTTCTTACTGTCAAGACGAGGGAGACAGTAATCTTAAGACAATGGAAGCAGTCTTAAAAGTATTGGTGAGCCTACTCTGTCACTGTTTATGCCTGTCTATATTCCTACATTAGCTTTGTCCTTAAAAATATGCATAGGCCCTCAAACCTTCCATCATTAGATTTTGTTTCAAAGCAGGTATTCTTAAGAGGACTGGAATGTGTGCAGTTAGCCTTTTCCTGTCTCCATAGGAATGGCATTCTGATAAGATTGCTCACCTCTGCAGGTCAGGCAGAAAACACACGTGAATGTTAAGGCCTGACTTGGTACCTGTGCATAGTAAATGGTCCAGTCTGTGCACCTGCTCGACTGAGTTCCTTGGTGTCATGTGATATTGGTATTGCCATTCACAGAGAATGTGGCAGCAGCCTGTGGCCTTCAGAAACTACCATGAACTGTAAAATGTAAGGAATCCATAGAAGCAAACAAAGCAATTTCTAAAAGCAAGTGCTGGATCATGATTTCTGGTCTAAAACTTAAAACTTCCAGTGTTGGAATAATAAGATGTGGTGTCTAATGAAGTTTGTTGCATTAGATTCCAGAAAAAGTGAAAATGAAGGTGGCTGCTGTAGGACAGGCTCCTCCCCATCTCATTTAGTTCTTCACTGAAGCCAAAAACCAGTCCTGCACCAGCTGGCTGGCAGAAGTCCCAGCCAGCAGCCTCATGTTCTTAGTTTTCCTTAGGTTTTACTGTGAGTATAAATCCTCCTTTCTCGCCATACTGGCTGCAGTGAAGGTGGACATCTGGACAGCTCTGCGTAGACATCATCTACCCTTGTCTTTCCAGCACAGGGTAAGATCATTTCCAGACAATACTGTGTAAGCACGGAAAGGAATCATTCTAACATTTTCTTTTAGTTATCACATTTTCAGGCATGATGTTAAAAGTTTACCCAAGATGGAAAAGACAATCAGCAGAAAATAGAACTCCGTACTAGCTGTTTCAGTCATCCCAACACAGGCTTCCTCCATAGGCAGTCAAAGCTTTGTTTTGTTTTTTGATTGAGTAGCTGCTTGCAGATTATAAGAAAAATTCTTTGATCTTCCACTGTTTTCAAGGAGGTGTATACACTGCAAGTTGCTCACTGTTAAAAACAAGTAACAGGTGGAAATTCAGGTTCTTAATTTTAATGTGGAAGGTAAGATTGTTCACTGCTGGTAAAGAAAAGGTTTAGTTTTGGACTGTACATGGCAGTAAACAAGGAGATGGCCAATGTATTGTTGAGTTGGGACGATTTATCAGCCTCGTGTTTTCTGTCATCTCAAAGGTACAGATATTTTGTGAATAAGAACCTTGAGGGGGGATGATACAAGCCTAGACCTTCAGTTGGCTTGGAATAATTGATGTTTCCTTCTGTGCATCTTTCCAGTATAGCAACATACACTTAATAAACGCACATGAACCTTTCTACTCCATGTACCACAGGCTTGTCTATAGTCCATTCTGGAAAATAGGTTTGCTTAAATACTATTCAAATAATAGACTCACAGGCATATCAAACTTGAAATGGATTGTTTAGGCCTCTTTATAACTTAGAAATTAGAAAATTGTAAGACGCCACAGTTGGAAAAAGGAGTGGTGTACCCACCCCTCATTTAACAATTGAGGGTATTGAGGCCCCAAATGGTTTAGGGACCTTGCTGTTAACACGCTCCTAACTTTCTGTGGAGCAAAGATGCAAGCAAAAAAGGTGAGTACTTTTAAAAATTACAAACATCTTTTTCTCTCCTGGTTCTAATACTGTTACTTCAATAAAATTATTTTAAAGTGAACTCTTCAGTAATTCTGGCATAATTTTTGGCTGCCTTTACTGTTTCAAGTGTTGAGTTTTCATCAGTATACCTCGCTGTACATGATGAGTAGGAATACTCTGCATTCTTACAAGGGGGTGTACCATTAGTAGTAATCACTTCATCAGCTACTCCACTCATTGGAATGGATTTTGTATTAGGGAGTTCTTCTTAAAGACCTAGACCCCGACATTTAGGAGAGCCTGTTCATGTGTATGTGTGCACACACAGATCATTGCTATGTTCCTGTTCTTTGTGGGTGGTTAGCAGGGGTCGGCGTGGAAGATGAGAGAGCAAGGACTGTTAATTCTCTCAGGAACACCAGTGGAGAAACAGTCTGTGGGTGCTATTACTTTTCTTACACCCAGCTCACTTGCTGCTCTTCCTTTGTAAGAGGTAAAGGCATTGATACACCCGCTCCCTGCTTTGGAGCAACATTTGCACTAAGACATTTGGATACCTACAGTGGAGCAACATTTGCACTAAGACATTTGGATACCTACAGTGCCAAACAAGCCGAACAACAATGAGCAAAATCGGAAGACCCTATGGAACTCCCAAAGCAAAAGAACTCACGTTTCTAGCTGGTTTAAAGACTTAAACTTAATTTTCTTTTTGGTTCAACCTGGCATCTGATTCCACCTTGCAGAAACTTACTATGTGTATGTTAAATTATGCTACTGGAAATTATTCAAAGATAGGTTTTCTGTATAAAACCAACTTCAGCTAAACTGCAGCTAGCAGCCCTATCTAGCAATCTGCTTTATTCACTGGTTAATGGATGGGCATAGGTGAACCTAATAAAAGCATGTTACCCAAGGTTTAACTGTGAGTCCTTTAAAAACCTTTTATGCTGCTAAACACCTTCATTTGTAAAATTTTCCATAGTACTGGATTTTTCTCGAGACAAGGTTAAAAAATGCTCTAATAATTATTTAAATGCTACTTCTTTGGTAGTTAATCTGACAGTTCTATTTTTGAAACTTAGTAATTTAATGTTTTTATTTTTTTATACATAGAACTATGGGCCTTAATTCCTTTGAAAGTTTCCAGCTACCTCACCCGCCATTCCTGATCAACATGCCTATATTATGTGAGTTGCTTGACTTATTAAAGATTTGGCAGTAATTACCCCCCTCCCCCCCAATCAAAAACAAAATGAAAGTTAAAGTTCATGCTGACAGTCATTGTTCACCTTCCCAGCTGCACTCTGCCTGCAGGATGACTGGATCAGGGAGGGGGAGCATGTTGTCATAGCCACCCGCAGGAGACGCTGGACCTGGCATTAACTGCTGACAGCACTGAACTTATCACCCAAGTCGAATGCTGGTGTGAATGAAGGGGCCCTCAGTGAAGCACCTTTGTTTTGCAGCTGAACAGAAAGTTCCCTGAGCTGCTGCTGTGAGTGTGCACAGTCAAGCCTCAGCTGGATATGCTATTAAATATTAACATCTGCCTTGTGAGGACCTAGAAGGCAAAAGCCAGAATTTGTGGTTATGAGCCTTCCAGCCTTTTAAGAGGGAGGTGGAGGATCTTCAAGTGAAACCAAAATGGAACAAGAACTCATAAGGTATGACATTGAAGAACAGTATTTTCACTCCCTCTTTATATGAACAAGCTGATCAATAGCAACTACCATTTACTGTTTCGGCTGGAGGTACTTTAATAATAGCTTTGGTTATAAAAGAAAAAAAAATTGCCTCATGGAGATAGACGTGGAGTGCAGTAGTAATTCCGTGAAAGGGAAATGAAACGTCTATATCTGAAATCAAGTGACTGGAAGACTGGCAGTTATCTTCTGTTTTGAGAGCCGAAGCAACCAAGGAAAGGGCCCCTCGCACTGTCTCCCCGATGGGCTGGGCCAGTGTGCCAGCTCCCTTACCTGAGCTGAGATGCAGCACAGGAGGGGCCTTGGAAGTTCTTGTGGGATGATGTCCTTTTCCTTCTTGAGAACAACCTGAAATCAACCAACAATGATCATTTCCCTGACCAGTGGCAACCATGGCTGACCAAGTTCTGAATTCCTTGAATTAAAAGGCTTGAGCTTGCCAATTTATTGGCCAAGGTAAATTAGGTATGGTACGCAAATGCCCTGTGGGCCCTGGTACGGGTGGTGCGATTTTGCTGACGGGGCTCAACCTTTTTCTGTTGGGAAGCTAGTAAGGCTTGTCTGCTGAGCTTATTGATGGGCTCTTTCCCAAGCTGGAAATGGTTTAATTTGCAGCAGCTCCTGCTAAACCAGTACTTACTGTAGTGCTTCGGTTTGGGGCATTAATAGATAGGCAATCCCATGACATCTCAAAGGAATGTGAGGCAGGCAGGGCTGTTTCGTGCTTAGGAGTGCTTAGGGCCTCCAAGTTGGTGACGTAAGGGACGACCAAGTAGTGGCTGGAAGAGGCTGCAGCAATGGTAATTGTTTCAGTTTGGAAACCTGGCTAGAAGGCTCTCTGGGTTGAGATGCCAGATTGCCTCATCTCAGACCAACTCTGGTGGGCACTAAATGTAGTGCTGAGATCGTCTTGGTGCCTGGAAGTGTAACCAAGTTCCCACCTGAATGGAGGAGTGCCCAGTGCAGTTAAATCCCATTTCCGATTCTGATGTGACATGCTGGGGGTGCTTGTAAACTGCAAAGTGCCTAGGACAGTTACCGTAGATCTGCTTGAGCACCGAGTGCCTGGTAGACCTTGTGCCTGAGCTGCTCTTGGAGGGATTCTTCATGGTCCTGCTTCCTGTGATGGTCTTTTGGGGTTTTAGGTCCAGATCCTTCCTCCAAACCTGGAGGAGCAGTGCCATGCACTCTCGGGCCCACCTGTCCATCTCTCTGGCTCCACGCTGCTTCACGTGCAGAAGGCGGGACAGGTGCTTCCTGAGTTGATAGCTAGTGGGATCAGAGAAAGGGAGAGGCTTTAAGATCACAGTATTGCGGAAAGAAAATTTCCTTAAGGTGCCCAGAAGCTAGAGGAACAATATTTGTTGAACTTGAGAGACTCATTGAAGCTTCCTTTCCTACTTTTCAGTAGGAGTATGTTCGATGTTGAATTCTTTCTTTCCATCCAACAGTTCCTGAGTTAGGAGTCAGTGAGATGAGTCCTTGCCTTCAAGATGGGACAGGCCAATGTGTAAACAAGTAGAGTATAAAAATACTGAGTAAGGAGCGAATGGCAAGAGACAGATGTGGGATGGGTGATTTGTAGTGGTTGGTAAGACTTCACTAGGCTGATATTTGTGCTGGTTTTAAAGGCTGAGTAGGAGCTTAGCAATCAGAGAAGTACATTCTAGGCAGCAGAATTGGCATGAACAGAGAAGTATGGGAATTTGTGCAGGAAAATCAGTAATGAGATGTACATGAAGCACTGTATTTGCTGAGGGAAGAGGGTTGGGAGGCTGGGCTACTCTGGAAGAAGCCAACATTTGTTCAGGACTTGTTGCATCCCAGGCACGTTCCCTATTAATAAGCCTGAAACTAAATCTGTGAGGCAGATGTTAGGAGTCTGATAAAGACTGAGTTGTAGTGATGTCACCAAAATGGTGACAGGTCATTGCGGACTTAACTCTTCCTCACCAAAAGAACAACTCATAACTGTTCATGGACAAGACACCACTGAGAAAATCCTAGAAAACAGGATTTCTAGGATCTAGAGGCTGAATAAACCCCTGTATCATCGAGACCAAGACAGCTGACATGAACAGGGTGACATGGTGACAGCACGGCCCCTCCCCCAGGCCAGCTTAGCACACTGAGAGGTCCTGCCTGGAGCCTACAGCCCCTCCAGCAGGAGGAGACAACTCAGAGCCAACATCTAGCTCCCAGCATTGAGAATTGCTTCTTGGGAACCCGCACTAGTATTGCCCCATGGGGATTGCACTGGGACTCAGACGGCAACGCAGAAGAGGAAGGGCCTTGCAGCAACCAGCACATGGATCTTTTCAGGCAGAGTTCCTACTGGCAGCGTCCCAGTATCCAGCCAGTGGCTTTGCTCCCCTGTGGAGCAAGGCAGTGGCAAACTCAGATCAGGCTGCCCACAGCAGGCAGGTCTACCTGTCAGGCCCTTAAATCTTGCTGGCCTTGGAGCTTCGTTTGACCTTGCCCAGGCAGTTACAGCTTAACTCACTGCTGATGACAGCTTCTGGCCCGTACTTGAATAGAGATGCTGGCCAGTCTGCCTGGAAGCTGCGTAGCCCAGCAACACTCAGCCAGAGAGAATGGCAGGCAGAGCCAATCACCTGAAGAGCAGGCCAACAGCACCGTCTGGCCAGGAAACTTGGGGATCAGAATAGCTTGAATCAAGATCACAAAGAGCCTTGCTGCCATTAGAGATCAATTCTTTCACTCTGCCTGGGCAGGCAGGGCAAGTAATTTATAGCTCCAGCCATTGCTGAATACAGACAGCCTAACCACAGCACAGAGGATCTTGCATAGCCCATTCAACAGTGGTACTTGACCAAAGAGCACAAGGACCTGTGGCTTTCCCCATCTGCAGAGCAAAATTGGTGGCTTTGATGGCAGGTTTATTCAGTGCACAGTCTTGCCTGATTTGAGTATGCAAATATTGAGCTATGCAGGCCCTGGGGCCTGTCCTGCTTCTCTGGGCAGGAAAGCAGATTCACAGCCCTGCCTACTGCTGAGAATAGTACCCAGTCTCAGCTGGCTATAAATCTGATCAGAGAGCCTGTGCAACTGCAGAGCTCATCCTGCAGCCTTGACCGGGCAGGGAACCAAGCCAGTATTCATTTCTTCTTAGCCAGCAGCATCCCACCACCAAACTCAGAACTTGAGCAGTGGCCTGTCCAAAAAGAGACAGCAAGCCTCACCTGCCCAAGAACTTAACGAGTAGACACATCCAGAAACCCAACTGAGCTGACTAGTGAAGAACAGTCCTGCCAAAGCAAATCTGCAGGAGAAAATTGCTTACTCAAATGGAAGGAACCAAGAATCATGAAAAATCAGGTAAACATGATACCATCAAAAGAACTAAAAAAGCTCTGAAAATTTACCTTAAAGAAATGGAGATTCATGAACTGTCAAAAAAATTTTCAGAATAATCCTGTTAAGAAGTTTAGTGAACTACTAAGAACACAGACAACTAAACAAAATTAGAGGAAAAGGCATGAACAGAATGAAAAGTAGTTCAACAAAGAAACAGAAATCACCATGAAAGAAAGAAAGAAAGAAAAGAAAAATAAAAAGCATCAAACACATCCTAGAGCTGAAAAGTAAGACTGAACTGAAAAATCAATAGAGTATTGAATTAAAACTGAAGAATTCAAAAGCAGGCTTTTTGAAAGAATCAGTAACCTAGAAGACAGGGCATTTGAAATTACCCATTCAGAGGAACAAAATGAAGAAAGAATAAAAAAGTAAAAAGAAGCCTGCAATACTTAAGAGATACAATTTAAAAAAAAACAAAACTATCTATACTTTGGGAATTCCTGAAAGAGAAGAAAAAGAGAAAGGGACAAAAAGTATACTTAAAACAATAATGGCTGCACATTTCCCAACCAGAGAAGAGAAATGGATATCCAGACTCATGAGGCCAAAGAACCTCAGATGGTTTGGACCTAAACAGGGGTACACTGATACACATTACGATTAAACTGTCAAAAATCAAAGACAAAGAATTTTGAAAGCAGCAAGAAAATAGAGAAATTATATAGGGACTACTGACAGATCTCTGAATAGAAACTTTTGAGAGACCCAAATAAGATGGTATGTTTGAAATATTGAAAGAAAAGAAAAAACCTATACCAGGCATAATTTCTATATTAGAAATTACGGAGAGATAAAGACTCCTGAACAAGTAAGAGTGCAGGGAGCTTACAAGAAGGGAGTTCTTTAACTGGAAGTAAAAGGATGCTGATTAACATTATAAAAATGTGAGATGGTAAGGTAAAATTCACTGGTTAATAAACATTGTCAGCCCTGGCTGGTGGCACAGTGGATAAGGCGCCAGCCTGAGAACCAGGTCGCTGGTTCAATTCCCAGCCAGGGCACATAATCAGGTTGCAAGCCAGGTCTCCAGCCAGGTCCATAGCTGGAGGCAGGTGAAAGGCAACCATACATTGATGTCTCTCTCCTTCTCTGCCTCTATCCCTTTGCCTCTCTCTGAAGATAATAAATAAAATCTTAAATAAATAAAATAAACACTGTCAAAGTTAAATTCTATAATGTAATAATAGTGGTATATAATTCATTTATAACTCTATTTTAAAAGTTAACAAATGTAGGAAAATAACCATAACTATAATAATCTGGTATTGGATATATAATATAAAAATATGTAAGCTGTAATAACAATAACTTAAAATGTGAGGAAGGAGGAGAAATAAAATGTAAATTTTAGGAATGCCTATCAAAGTTAAATTGTTATCAGTTTAAAATTGGGCATTATGATTTTAAGATATTTTATATATGCCCCATGGTAAACACAAGGAAAATCCTGTACTAATTAGACAAAGCATAAAAAAGTCAAAACATACTGATACCAATAAGCATCAAAGAACAAAGGACAGGAGGATAAAAAAAGAACAAGGAACAATGGATCTACAAAGCAGCCAGAAAACAATGAACAAAATGGCAGTAAGTCCTTATCCGTCCATTATTACCTTAAACATAAATGGATTAAATTCTATAACCAAAAGACACAGAACGGTTGACTGGATCGAAAACATACGATGGGGGACCCAAAATGCCCTAGAATTCATAAAAAATTGTGTATTCTTACATGTTTAAACTTCAGTCACCTTCAAAGTACTCTGCATTTGATGCAATACCCCTATCAACACTTTCTCCACTGCTCAAACCACTTTTGGAACTCATTGATTTTGATGCCTTTAGTGCTATACTTAGGCTGTTTTTTGTTTTACCTCTTCCACATCCACAAAACATTTCCCTCTCAGGACTTTTTTTCATCCAGGGAAACAAAAAGAAGTTGCTCAGGGTCAGAATGGGTGAATAAGGAGGGTGGGGGGCATGGAGGACATGCCATTTTTGGTCCAAAACTGCTGAACACTCCCCATAGTGTGGGCCAGTAGGCTTGTCAATCATTCATCATGAAACGGGCAGCCATGTTGAAGTCTTCAAAAAAAATCCACTGAATCTGAACATAGCCTCTTATAACAAGCTAGCTGGTTCACTGACACAGATGGTTTTTCAGAATACTCACTAGTGGGGGAAGCCTGTATTACAAGGAGCCCGCCATTTAGAATTATGGGTTTTTTGGGTACCTCCTTTTTAGCTGAAAATGAAGGAATGGAAAGAGATTTTAAGCAGATGGTAACCCCTCAAAAAGTATCAGGAGTAGCTACACTTACAGCAGATAAAACAGACTTTAAAAGTGGTAAAAAGAGACAAATAATGATATAATGAAAAAGAGGTTAATGCAACAATTTAAAATAAGCACCCAACATCAGAGCATCTAAATAGGTAATACAAAAATTAATAGAGTTAACGGAAGAAATAAAAAGCAATACAGTGCCCTCTCTAGTGGCGCAGTGGCTAGGGCACCAGCCTGTGAACCTGGGGGTCGCTTGTTCGATTCCCAGCCAGGGCACATAATCAGGTTGCAAGCCAAGGTCACAGGTCTGTAGCTGGAGGTGGGTGAAGGGCAACCATGCATGGATGTCTCTCTCCCTCTCTGCCTCTCTCCCTACCTCTCTCTCTAAGAATAAAATCTTTTTTTTAAAAAAGCAATACAATAATAATAGCTGGGGACTTCAGTGCTCTGTACTCAATAATGGATCAATCATGCAGACACAGAATCAGTGGCTTTGAACAATGCTATAAACCAAATGGGCCTAACAGATATACAGAACATTCTCTCTGCATCAGTAACATACTCTCAAGCACACTGGAACATTTTCTAGGCCATATGTCAGTCCACAAAAGTCTTACCAAATGCAAGAAGACTGAAATCTTACTTGATATCTTCTCTGACCATAAGGGTATGAAACTAGAAATTAATAAATGGAAATAACTTGGAAGTTAAGGAGCACACTCCTGCACAATCAGTGGATCAAAGAAGAAAGTAAAGGGTAAAATTGAAAAGCATCTGAAGACAAAAATGGAAACATAACATGCCCAAAGTTCTGAAATGCAGCAAAAATAACTAAAACATTTTTTATTTGATTTTTAGAGAGAAAACCCCACTGGTTTGTTGTTCCACTTATTTATGCATTCATTAGTTGATTATTGTATGTTCTCTGACTGGGGATTAAACCAGCATCCTTGGCCTAGTGGGATGACACCGTTACCAACTGAGCTACGCAGCCAGGGCCCAGCAAAGGCAATTCTACAAGGGAAGTTTACAGCAATAAATGCCTACATTAAGAAACAAGAAAAATCTCAAACAGCATAACTATATGACAATGAACTAGAAAAAGAATAAAATGCACCCAAAGTTAGCAGAAGGAAGAAAATAATAAAGATTAGAGCAGAAATAAATGAAACAGGGAACAGGAAAATAATAGAAAAGGTTAACAAAACTAAGAGTTACTTCTTTGAAAAGATAAACAAAATTGATAAACCATTGTCTAGAAGAACCAGAGAAAACAGAGAAAAGATCTAAATTAACAAAATTATAAATGAAAAAGCAGACATTATGACTAATACCACACGAATACGAAGGATCCTAAGAGGTTACTATAAACAACAATATGATAAAAATTTGAACAACCTGGAAGAAACAAAAAACTTCTTAGAAGTGTACAGACTGAATCAGGAAGAAATGGAGAATGTGAAAAGACCGATAATGAAATTGAATCACTAATGAAAAATCTCCCAATAAAGAAAAGCCCATTCAGATGTCCCAGAAGTTCCTAAGCGTCCTCTTAATTTTTAAAAAATTATTTTTATTCCTGCTGTTCTGATTGAATGACTTTTCCTTCCTTGTGTCCCAAGTTGTTGATTTGATTCTCAGCTTCATCCTTTCTACTCTTGGTTCCCTGTAGATTTTTCTTTAATTTAATTCAACCTTCATTTATGCCTGGGTCTTTTTTATGGCATTGAAGTATGAAATGGGTTTCTGGCACATCCTGATAACCAGTGTTTTGAACTCTGCATCTGATAGGTTGCTTATCTGAAATTCATTAGTTGTTTTCCTGGAGTTTTTTTTTTTTTTTTTTTTTTTTTTTTAAAGATTTT